>OZ038380.1:154270684-154768184 GCA_964036045.1 Eutreptiella sp. 'Long Island Sound 2002'
GGTGGATGGGAGAGTATGATATCAGCCAATGGCGGCCTGCCGGCACATAGATACACACCCCAAGTGACCCAAAGATGGCCACGGGGGTCCGAACCGGCTTCACCCCCCTTCTCAGAGCGTTGTTACCGCTCGGAAGTCATTGAAGAGAGGACGGGAGGACCCCAATGGGCTCCAACCCCCCCCCCCCATGTCCCAAGGACACATGGAGGCCGCACACACGTCGTAAGCGTCCCCCACGCCCCAAGGGAGGGGTGAGCACACTGATAATTGGTGCCCTACGCCATATCCGGTCTCCTCTCGATCTACAACATGGACCAAGGGGATCAAAGATAGAGAAACGTCGTCAGTTGACCTAAATAAGTATACCACAATGAAATATATACGTGGAGATCGAGTGAAGGGGGTATATGGCCAATCAATGCCCAAAAATCCCCGGATGAACGCCCTCACCCATCCCCCAAGCACAAAAACAAACAAAAATGCCAGGGGGGATGCATTACGGTGCTACTGCAGCCACCAAATGGACCAACACGTCCTTGACATCCAAAGAAATGTTCTTTTTCTTCAGATAGTCCATCCAGACCGTGGTGTACCTCGGCACAAAACTGCTCGGAGGCTCCCACGAGTCCCTGGATGCGGCGAATCCCTTCCAACGGACTTTATAAAGCCTCCCCCCAGGCGTCCCCGGGTCCGGCTTGTCCGCCAGGATCTTCTCGGCGGTGAAGTCGTCGTCCTCACCCTCGTCGTCCGAGTCCACATCACCGGCCGTGAACTCGAAGGTGACGGGCCGTCCGCTGGGGTCTGGTGCTCGGGGACGAAGCTAGGTATGGTCGCGGTCCAGGATCTTGTTATCCCCCACACGAACCGCATACACATCCTGCCCGACCTTCCGCACGATTACCCCCGGCACATACCAAGATGCCTGCCGATGCCTGGACAGGACATCCTTGTGGTGCCGCTCCACCCACACGGTGTACTGGAGAGCATACTTCTGGACCTTTCCCTGCTTGAAGTACTTGGCTCTCTTCTCATGCTCGTCCTGAAGTGCCTTGCATACCTTGGCCGCCGTGTCGTCCGCCTCAGCCATCATAGCGTTCGCATCCCGGGCGACCTTACCATGGTTCAACCACGGGAGAGTTCGTGACACTCGATCCCGTAGGAACAGGATACAATGGGGCGACAGTCCAGTGGGTCCCGGAAGGTCGTGATACGCTTGGAGTACTCTCCACAGCGAATTATACCAATTCCGGCCGGTTCGTCGATGTGCAGCTGGCGGAACTTTTCGAACATCTGCCGCCCGGCCACCTCAGCTCGGTCATTCGACCGGCTGTGGTACGCCACGGTCTTGGCGTGCCGAATACCCATGTGCTTGCACATCGTCTTGAACCACGTCCCCACAAACTGACTGCCCCGATCGCTGCAGATGACAGCCGGGACATCAAAAATCGTCAGCCAATGCCTGATCATGGCATTAGCGACGGTCTTGGCCTGCAGCCCAACTCCATGCTTGTCCTTCTTGTCCTTCTTCTTGGACTTCTTGCCAGGGACCGCCACGATATACCCACTGTGCCCATCCACCACCAGGATGAGACAGTCGTAGGTCTCTCCTTCCACGATGACCTCAGGCATGGCGAATACATCCATGGCCACGGAACGCATAGGGGCCTCCGGTATAGCCGTATACCCCGGGTCCCCCGCTGTGGAGTGGTTGGTCCTCTTCGTGGCCGGACACACGGCACAGTCGCTGCAGTACCTATCCAGGATGGCGTACTACCCCGGAGGGAACTTGAAACGCCACTCCAGGTCCTGCTGCATCTTGTCTCGGCCAGGTTGCATGAGCTGGGCGTTGTGCCAATGGTCAATGAGCTCCTGGTCGCGGTTCTCGGGCACCAGCAGCTTGTCATTGAGGAACAACTTGTCTCCATCCTCGGTCAATCCCTCTGGCCATTCGTCGTCCGACGGGGCGCTCACGGCATTCCAGTACTTGCTCCAGTGGTCGGATGCCGCGTAGTTATCAGACCAGTCCTCTGTGAGCACCGACCTGACTAGCCCTACAGGGGCCACCATCCATTCCTCGAGAGTTTCCTCTCGAATAGCTTGGAAGCGGGCACCCCGGAAATTGGCCAGGTCCGTACGGTTTGCCATCACCACAAAGCACTTGACCCCCTCTTGCTCCATGGCCTTCTCCATTTCGATGATGCGCTTGGCCTCCTCGGTCTCCTCGGCGTCCCCATGGCTGGATATGTCCATCCAAGCCTTGCCCGCGAGGTAGGCCCATCGACTGAGGCAATCTGCCACAGTGTTGTCCTTCCCCGGGACGTATACGACGCTGAGGTCGAACTTGGCGAACGTCTCATGCCATCGGGCCCTCCTTGCCGCCGGTTCCGAGGGGGTGTCGACGTGCTCCTTGTGCCAGCTCTGCAAGGAATGATGGTCCGTACAAACCACCACCGGTTGCAATCCGATGTGGCCAGACCACTTCCTGAGCGCACAAACAATGGCGTACGTCTCCTTCTCCCTCGCGGTCCAGGTGCGGCGTTGGCCCTCGGCCAGGATTGGACTCCAGAACGCCACGGGTACGTGTGACCCGTCGTCCCGGATCTGCTCGAGAACTGCTCCTACAGCATAGTCCGAGGCGTCCGTCTGTAGCACGAATCCCTTGTCCGGGTCCACCAAGAATAGCCCCAGCTGCCCCAGGAGTCGCTCCTTCAGGCGGCTGAACGCATCTTCGGCCTCAGGGGTCCAGGCAAGCTTCTTCTTGCTCCCCTTCTGGCCATCGAACTTGCCCACTTGCAGCATCTTGTGCAGCGGCCCCGACAGTTCTGCATACATTCAGACATAGCCCGAATAGTAATTACAGAACCCCATGAAGGATCGGAGTTCGCTGATGGTCTGGGGCTTCTCCCAGTGGTGCAGGGACGCCAGCTTCCCAGGCATGGGACGGCGTTGCGTGTGACCAACCACGTGACCCGCGAACTCCACTTCCTTCACGAAGAGTGAGGCTTTGGTGGGCCAGCACACGATGTTGTGCTTGTCCAGCTCGCTGAGCACTCGGCGCAGATCCTTCTAATGCCTTTCGATGAGCTCATCCTCAGTCATGTCCTCCGTGCCGGATCCGATGATGATGTCAGCCACAAAGGGGTCGGCACAGTCCCGGACAGGACCGAGTAGGTCCTCCATCATGCGCTGGAAAGCGGCGTTGCCATTCTTGGCGCCCATAGGCACCACTTTCCACTGCATGAGCCCCAGCGGCGTCGACATCGCTGTGCAGGGCCTGGAGTCCGGGTGTAGTGGCATCTGGTGATAGCCGTGTTTCAGGTCTAACACCGTGAAGATCCGCTTTTTCTGTTGTTTTTGGAGGATGGTGTCGATCAGAGGTAGCGAGTACGGGGCTGGGCTGGCCCACTCACTGTCGGAGGGTTCAATCCATCCTCGCTCGATGAACTCAGCCAACAACTTGTTCATGGCCTCAGCCCGATCGCCCTGAAGTTGGTACTCCCGATGACGATAGATCTTGGGGTTCGGCTTCAGCTTGATCCTAGCTGTGCTGAACCTCCCACGATCTGGAGGGTTCTTGTTGGCGACGGCACTGAATAGCCGCGGATAGGCATTGATCAGCCTCTCCTCCAGCTCGGCGACCTTCGGGTTCTCCTGGGCCCCTTCAGCTGCTTGCCTCGGTATTGATACAACCGACCGCACTGCGGTACAGGCCTCTTCTGGGTCCGAGTCCGACTTCTCCTCGTCCGATATGCCGTCCTCATCGTCGTGGGGCGCGCTTCCCACCGATAATCTTCAAAAATTTGCGGCATCGGGCTGGTTCTTGTCGCTCTCTGCCCCCATTCTTGGAAAGTCCCACGTCGGCGGGTCCGACCCAACCGGACCATCATATTGGTCCGCGATGTGATCCATGACCCTCGCCGAGAACTCATCCTTCTCGTACTTGCCGGTGACCAACATCTTGTCATCCCACCAATGCGGAGATGTGACCATGGCCCGCCTCTTCTTGGATGCCATACGGTCGTGCATCCCCATCTGCATGTAGTTGACGACGTCGTCGATCTCGGCATGGGACAGGACGTCAATGCCATCAATTGGCTGATCTGTCCCCTCCTTGGGCACAAACATGACCTTCATGGGCACAGCCTGCACCCTACGGATGAATGCCTCACCACCCGTGGGCTGGGCTTGCGCCCCATCCACCAGGAAAGCCTTGGTACCCCAGCTTGAGCCGGGGAGGGCATTGATACACCCTTGGCGTCGATGAACAACTCCTCCTCTGGCCCGAATGACATCTCGTTCAGGGTGATGGAGTCCAGCGTCGACTTGAGACCTTCCAGCGGACATTGGGTGGATCCTATGCCGGTGATGACCAGGATCCCCTTCGCCCTATCCGCGACGATCTTCTCCACCGTACGTCTGGTATTGTCCGGGGAGCCATGCCAATACATGGGCCCCCACTCCTTCAAACCCCAATGCCTGTGCCAGGCTGAGTCTCCTCGATGCCAATGCCTCCTACACTTCCGCAAAAGTGGGGCATCCCGGAAAGCGAAGACGTCCATCTCGGGCGCTTCGGCTCCCAGCGTCTGGATCATCCTGGCATACACCTGCGGCGCCATTCCATACTCCGTGAGCTGAACTCCACGGTCTCCTCTGGACTTGGCACCCACAGCTTGCACCGCTTGGACGATCCGATCCTCTTCCTCGGCATTCCATTGGGATGATCAGCATGCATAGTCCGTGGACAGCCATGTGAGGCATTCATCATCCTCCCGGACCAGTGTTGCACGATGGGGAAGGGCTCCAATGGCGTTTGCCACCATGAAGTCATACCCCATGATCATATCCCAATCTGTAATTACGGCCACATAGAAGTTCCCGGATAGAGTGCTTCTCTTCGCCAGATCAGGGCGGTTCAAGCTCTCATGTTCCCAGAATTCCATACTGATAGTCGCCTCATGGGTGCCCCCATCCATGATCTCTCCGTTGGCGACCTTCAGGCGGACCGGTCTCCGGCTGGGCTGCAGGAGTTCCTCCTTGAACAACCCTCTCCGGACCAGGCTCACCTGGGCACCCGTATCCACCAACACATCCACCACCTTCTCCTCTCGTCCGCACCGTACTCGCACTTTCAAGTGCAATTGCCGCTCGTCACCATGAGGCGTATCGACGACTCTCACGGCATGCAACTCTAGCACGTCCGGGTGCATCAGGACTTCAAGGGTATGGTCACGGATGGTGTAGATCTTGGGCTGGTCCTGCCCATCCACGGGGCTCTCCATGGTCGCTCCTTCCTTCGTACCATGTCCCGTACCCACATGTACTTCCCTTGGCAGGGCGCTCCAGGGGTTGGGACTGGCGAAACCCAGTGGTTTTGGCTCTTCTGGAGCCTTCTTCGGCACCCGCTGTGCCTTTGCTTTCTCTGGGATTCCACTGATTTCCGGAGGAGAGACCTCCGAGGTCCCACTCCCGTGGGGGCTGCTCTAGACTTGACTTCCCGCAGCCCCTTCCGGCTGCGATCTGCCAGGACTTTGTCCCCCACGTTGCTGGGCTTTGAGTTCCTCCAACGTCCTCAACATGTCCTCAGCAACCTCCTCGATCGACCTCACTCGTCGGTCTTGGCCAGGTCCACCACCATAGCCTCTTCCTCCGCCTTTCCCTTGGACTTTGCCTTGGCCTTTTCCCCCGTCTCCGCCCTTCGCCTTCCAATTGGCAATCCGCTGCTCCTTGGGCTTCTTCTCGGGGTGGGCGGCGAAGTAGGCCTTCTTGTCCGCCTCATACACCTTGCACTGACGGTGGTCGTGTGCATGGTGGTTTCCCTTGCCATAACAGACCCAGCCCCCGTCATGCTGAGACCTGTACTCCCGGAACGAGAGCGATGGTTTCCCGATCCTCCTTGGCTTTTTGCTCGGTCCCACCCGGTTCCATCTGGACCGATCCTGCCCATGTTCTCTCACGTTGTGCGCCACAAACGCGAAGAAATGGGCCTCCTCGTGATCCTCTCGGGACCCGGTCCAGTGGTCTTGGCCACTTCCACTGCCATCCTCCGCGGAGTTGGCCGTGTCCTCCTGGATCTCCCGATGATGGCGGTCTTCTCGGTGTCCTCGTTGTCCCTGACCATGTGGATCCTGCACGTGGGCCTCGTTCTTCGCATTGAGCTTCAACTCCACCGTGATGCACTTCATGATCTCGTCCAGGCTCATGCGGGCGAAGATGACCTGCATCCTCAGCAGCTCCCCGCGTCTCCACTCCACGTTGTTGAGGCGCAGCAACCTTTGCCCGGTGGTGTCTCCAAATAACTCCACGTACACGGCGTTCTTCAGTCCCAACATCCGGTTGGGCTCGCCCAGGTTCCTCCTGAAGAACTCCATGATACCCGCATGGGTATCCTCCGCCGCCATGATCCTCACCGCCACCCGCTTCTTGGCTCGCTTCTTTTCCTCGTCCTCCACTCTCCTCTTCCAGTGGCCGGGAAGGACGTCCTTCAGCAAGTGGCGGATCTCCCTGGACTCGTTCCAGTCCTCAACCAGCTTGAGGCTCTGTCGGTACTTCCGCAGGTACCGGTTCCACTCCCGGACCCGCAACTCACCGCGGTCCAGCTGCAGCGGGATGGACCACAAGTCCTCCAGCTTCTGGTTTGGAGCGTCCACCCGCTCCTCATCCTCCAACAACTGGAGGCAGGCCTGCTCCGTACGGATCAGTCCTTCACGGATCTGATCCCGCAGCTCCTCCTTCAGGTCTTGCGCCAGCCGGTGTGGGAATGTCCGGCATACCCACTTGTCCCGCGGCGCTCCCCGCATCTCACCGACGACCTCCTCGGCAAAGTCCTCGCAATCCAGGATGAAGTCATCCAGGTTGGAGGGGTTGCCATCGTAGTAGGGGATTTTGATTCACCTGAGGTCGTCAATCCTGATGGCGTCTCCGACGTGCCCAGCCACCACTCCTCCGAGACGGATACCACCTGTGGCCGGGGGGTGTGAGTACACTCCCCGTACATCCCTCTCCTCCATGGAGTGCGGTCCAGTTGGGCGTGAACCCATAGGGTTTGGAATGCGGGAAGGACTTGCTCCATCGGCCGTCCATATCCCCGTATTGGGGTCCTTCCCCCACAGGTTTCCGCCTGGATGACCTCGACCATGTCCGTCGGCGCTTCCCATGGTTCGCCCCTGCATGGTCTGGCTCTGGATCTCCTCTTCCGCATAAACTGCATGGGCAGTCGTAGTGATCGGTAGATCCTGGGCGGCGTGGGACATCTGTACCGTCAGGCTCCTCGGGTCCGTGGTTACGTGCCCTTCCCGCATGGACCCAGCCGGTGCCGTTTGCTCCCCGAGCATTGTGGATTCGCCGAACATGGGAACAAACGGCAGCGCACACGGGTCAACACGCGGAGGCGCGTATGGTGCCTCTGCAGGGCCCCCCATGGGTTTCTCCATGGCGCCCCTGAGGGTCTTAACCCGCTCCACCAGCTCTGCCGCTGCCGGCTTTGCCGGGAGCTCCGGACCCGAGGTGAGGGGCTGTAGCTCCTCTAGCCTTTTCAGGCGTCCCGACATGTCCTCCACCAGGTGCAGGAGGCTGTCCAACATGCGCTGCTGCTTCTCCAGGACCAGCTCCAGATTCTCCCGGTACCGGTCCCGTTCCGCTGGCAGCTCGTCCATGTCTCTCTCCGCGGCCGACTGGTCATCCAGGATCCCCGCGACGTCCTCCTCTAGGCCGTCCTTCGCGTTGTCCAGGCTGTCGAGGCGATGCACGATGGCGTCCATCTGCATCTTTGGGTACTTGCCCATGAGGAAGGACACGTGCTCGCAGTGGCACTCAGCGTATTTTCCACCAGGTCCGGCGCATCCCGCGGTTCCCGGGGCCTCGGACTCCTCCGCCATGGGTGTGTCGCCCATGCTATCCCGCGTTGGCTCCGTGTGCCGGGCCACAGGCGCCGTCCTAGCTCTGGCGGGCCTCTCCAACGCCTCTAAAGTCATGCTCCAGGCTGGGTTCTTGGGCGGTGTTCGCCCTTGTGGGCGGTCTGGCCGTCTCCTCCGACTCCGAGGGTTGCTCATAGGCTGTCCGATAGCCCTCGGAGTGCCCCTCGGAGTCCCACAGCCTGACCGGGCTAGGGTCCGTATCCATAGCCCCGGCGTCCCCTGCCGCGGGCTTGGGTGACCCGCGCTTCCGGTAGCGCCAGGCCCGTCCTCCACTGCTGCCTGAATGGCAGGTCTCCTCAGAGTCCTCCGCGGCGGAGCGGAGGTTGCATGCCTTTCGGCAGCGACGCTCACACATGGAGACCAGGTCCTCCATGTCAAGTCCTCCTCTTCCCGAACGTCGTATTTCTCTTCGGGCTTCAACATGCTCCTGAGCGTCTCGGCTCTTCTCTGCCTCCAATCTCCGGCGTGGTCTCCACCGAGTCCACAAGACGCACCCGGGGCGTACTTGGGCAGGGCTCATAGGGGCCCAAGTCCCCGGGTCGGCGGTAGGTAGGGGCAGCAGGTACGCCTCTGCTACCGTAAAGAAGGTCCCTACCAGGACCGACCCCCGCTGTGCCCCTTCCGCCTGTTACCCCTGCTGATTTACTCCGGATCAGCGATTGCATTCCTCAAATTCCAGACTCCAAAATCTAAAAATATAGAAAATAAAATCCTCCTTCAACCCTGAACAGCAACCAGATCCCACAAATACAGCAATAACCCAATCCACAATCCAATCCACACTGCGGGCTTCCGTTCAGCACACCGGTCGTCCCACGGTGGCGGGCATGTACAAGAATTGCACCAAAGAGGAAAGCCCTGAAATTGACATATGAACACAATATGAGCAAATGTGAGGAAGGATAGTAACATACACAATCACTGCCATGTACCCTTCGTTCCTTGGACTCAAGACCTCCCATTGACTCACCACTGTGATGCCTTGAACCAGGTCCAAGTGCATGGCTACGTTACATGTGTCACAAGTCACCACATAACCCCTAAAAAGTGTTCACTCCCAAGCCTCCAAATCCTAGCCCAATAGGGAAGGTGGCGTGTCATGGCCAAGAGTGGCACTCATGACCATGCCTTACCCTGACATATACTTGGTTGGACTTGGAATCGAATGGGCTTGGAGATATGCCCCATGAGTTTGAACTCATAACATGCCAAAAACTGCCAATTCACAACATGTTGGCCATATATGAAATATATGCTCAAAATTGAAGTTACGGCTGGTCTGAAGGCTCAAAGCATGCATGGAATCGAAGTCTAGTATTCATGGAGAATAGAAACCAAAGGTCAATGCCCATGTACATCCCCATTTTACCCTCGAAACCCCTTCAGATATGGGCTCCACGCACTGCCCAAGTCAGCCCATGATCTTGAGACCAAATCTTGTAATCCTTCGTGCGCCAAGCCAAATGAAGTACGCGATCTGGCATATGGTGGTGTTCAACTCCAAAGCATATGCCAACATATGAACAACATACCATGGTTGGACCCCCTATAGGCTTCTTGCTGTTTGCCGAGCAGGTAAGTACACAAAACGCAAAAATGAGCAAAAATTGAGGTCACAAACATGACAATATGTCCAAATACAAAGTTGTCATGATAGTATATCCCTATGCTCACCCATGATATCCGCGCATGGTTCGATATACAGATGATTGAAGCCATTCGCGAACGATTCCCCCACTTGGATCCCCAATCAGGCGCATGGAGATACCTTCGCCACTCATATCTACATGCCCCATGAAAATGGGAGTGCACTCATGGATCTCTTTGCCGAACATACCATGAGCAATACATACGCGGTAGACTTAGTCTAGCGCTTTGAATTCCACAATTGGGACATGGGCAAAGCCCTTATCACGTGTGGCTCTCCATCTCTTCGGCCACACGAAGATATATAACATTGGCGTGAGCATGTCAAGACATATACTACCAATATCACACATAGCCCTTAAAATTGGCTCCCACCATGGTATGCCATGCCCCTCCATGGTCATAACTTTGGGTGAAATGGACGTGGGAACCTAAGAAAAGATGCTATGCAACCGCAAGACTCATGCGCTACACTCGAAAGTCATGATATCAAGTCCGGACACATGGTCAACAAGTTATAAGCAAGTTTCTACCATGTCGACCATGATCCTCTGATACAACGAGTGTGTGTGACGACTCAAGGTGTTGGACCCTGCCAAAAATAAGTTGAGACTAAGGCGCTTGCAACGCCACCTTTCTTATTCTCTATCCTCACACTCGCGCGTAGATCTGGCCCTTCAAAGCCGTCCCACAATTCACTTTTGTTTCCCTTATATCTCCACGTCAATTGCGTGACAAGTATAAGGGAAACCTGATTCGGGCATAGGGAAAAGAGTATGACCACTCGAAGAAGACCTAATCAAGTGCGGCGATGTCGAAGTCGAAAATCTGATTTCGACATCGCGAAAAATTCAGATTAAAATTTCGAGTGCATATTTAGAAAACTGCGGAAGCAACGAACCCTTTACTGATGAAATCTGACCCTTCATCGGGGTTTCCGCCAAAATATCTGGAAATAACAGTAAACCAATCGGTTGCCGCAAAATTGTGAGCCAACTGACAGTCGCCGATACATTGACAATCAGAACGGAAGGCGGAAAAATTACGGAAACATTATGATAAAAAAACCCTGTTGATTCCTGATATTCTGATATATAAATCTCAGCTGGCGGCGCCTCGGTACTGAATATGGCCGCTCATAGCAGGACTGGCCAAGCCTATCACACTATCACATCGGGTTAGGTCAGGTGGATGGGAGAGTATGATATCAGCCAATGGCGGCTTGCCGGCACATAGATACACACCCCAAGTGACCCAAAGATGGCCACGGGGGTCCGAACCGGCTTCAAAGTTGAATGCGCAGTGGGGACGGGCACCAGCGGCGCCATCCGGTGGGCCCCCTGCGGCAGCGATTATGCAGTTGAACTGGCCAGCGGATGCCACAAATGAATCCCCCGCCCGTCTCCCCGCGTCTCTGCCCTAAGACCTCAGGGGCCTCCATCGCGCTCGGGGGTGGCAGAGACCCGGGGGACGAGAGCGCCCTGCCGCTTTGTAGCCGCCACTTCCAGCGGACTGATACCACGGCACCGGTATCAGGCCGCTCGGAAGTGGATACGCAGGCACCAGGGAGAGGATGGGCAGTCAGCCCCCCCCGGGCTGTTGGGTGCCGACACAGGGGCCCTCCCCTCGTCCAGGGCGGCGGATGGCGCAAGAAGCCTTCGAGGCGTAAGGTAAGTCCTCCCCGCTGCCCGCACTTCCTCATCTTCCGTTTCCACCCGGGTATGTACCTCCTCCAGTAAGTATGGGTACAGCAGGGAGCAGGCACGGGACACTGAACACCTTGCGGAGACGTGGCGACTACCGCCAAGGGGCAGCAGCGGCCGGAGGGCCTGGGGTAAAAAGCCCATCCGAAGGAAATGATGTCAACGTGCCATGCGTGCTCGCAGAGTGCCTGCACTTTGCCCCATTGCCATGCACAGTGCGTGGCGTGCCCCCAAAAGACAGAGCAGCCGGGTGGGGAGGCAGCAGGGAGAAGAAGAGGTACAATAGGGCCGTGCCTTGCAGAGTGCTCGACAATGCATGCCCCCACCGGAAGGAGTGTGCTCGTTGCCGGAGACGGGAACACAGGGTACCAAGGGCGCCGAAGAGGGCCACACGGCTAAACCCCCTGCCCCACAAAGGGGAACACAGAGAAACCGAAGTGGGCGGGGAGGCCAAAAAGAGAAGACCCCCCCCCACACTGCAGCCAAGTGCCGCGCCTGGTGCTTGCATCGTGGTCGCAACGTGCATGCTACAGAGGAAAGACAACATGGGCGCCCCCCCCCCTCCACACCCCCGGCCCCACAGGAAGGGGAAGAAGATAGTGAGGGGACGGAATGCGTGCCCCCCACGGAAAAAGCAGCTGGGTGGGGAAGCAACAGGGAGAGGGCGAGGTACAACAAGGCCGTGCCCGCAGAGTGCTCGCACCGTGCTTGCCCCCAACGTAGGGAACGCCAGGGGCGGGTACACAGGGTACGAAGGGCGACGAAGGGAGCCACACGGCTATTCCCCCCCCACAGGGGGAAAAAGAGGCAAGTGCCGCGCCTCGTGCCTATATCGTGCTCGCAACGTGCATGCACCGGAGGACAGACAACAAGGGCGCCCCCCCCCCTTGCCTCCACCCTCCCAGGAAGGGGACGAGGACGGCGAGGAGACAGCAAGGGGACATGGGGGGGGACGCAGGACAGACCACAACGCCGGAGGGAGAGACGGGCGGCAAGCGGTGGGGACGCCAGGCAGCCTGAGCCCGGCCCTGAAACTAACAAACAAAGTGCGTGAGCGGGGAAAGAAAGCAGGGACCGGCGAGGCACGGCAGGAACCAAGGAGAGCAGAAGGGGGCGCGGGAAGGGGGAAACCCAGGGTACAAAGCGGGGAGGCAAGGACCAACACAGCAGACAGGGGAGGCCGGGGCGACAAGAGCTCGCAGGAGACGCTGGCGAGGGACCCAACCTCAAGAGTTTGGAAGCCCCCCCGATGACCGTATCGGCCCCACCTGAGGGCACGCAATAAGGTGGGTTACGCCCCGGACCATTGGCCGGCGGCCCGTGGTGGCACCGGCCTGGGGGGGTGGCCAATGGGCCTGACCAGGAGCACTCCCCACGGCACGTACTGCGGTTCCTGTCCTGTGAGGGGCTGCGGGTAGGGCACACCGTCCATCGGGGTAGGCAAGAGACGTGCCTATCCCGCAAGGACTCCCCTGCGACCCACAGTGTACCCGACCCCGGTGTGGGGAACGGCCGACGTACCTGGTTATGACGCAGGTCAATTTGTACGAAGCGGGTACAAATGGACGGCCCGTACAACAGAGCTACACCCTGACGGGGAGTACATGCATCGGCCCCCCCAAGGGGAAACTCCCGGGGGGGAGGGACCCGAGCCGGCGTCAGGCAGCCCCCCCCCCCCAACCCCACCACGCAACACACCAACCACGGCCCGGGTAGTACCGAGGCGAGCACAAAGGGGACAAAACCGAGGGCAACAGAGCAAGAAAGGGGAGGGGGGGAGCGCGAAAGAGGGGAGAGCATCCGTGTCCTGCAACGTGTCATGCATCATGCAGCCAGCTGCAAGCGGGACGGGCCACCGAGTCCACCCGTTGACCCGTGTCCATAGCTCGCACAGTCTTCTATGGCTAAATGTCGCTACCTGTCCCCACCAATCCCGTGGAGTTGTCGGCCTTCTGGCGACGTGCCCGGCGCCTGGTAGACACAGTGGCTGATCTCGTCAGACACGGGCCGCACACGTATGCGGCGTTCCACGCGCGCGTGGACGCAGATTGTCCGGCCGAGAGACAACGGATGGGACCACTTCGTCGACGTCTCCTTACGGCAGGTGTTGGCCCGCGATCCCCCCCCGTACAATGCGCCTGACATTCAATCGCAGTTCGCAGCAGGCATGGTGCCGTTCGGTGTACACCTACTCAACCGACTACTCCGACGTCTACCAGATAATCTCGGACGGCTCGAGGACGCGCAGCGCAGGCGGCCCCCGATCGGGCTGATGGCGGGGGGGCCGGGGTATGCGGCGCCGGGTGCATTTCCGATGCTGCCGCCCCCAAGCTCCGGGCCCCTGCCGTTCCCGCCTTTTGGGGCTCACCACCACCACCAACTCCATCACCATCACCTCCTTCACCACCCCGTCGGGTTCCCCATGATGCAGCATCCCTTCCCACACCAACACGTACACCCGACAGCTTTGCCACCGCTCCCCGTCCACCTTCACCATCACCGTCACCCCCACCATCGCCTGCCGCACCAGCATGTGGCGTACCCACATCCCTTGCCCCAACAACGGCATGCGTACGCTCGGCCGCCTCAGCATGCGTTACCGGTTCCCCCCGCGGCGTCAGTGGGGGGTCGGACAGCGGTGGCCGCGTCATCCGCATCATCTGCGACATCTGCGCCCCCGTCAGTACCTGCCCCAAGGCCGGGAATCCAACAGCCGGGGTTGTCGCAAGGGGAGGCGCATAGCGTGCCCCAAGGCGCGGCGGGGAGAACAGCTCCCGGTGGAACCCCAGGGGCGCAGGCGACAGCGCCACCCCTGGCGGTGCCCCTGCCGAGGCCCACTGCGGCGGGGATTCCACCGCAGACGGCCCCGGCGCCGGATCCAGCCATGCCGCGAGGGGCCCCAACCGTGGTGCCGGGAGGGCCTATGCTGGTGCCGAGTGGTCCGCCCCCGTCGCATGGGGTGCAGGGCGCAACCCCCATGGCGGGACCTACGGCGGAGGAACGGGCCGCGGATGCGGCGCAGGAGGCGGCGGCGGCGGCGACCGGCCCGCGGGACATCAGCGAGCTGCTCCCGCAGGCTCTAGACGCGTATCGGCGGGAAGCCGCGGGAAGAGAGGGAGCCGCGCCGGCAGCACGGCGGAGAGAGGCTGACGTTGGCGAGTTGATCGCGTAGGCACTCGCAGCTGTCGCCCCGAGGACGGAGGGGGCCAACGAGGATACAGGGCGGGGAGTACAGGAGGCGCAAGCACAGGCAATGGGCACTGGAGTCGTGGAGCCCACTGGGGAGCGTGCCAAGGTGGAAGGAGTGGAGGACTGGATGTGGGAGTGGCGGGATTGGCGCTAGGTGGCACCCGGTGAGCCGTGTCCGGCGGGACTGACGTACAGCATGGACCTCCATGTGGGCACCAGCTGGGCCCGGCTGCCCGACAACCTGCGGGCACGGCTTGACGCGGTGGAGGCGGCAAGGGGCGGAGGCGCTGACGAGCGGCCTCTGGCGCCCTTCCCACCGCGACCGGACACGCCGCCGGTGGTGATTGCAGTTGGAGACGAGGCGGAGGAAGAGCAGGAGGCGGAGAACAAGGGGGACGAAGAGGCGTACGGGCCCGGCGAGTCGGCGCTGGCCCTCATGTACGAGGACGACGCCGGGCCCGACGTCTACGCCGGCATGGACGTTGACCCGGCCAACGCGCCGCTGCTGCCCATGCCCACCGCGGTGCCGCCCCCTCCGCCTGGGGAGCTGTGAGCAGCGGCACTGCAGGTACCATGCGGCCGAGGGTGCCCACAGGCACCGCCTCATGGGTACGGGGCAGCAGGAGGCAGGGATGCTGGCAAGCGCCCTGGAGCGCTACGAGCTCCAGCGCCCAGGGCAGGTCGCCCCGGAGGCGAACCTGGTGGCCGAGTCCCCGGACAACGGCCAGGTCGGCTGTGTCCAGCTTGGGGACGCGGCGGTCCTGGGTCACCACCCCGGTGATGTCCGGGCGGCCGAGTCCCAGGAAGGCCTCCCCCTGTCGGTGCGCCTGTCTGTGGGGCGCCTGCTTGACGAGGCAGGACTGGAGGACGTGCGGCCGGACGACAGCCTGTACGTGGCCCTGTGGCGGGATGGGGCTCATGCTTGGCGTCGCCAGCAGGCCATGAGGCCCCTCATGCCCCAGGCGCTGGGGTCCCATGCGCTCCTGGTGGCGATGCACCCCGAGGGCGCAGAGGTCGTATTCGGCACTGACCGCCTGTTGCTGGCCGGTGATGGAGTAGTCCTCGTCCCTACCTCCAGCAGGTACCTCCTTGAGGGTCGCGGTGGTGACCTCAGGCTGCTGGTGGTGGTGGGAACGCGCCTCGAGACGGGCGCCGCCCCCCAGGGGTCCGAGCACGCGGTCCTGGCGGGGGGTGATGCGGAGGCAGGCTGTGACGGTGACGAGGTGGGGCAGGAGCAGCCCACGGGGGAGGAGCAACAGCAGGATCAGCCGGAGGTGGCCGGGGAGGAGGTGGACGTGCAGGCCCTTGTGGCGGCGCCCCTGGAGAGGTTCACGGCTGCAGCAGGCCTGCCGCCGACGACAGAGCCACTGGATGAGGAGAACCAACACAGGAGGAGTGACGAGGCACAGAGCGCCATGGAGCAGGACGAGGAGCCGGAGATCGTGGGGGCGAACAGGGCACGTGAGATGGGTCCACGGGAGCAGGGAGTAGGAACAAGGCTGGGCCAAAGACGGGGGAGGTGGAAACTAGTAGGCACTCGGCCAAGGGGTGGTGCATGCGGGCAGATGCCTGCCGGTATGCCCACCCCCAACCGCCGGTGCCGCGGGGAGTACCCCAGGACTTGCTCCTGATCCTCCAGGCCATGGCCCGCGTGGGGGCCCTCGGCTTGGACCGCAGCCAGAGCCTCGGCCGGAGCCACGGAACGCTGCTGCAGGAAGTGGTGGCGAAGGCGCAAGGAGGAGGGCTCCCGGCGGTGAGGTATGCGGTGGAGTGCGGGGTCTGACCAAGTGGGCGGTGGCGTTGCCATGTGGCATGGCGGCCCTGCTCACTCCGTTCCCGGTGGTCCTGTGGAGGGACATGGACACCGTCCAGGAGACCAACCTTGGGTGGGTGTGCACGTGGCACACACATCTTGCCGGCATGGACCCTCGTGAGTGGCAGGCTAAGGCGGTCATGACGTACCTGTCCTGGTCGTTGCCGGCAGCGCCAGGTGCGTGGGCGCAGTGGTGGGACAGGGCGCTCCACTGGGTGAGGGATGGCAGTGCTGTGGCGGCTTGCCCTGACCTCCCGCGCGAGCCCGTCTCCCACCAGCCTTGGAATGTCTCCCTGCACCTCTCCACGGTGGCGGCGCGCCTTGCGGCCACTGACCCGGAGGTCTTGCTGCTGGGGGACCGAGAGGAGGCGGGGCTTCGCCTGGGACAGGGCCTGGAGGTTCGCACTGCCCGCCTCCCCAGCCCTGTGGACAGGGACATCCTGGAAGGACTCCAGTTCACGCGGGCTGACGGGGCTGATGTGTGGACCGCCGTCCATCGCCAGCTCCCCGACGCTTGGCCCGAGGCGTTCCGCCCCCCTGACCACGAGCATCTGGTGGTAGTGGAATGGCGCGTATGGGCCGCCAACAGCCCATGCCCGCCGGTGGTGGTCCTGCCCAGGAGAAGAAGCCACCCCAGCTGGGGGACCGTGGCGATCTTGTGGGGATGGGTGGCGGTCCGTGGGACCCGTGGCCACGTCTTCACTGCCCCGCGGGGCACAGTGATCCAGACAGACGGGAGGATGGCGTTGCAGCTCCCGGCAGAGCCCCTGACCACGCATGTGGTGGTGGCCGTCCTCCAGTGGGGAGCCGACAAGCCTCAGCCCTGGCGCGATCCGGCCGCTCGGGCCGTCTGGCGCAACCTGCCAGTCCTTAGGGCCGCCGTCTGTTCAGGCGGAGCAGGGCGGCACTCCCCTGGCTGCGGGACTGCGGAGACGCCTCTCCCCCACCAGCTCAGTTGCGGGGCGCCCTGCAACGCCTGTACTCCAACCCCAGGCACCACTTCCTGTTGGCCGCGGACCATGGGGTGGAGCTCAGCGACAACGTGGTCGCGCTGGCAGCCCACGTGGTGCAGCGCCTGGCCGCCCGCGCAGTGGTGTTCCCGACGGAGGGGGTGTACGCCAAGCGGCCAGTGAACCTGCCGGCCTTCGAGGGGCTGGTCCGGGACCACATCTCCCGAGGGGTGCCGGAGGAGTGGAGATCGGTCCAAGACTACACCCTGGAGGACCTCAAAGACGCCGTGAGGCAGGCCGTGGCAGACGACAAGGCTCCGGGATCCAACTGAGTCACAACTGCCCTCATAGCAGAGCTGCCTGAGCCGGTGCAGGGGCTTCTTGTGCACTCGTACAGAGCTATCCTGCGGGGTGCGGACGTCCCGGAATCCTGGCACGAGGCCATTATCTGGCTAATGCCCAAGGGTATAGCCACAGGCCCCCCACGCCGTGATGCTCCCAAGGGAGGGGTGGGTTGGCCAGCGGCACGACCAAACCCCGGCTGCCCTCCTCATTGCGAGGTACCTCGAGCTGGGCGGCTCAGAGGCAGTGTACCTCGACCGGTCGGAGACGCCGAGCATGCGGCACTGGACGGCTTACCACTTTCTGGCCCCTGACACGCAGTTGACCGTGGACCCGCTAGGCCAGCCTGTGGTGTCAGGGCCCCGCCCCAGTGGCCACACACATGGGACATGGCGGTCCGGACGATGCGCATGGCATCTAGGGGCCAGAGGGCGGGCTGGCCGGGTGCAGAGCACCTGCTAGCGACAGCCCAGACGGCATAGGTGCAGCAGCCTGCCGGCAACAACAAGGACTGTGGCGTGTGCGCCCTCATGTCCACCGTCAGTACCCTTCTCAGGGTGCCAAGGCCGGGCAACCTCCTGTCCGCGCTGGACAGGCGGTGGATGGCGGCAGTGGTCCTCAACAGGGACATGGGGCCCATCGCGCGTCTGCCGTCCAGGGGGGAGCTGCCCGCAGCGGCGCTGGATGCCCTGCTGGGGCCCCGCACACCCTTGGATGTGGCGGACGTCCAGCACAACGTGGGGTTGCCCGGGGCGCGCATGCAGCACGCCCTGCTGTGTATGGCGGCGGCGGCGGACGGGGGGATGTCCATGCTGATGACAGTGTCCCTGCAGCACGTGCAGGACGCGATGCAGCGGCAGCCGATGCATGCCCCCTAGCCGTGGGAAGAGAACGCCAAGCGGTGGCTGCAGACGGAAAGCGTGCCTCCCACCCATACGGTGGGCGTGGCGGATATGGGGAAGGTGGTAGTACTGGAAGGGGCGGAGTATTGGGCCTGTGTTTGGGTGGAATCAGGGGGACTGGAGTGGGTCGTCGTCACCGCGTGCCGGCTCAGGAGGCAGCAGTCCAGGGGCCCGGCCTGCTACAGGGTGTTCCGGGAGTGCCTCAGGGAGCTGGGCCCGGTGCGCAGGGCACATAGGTGCACGGCCGGGGACATCCCGCAGGCGCCGGCGGTCTTTGTGGAGGTAACGCGACCGCCGACGGTCCATGGGCAGGACTTCTGGCCTGTAGCCCCGAGCAACATGTGGCAGGCTGAGCATGCAGCTGTCATGGGCAGGGCGTTGCAGGGTCAGGCGGCGGCCCTCTCCAGGGCACTGGCGGCGCAGTCCTCCAGCAACAGGCAGGCAGCCTCGCTGGCACTGCTGCACAGTGTATCGCGGGCCTGGTGCTGGGTCGTGGTGGGGCTGGAGCACAACACCACACACAGAACGTGCACACCGGTGAACAGGAGCCGGGAGGCCCAGGACGCCGTACACGCGACACCACACGCAGGGCGTGCACACCGGTGAACAGGAGCCGGGAGGCCCAGGACGCCGTACACGCGACACCACACGCAGGGCGTGCACACCGGTGAACAGGAGCCGGGAGGCCCAGGACACCGTACACACGACACCACACACGGAGCGTGCACACCGGAGAACAGGAGCCAAGCGGCGCGGCACACCACACGAGCAACCCGCCCCCAAAACGAACCCAGCCCACGCCGCCCTGCAGGAAAGAAACACAATGTCAGACCGCCAAGACCAACCGACCGGCCAAGGCCAACCCAGCGGGTACGAAGAGGGTGGGCAGGCAGGGCAGGCCGGCGAAGAGGGACAGAGGGACAAGGCGGGGAAAACGAGAAGAGGGGTCCGAACCCCCCTCCCCCCAGCGTGCACACACCCCACTGCCGCGCGCGGGGCCACAGCCGGGCACCAACAGGGCCCGCCATGGAGCCAAACGGGCCCGCCAGAGAGAGGGTGTGTCCCCGCGCCTGCGCAGCAGCACGCCCGGGCAAGGAGCGCGCGCACCACACAGGCCAAGCAGGGCACACACGCAGCACCGCACGCCAGCACGCACCACGGCACAAAAACACGACACCACCACGGCAAACACCCACACCCGACGACGAACGAGCCGCCAAGAACAAGTCCAAGCCCCGCAGTCCCCACAGCGCGACAGCCGCCGTCCGGATGGACGTGTGTGCGCCCGGCAGTGAACCCAGCCCCTGCCGGCTACGAAACAGCCGCCATCCGGATGGACGTGTGTGCGCCCGGCGGTGAACCCAGCCCCTGCCGGCTACGAAACAGCCGCCGTCCGGACGGACGTGTGTGCGCCCGGCAGTGAACCCAGCCCCTGCCGGCTACGAAACAGCCGCCGTCCGGAGGGACGTGTGGGCGCCTGGCAGTGAACCCAGCCCCTGCCGGCTACGGAACAGCCGCCGTCCGGAGGGACGCGTGAGCACCCGGCGCCACCTGCCGGACGGGCTACCGGACCACCGGGCCCGCGCCACCCGGAGGGGTGGGTGCTCAGTTATCGCAAACCACACGCCCAATGGTACCACACCCAACACCACCCGCAAGGACACACCATCACCACCACCAAGCACGCCCACCCGCCACCACACACCCAGGGCCCGTCATCAGGGCCACCCGCCGACACCACAACCACCAAGCAGTCCAGCCACAACCACCACCACCACCCGCCACCGGCCGCCCACAACATCACCAACAACACCCTCCCCCCCGGCAGCACTCGCGACGCCGTCGCCAAGCACACCACCATCCGCCCCACACCACACCTGCCACAGCCCCACACTTCACGCCACCCACACCGCAAACCGCCCGCACCACCGTCCCACCCTTACCACCGGCAGCACCGTCACCATCGACGTCGCCAGCGGCACCACCATCACGCCCGACTGCACCACGCGAACAACACGCCCACAACCAACACCCAACCCCAAACACCCACACCGACACCACCCACGCCGACCAGACCCCACAACACCCACGCAACGCACACACCGGCCACGCCCCACCAGACAACACAAACCACCACACGCACGGCAACAGCGCACCCGACGCCCGCAGACCCCCCGCAACCCGCGCCACGTACACACCAACACGCACACCCGCACCCGGCCACGCCCACCAAGCGCCCGGCGCACCGACCACCACACGCACAGGCAACCGCCCAACGCCGGCACCGACTCCGCGGGCAGACAGGCAGACAAACCACCCCGTCGGCATCACCAACAGCACCATCGCCCAAGCCACCACCTGCGGCACCAACGCCACCATCGCCCGTTGCACCAACGGCAAACCCCCCTCCGGCCCCCCACCACCCGTGCCCAACGCGTCACCTACGGCACACACCGGCCTCACCGTCACCCAGTGTATCGCCTACGCCACCCTCGCCATCGGCACCACCGACGACACCACTGCCCACAGCACCCCCGGCAACACCCTACGTAGGGACAGTACCAGCGGCGCGACCAGCCGGCACACCACCTGCAGCACCCACATCAACATCGCCACCACCCATGACATCACCCAGAGCGCCTTCACCATCGACGTCACCGGCAGCACCCTCACCGCCGGCACCACCAGTCGCGCCACCACCCACTGCACCACTTACAGCGGCCACCGGAGCCGCAGGCCCCCCCAGCGCCCGCCCCGTCACCTATGACACCAACAACGTCACCGACCCCGTCGCCGCCCGGCGCGTCACCTGAAGCACCCACGTCAACAACACAGACCCGTTTCGACGCCTACAGCACCTCCCCTGTAGGCGTCACCAGAATCACCTCCACCCATTGCATCGCCCACGGTGCCCCAGCCCAACCCACTGCGCCTCCGGCGCACACATACCCGACACCCACACAAACCAACCACGCCCACACTGCCCACCACCCCATCAGCCCACGCCACGAACACACCCACACGCACACCCACGCCCGGCCACGCCACCCAGACACTAACGGGGAACCGCAGCGACCCACGCAAGCGCCACGCCACCACTGCCGCCAACCACCCGCCGTCAGCCCCCCCCGGACCGGCGCCCTGGGAACCGGGAGCCGACACCGGCACACACCAACACCCACGCACAGCACCCCGTCCACCCCGAAAAAAAAAAAAAAAACACAAAGCCAAACAAGCCAGCGAAAAGAGAGGAGTAAGGGACAGGCAGAGGAAGGGGCCACGGGGGGAGCAGAGGGCAAACACGCAAGCCCACACACGCGCGCCCCCCCCCCCCCAGCCAACCCGACCCCGCATGTCCCGCACCCTCCCAGGAACCGCAAAGCCCAAGACCACCCCCCAGGCACCACCACAACAGACCACCATGAGGAGCCGCCGAGGACGACACACGACAGACTGCCCCCAAACACACGGTCGACACCGACACAAGCCCCACCCCCACAACCCGCCGCACCCACCGCTGCGGCGCCCCAACATACAATGGTGCCCCCATGGATGCGGTACACCCCAAAAACCCCCTTCAGCCAGCCGACCAGAGGCCACCACGGGACGTACCAAGGGGACGCCGCGGAATACCCATCCACAGTGCGGCCCCGACACCCGCTACCCGCCGGCAACCTACCACGGGCCCACCCCACACCCGAGCAAATAGCCCCCCCCCCACCGTGGAAACGATACACCCCAGCCACACACCGCCACTCACCACCCGCGGGCACCGCACCGGGGCCACAACACGCCCAAGCAGCCGCGACCCACCGACCCGCGGACCCCGCAAACGCAATACCCCACACCACCGGGCCCACCCAACGGCGGGCCGACACCCCCAAGCACCACACGACCACACCCCCCTGGTTGGGACACTCCAGTCCCGCACACCCCGCCCCAGGGGACCCCAGGCCCTATGCCACATCGACCCCGCGCAGGCCACGTACTGAAACACACCAGGAGAACGATCAAGGGACCACGCGGGGCTGCCCCACACCGCCAGAGGACAAACCACAGGCGACAGCCCACCCCACCAGACCTGGACACGGTGCCCCCCCCCCCCCAACGGGAAGGCCACCACACAGCACAACACCACCATACCGCACCGCACCCCCCTCCCCCACCCGGGGGCACGGGACACCACAGCCCACCAACACAGGAACGAAGCCACGCCCCGCCGACTCCGCACCCCACCCCACCGGCACCACCCCTGGAAACCCCGCACACCTCGCGCCAGCTCAACACCCACCACCGGCCACAACCCGAACCGGACACAGGGGCAACACCACCGGCCAGGACAGCCACCAGCGTGCAGCCACACACCACAGCCACGCCAAACGGCGCGCCTCCCCCGGCGCACGACCCCACACCGGCCGCCGCACGTGCCCCGAACACCAGCATCACACGCCCACCGTGCCATGAAGCAGCACCCCAGCACGTGAACACGCACGATGACCCCATGGCCCTGGACATCGACAGCCTGCTGGAACTGGAACTCCAACACACGGAGGACACGGAGCATCATATGGACCTCACCCCGCCGGAGCTCGAGCCCACAGCAAGCAGCCCCGCGGACCCCAACCCGCAAAATGCCCCCCCGCGCCCCCCCCCCCGCGAGAGGGCGCCCTGGACGCACCTGTCCAACGCCCTGCGGCGCCACCACCCCACCCACGAAGCCAGCAACGGGCCCGCCGAGTACCGGGCGTCACTCGAGCACGACCTGCCTGACGTCACGGGGCCGGGACTCCACGGGTACACCACCGCCCCCCCCCCTCCAGGCACCCCCACACAAGAATGGGAGGACAAGTCCGCCGTCGACGTCACCGACATGACGGCATACATGGAAAGCGTGGAGGACCCGGAGCAAGACACCGTCCTCAGCCTCCTCGCCTACCACAGCTGGAGATGGGGCCACCAGGTCACCCTCCACCGACCGCAGGACGGGCCCCACCAGTGGTCCCCAGAGCAAACGGCGAAGTGGGACATCGTCCTCCAACTCACCCCCGAGGGCTTCTACACCCTCACGCACGGCAGATTACCCGACGCCGCACCCAATGCACAGGCGCTGCCGCTGGCCCAGCCCCAGGAGGACGACGCAGACGCACCCCCACCGGAGGAATGTCATTGAAACCCCCCCACAGCCACCACCGAACGCATGCCGCACCGGCTCACCAAACGTCACCTCCCCCACGACTACCATGCCACAAACGACTCGCGGGGACGCCGCACACTGCCCCTGCAGTGGGCATCACCCGAAGGCACCTTCACGTGGGGGGAAATCCTCCCCGGCGCCGTGGCGCTCACGTACCTGTGGCTCCGGGACGCGGAGACGCACGCGCAGCCCCCCGGCACACACCTCCTCCTCACCCTGGAGGGAGAGGCCGCCGTCGAAAACGTCCACACAGCGGAGGGAGAGGACTACGTGACGGCGAACGCAGACACCGCAGTATGGCTACACGCTCACGAGCACACCACACCCCCCACCGTAGTACCGGGGTCACACCCCTGGCACGTGGTCATCGTGCGACTGCCCACAGGAGCAGACACAGGAAGCGCCCAACAGGGATGGGCGGACAGGTGGGCACACGTGTGCGCCTCCCTGCACGAAGGGCTGCACAGACCCTCCCTCACCAGTCACACCCTCGAGCCGGCCCCCACCACGGCCGAATCCCACACCGGGGCGGCCCCCCCCCACCGGAGTCTGGGCCTACACGCGCACCCTCCACCGCGAGGCAGCGGAAGCCCTCAAGACCGCCATCTCCAACCACCAGGGCCTCGTGCACACCCCCTACGATAACACACAAAAGGGCTACACCCTATGGTGGCACCACCCCGCACCAGAAGGGGGCCTGCAACCACCGGCAGACCAGCCTGGCATCGACCCGGTCCTCACGGCGATCGCCCGCGCCGTCGCCGCCATGGCCCAGCAAGTTGGGGCGCCACCCCAATGGGCACCGTCCATCATCAAGGAAACGGCGGCACGCCACAACCCAGCTTTCGCACACTTCCGGGGACGCCCCATTCATCCCACCCTACCGGACCTCGACCTCCCCGCCTACGATGCGTGGGCAGTCCACATCCTCGTGCCCCACGACACCGCGCCCAAAACAGGGGACGCGACGGCACGCATCACCAAACAACTCCCCAATACCGCACTCCACTACGACATACCAACGCCCAACGTCATCGTCACCCACAACACGGGTCGCGACCACTACTACCTCCAGGCCACGCATGAGCGCTCCCCCATCACCGTATACACCTTCACCACCTACCCTGGCCTCCAGCCACCGCAACACCACCCGCGCCCGGCATGGAAGCATCCCCTACACGTCGCCCCGACCCCACGCGAAAGGCCCTCCCACCACGCGCCCCCTCCCGCCGACAGCACCGCCCTCCACACCGCCCGCAGACGGGCCGCGGCACAACACCAAAGCCACCTGCTCCCAAGCATTAACGCTGGACCCGGCACCATCACCGAGGCCACCCACAAAAGCACCTTGAACCTACTGGCTCGCAAGCTACGCCCCAAAATGGCACTGGAGGACACGCTCTGGATATACTATGGCGAAGGCCGCACGGCACGGGTGGCGGACCTCCGCAACATCATCCCCCGCCACATCCAGCGAGCAGTAGGGCCCTTCTCCGTGTACGCGGTACGACACCCCATAACAGCCCCATGCACCCACTGCACCCCTCGGTGCGCACTACAATGCGCAGGCGCTCTGCAGCAACCCCTGCCCACCCCTACCTACAGGGGGGGCATATACCTCGGCACGGTATCCGGGGACCCACACCCCTATCTCCTGCCCGCAGCGGACCGCCACCACGCCATACCACTACACCTTGTCGAGCACCTGGCGGTGGGACCATCCCCCTTCCAGAAGCGCCCCCCCCAACACCCCATCTGACGGACGCCCGCCAGATGAGCCGACACACGCCACACCTGGACCCAAACGCGCCATCGCACTCCTCACCCTAAAGGCGGAAGCCGCCATCCCCCGAGACCTGGAGGGGGAAAACCACCTCATGGTGGAAGGGCTGACGGAACACGTCCTGATCGCAGCCATGTACGCCACGGCGTCCGCATCCCGCCTCTGGGAGGACCGCCCCTCCCCACCTCTAGCCCAAGCAGCGCAGGACGCCCCCGACACGGGCCCCACCGCCGAGGACATCCACCAAATCCTCAACATGCGAGCACCCCTGAAGACCCGCCCTGCGGTCCGCCCCATCCAGCTCGTCAGCTGGAACGCCATGGACGCCCCCCCGACCACCACGGAGGTCCACATCCTCAAACACCGGGACACCTGGTGGACGGTGGAATGGGACGACCACGGCAAGGTCAGACAGGCAACGGCACACGCCCCCGACGGCGAAGTCCCGCCCCCACCACGCGGAGGAGACCGCCTGCGACTCGCCGCACGCGTCCCCCACGCCCCAGAGGCAGCCTGGGAAGCGCTGCACTACGCCCTCTACTGGGCGCAGGGGGCGCCAGAAGGCCCCCTCCCCCCGGAACGCACCCCAGCGTGGACACGCCACGCCACCCGCTACACGGCCCACATGCGCCGCCACGGGGCAGGCACCGGGCACCGGCTCCTCACCTGGCCCACGGACCCGCCCGACGCCCTGCAGGAGGCCGAGGAAGTGCTTGGCCTCATGACCAAGCAACGGTTCCAGCTGACGGACCCCGTCCCCACGTCCAAGCCCGACGTCCCAGCCGCCCGCGAACACCCCGTGTTTGCACCGGGCCACGCACCCGTACAGCGGCCCCAGGGCGCACCTCCCCAACGGGGACAACCCGCTGCCCGGCGCCGCCAAGGTGCGCAGAAGCGCCAGGCCCCCACACAGGCCAAACCCGCCCAAAGCCAAGGGCCAAGCCGAAGAGCTGGACCAAAGAGGAAGCCGCTGCCCTGTATCCCGAATACGCCATCAACACCCGGGTGCAGCTGCCCTTCGAGTACCCCACGGCCGCGGGCCCCTCCAAGTGGATATGGGCCGCAGGGGAGGTCAAGCACCGGTACCGCGTCACCAGGGACCACCAGGGGTTCAAGATCCACGTCAAGTGGGACCCGGCCACCCCCAACGACAAGAAGCTGGGGCGCACCATCGAACTCTGGCAAGACCAAGCCGGTCGTGAGATGGTCCCCATGCAGCTGTGCACCCCCGACACGGAGCACCTCACCGGCACCGAGTACACGGGCGAAGTCCACAATGCATGGGCCCTACCCCAGCCCCAGAAGCGGAACCGCAGAGCACCCGCAGCTCAGGGCGTCATCGACCTCCTCGACGCCTGACGGGGCCAGGGCCGGACACGGCCCGCCCCCCCAACTACCGGTCCCCAGAAACCGGCGCCTGCAGAAGCCCACGCCCGCATCAACATCCTCAACGAGCCCGCGGTCACCTACGACCCCACCGAGGCCGCCACACTGCAAGCCATGCCCGGGCCGCACCCCCAAGGCGCAGACCTCCTGGGATTCCTGGAGCAAGCCCTCCGCAAAGCAGACCAACCCGAACCAGCACCGATCCTGCACCCAGAGGGGAACAAATATCACGCCCACTGGGAACGGGGGGTACCCCTCTACCACAAGACGTCGGTCACGGTACATGCCCACCCCGACCTCGGAGTGGATGGTCGCCTCGGGGCGTACGAGTGCGTGGGGCCCGGATGGCAGCTAAACGTGCTACTCACGCACGTCTCGTTCGGGGAGGAGACCAAGGACTTCCTGGACACCCTGAGCCTGGCGTACCGCCGACTCTCCCTCCTGGCACCCACCACTATCATAGGCGACCTAAACGCCGCCCCCACCGACGACGACCGCACCGGCCCACCCACAGCCACCGACACAGCTGTCCGGGACGCCATGCACCAACTGGGCCTCACCGACCTCACGGCAGGACTCACCGGCACACCCTCCCATTACCCCCACCAAGCCGGCACCCACCCATCCCGCATCGACACGTGCTACGGGGACTCAACCACGGTGCGCGTCCACGAAGCAGCCTACGGGGACCTCCCGCCCACAGGCACGGGCCACCGGCCCCTCTACATCGACCTCATCATCCCCAACCTACCCCCACCCCCGGCCACCCTGCCAGACGACACCCTCCCACCCACACTGCAGTTCCCGGCCGAGGACGACCACGGCGCCTGGCACAGGTATAACAGGGCCCTTCACGCCATCCTACGCCGCCCGGGTGCACCGACACTCACCATCGCCATGCGCCGGGCGGCACAAGCATGCGGCATGGAGCGTGACACCAACCACACGGGAGCACCACCAGACCTCACCCTCCAGCAACTCGTCCATGACATCTGGACCACGAAAGGGGAACTCGCCAGCCTGCTACACCCCAGCACACCGGAGGCACGAGACCGGGACGCCGACCTCCGTGCGCTCCTCACCACCCGCCGCCACCAACTCCAGGAATGGCACGCCCACCGCATAGCGGCAGCAGCCCAGGAACGCGAAAGATACGGCAGAAACGACACGCCGTACAGGTCCCTACGGTACGTCAGCCGCATCCTGGAGGACACGGGGCGCCGTACCATCCACGCGGTACGCACCCCCGAAGGAGGCCTCACCAATGACCCCGACGCCGTCCTCCAGGCAGTCCTGGACAGCTTCCAGGCACAACACGGGGACGCCCTCCCCGAGCTCGACCCCCACACCAGAAACACCATCCGCGAGCATGTGCCCAGGGTCTTCAACCGGGAACAGCGGCGCGCCATCGAACACGACCCCTTCAGCATCTCAGAACTGCAACGCGCCCTAGACCGCCTGAAGAAGGGGGTCGTGCCCGGCGTCGACGGTTTGCCGGCCGAAGCGTACCAACGTCTCACCCTGCCCATCAAACGCCGCCTGGCAGCCCGCCTGTGGGACATCGTCACGGGCGCCACGCCCATCCCCCCTGAGTGGGCCAACCTGGTCCACCCCCTCTACAAAAAGGGGGACTGGGCGCAGCCGGGGAACTGGCGGCCCATAGTCTGCGCCACCACCGAGGTCAAGCTGGTGTGGACGCTCATCCTAGGCCGCATCGCGCCAGCGGTCTTCGCCCACGTGCCCGCCAGCATGTGGGGGGCCATGGCCGGCAGGTCCCCCCACGAGGCCATCTTCCTCCAGGACACCGCACTGGACATGAACCCCTACGAGATGATCATCGCCTCCCTCGATGTCCAAGGCGCGTTCCCCCACGCCCCACACCGGCTCCTCACGGAGGTATGGGATGCCATGGGCCTCCCATTCCTATCCTTCATGACCGGGTACATCCAGACCCGACTCTACGCCGTCATCACGGCCGCGGGCCTCACCCCCTGGACCGGCACAGACAGCGGGGTCCCCCAGGGAGGCGCCGAAGGCCCCTTCCTCTACTTTCTCGTCACCCTGCCACTGGCATTCGAGGTATACCCGGGGTACGCCCCATACCCGCTACGGTCCCCCCTCATCAACTTCGCAGATGACAACCTCCTCACTACGGCCACCCGCCACCGCGACCCTGAGAACGCAGGGCTACCAACAACCACCGAACAAGCGTCCGCCATTCTCCAACTCACCACAACCTACCTGGACGCCCACCAGCTCCTAGTGCACCCCCGCAAATCGGTCGGGCTGGCCGATGCCAAGACCCCCACCCCCCACATCCGGAAAGGCGAACCCCTACACCTGGAAGACACCACAGTCCACCTGGGAGTCACACAGGCCACGCAGCACCACCACATCACACTCCCAAGCAAGCTAGAAGAGCGCCTCGCCCGGCTACCCCAAATTGCCAGGGGGGACCTCCTGTCTACGCAGGGCCTGGCGTACTTCATGGAAGCAGTGCTCAACGCGGCCATCGGGTACCAAGCCCTGCACCTCCCACGCCCCCAAGACGCACTACGCCACGCTCGACAGCAAGTGACGAAGGCATGGGCGCAACACGGAGGCTGGCCCACGTCTTTCCCCAAGGAGGCCATGATGGCCCACTGGCGCTACTACGGAGACAATACGGGCGCCCTGGTCGGCATGGCCTATGCCAAACACGCAGCACACCTCCTACACAGGGTAACACACAACCACCAACCAGAAGTTCGCGGGGCGGCAGCCATACGCATAAAAGAAGCGCAAATGGCCCGCAACACCTGCCCCCGGTGGATACTGGCACAACGCGGCGTCTCCACCCCCGTGGGCACTGGCATCTGGGCCCAGCTACAACTCCTCCTACCGCACCACACACACGCCATCCTGACAAACCACCACTGCGATCAACAGGGGCCACTCGTGGCCACACACACCGACATCCACCGACACCCGGCAGGCGAGGTGGACACCCTGCGCCTCGTAGGGGCCACCATCACGATAGTGTATATCACCCCAACACAGATGAAGATCATGGCCCAATGCGACGCCCAACACGCCCCGTTCCTTTCCGACCCACAATGGCCAGCACGCCACGTCTTCCAAGCGTACCTCCGCGCATGTGCTACGAAGGCAGGGCGCGACATGCCGGGGCCCAAGGACATCGACACGGCGTACACAGCCTTCCAGCGCCAGCACCCCCGGCCCCGCCTGAGCGAGCACGAGACCCCCAACGACGGCGGCACGACGCAGGGGGAGCCCACCCCGTCAGCCGAAGGCTGGACACCACCCACCATCCTGCTGCTAGCACCAAACGGCCACAAACATCCTACCCGCACCGTCCAGCGACACCATGCCCCCTGGTCCATCCCCAAACACAATGCACCGGAGACCGATGTACCACCAGTCAGACACAGTGACCAGGGCATACCACGCACGTGCTGGCACTGCGGCCCGGCAGCCCTCGACACTCCGTGGCCCCTGCTGCACCTCATCTCCACCCACTACCGCACCCCCACCGCCGCCGCCACCGCCGACCAGCAGGCATGGCTCTCCCCCTGGTTTCACACGGTACCCCCAGACCACCCGGCGCACGTAGCCTGGACCCGGACACCCACGGCGACATGGACGTTCACCAACGAGCGGGCAGACCCGGACAGCATAGCCATGGAGTACGACCGCTGCGACCCACACCGGGCAGGACCTCAGGAGGCACCCATGCGCCCCCTACAGCACAAATGCCCCACCCTCCGCGGCGACAAAGACGACAAGGAGCGGCGACAGACCATCACGTGCCAGAAGTTCCACCCCAATACGGGATACCTCTTCCACCTGATGTACGCGTATATCACCCAGGGACGCCCAGACAGGGGCCTCCTCCGCCTCACCCCACGAGCCCAGGCCATCATCACCCACGGAATAGGCGTCTATGCAGCGCCACTACTGCAACCCACGCAAATCACCGCCAGAACCACCCAGGGGAACCCCATCTACGTCTATCACCCCACAGCAATCGCCCGCCTACCCATACCCAGCGACACCGACATCATCTACTTCACTGACGCATCCGGCAGCCAGCAACGCACCCCCACGGTCGGTTGCGCCTCCGTGCGCGTCACCCGGCACGCGGACGGCCTCCACGTGGAACACCACACCGGGACCACCATCTTTGGGGCGTCCTCCCACGGCGAACTGCGCACCATGGCAGACGCCGTCACCGCCACACCACCACGCACGACGGTCCGGCCCCGCAACATCTGGGTAGTCGTGGACGCCACGGTCGACATCCACCTCACCAGGCGCCTTGCGGACCTGCCCCTCCACAAAGCACTCGAGTCCGGCCTCACCACACAAGCGTTGGGACTATGGATGGCCTTCAAGGGCATGCACCCCCAGGACGCCCTACACATCATCAAGCAGGAGTCACACCGCTACGCATACGGCAATGGACGCGCAGACACGCAGGCCAAACACCAGAACACCAACCACACCCGGGGGCTCGAACGCGTGCGACTGGACACCCCACACCACAGCCACCTACAGCACCTGCCCCCGATACCCCTGGCCACACAGCCCCCCCAATGGATGCCCGAGGACACGCCGTACACGGATCGAGACAAGCAGTACCACTACCCCACACCCATCCAGCAACTGGCCACCACACCGGGCCACCCAGCGAACACCGAACTCCTCCGACGCCTCGAAAACTCCGTCCACACCCCCCTCTACTACTCCGCCCTACGCCCGGATAGCCTCCCGGCACACCTACAAAAGCCCCGACTCCAACTCGCCCTCGAACAACTTCCCCTCCTCACCCGATACCACCGATGGTATACGCGCCGCTCGATCCACGTCCCCGCAGGACACACCAAATGCATCTGCAGCCACGCGGAAGAAGAAACATGGGACCACTTCAAGGCGTGCCCCCTGTACAGAGGACTGGACACCCTCACAGACTGGAACCCAACCCACACCATCGCACAGCACGCCGGATGGCTGGCGCAGTCCCCGGCGACCCAGCAACTCACCACCATCCTCAAGCAGACAGAGGTGCTCGAGGCAGTCCGCAGGGGACTCGTCCCCACTGCCGTCTACACCTTACTACGCACCCACGCGGAGGACCCCCAGGCCACGGCGGCGCACATGCAGCGGACGGCCGTTGCCAAGACGGCGGAGCAGCTCACATACCGCACCCACAAATACCTGCAGCATGCGGCAACCCTGCCCCCAACAGACCAACCCCACCTCCTCAAACTCCTGTTCTACCAACCATGAGAACCTACCCCGTGACGTACCAACACCGAACCCCCACCACGTCTACACACCGTCCACCGAGCACAGCACTGGCACAGCACACACGGGCGCCACAGGCACCGCACACGCTCCCACCAGCATGCGCGCGCCACCAGCCCCCATCCCCCCACGCCGCCGTCCGTCCACAGGTACCACCAACCACCAGCCACCGCATGTCCCCTCTGCGTTCGCCAGCGGCTACCACAGACAGCCCTGCCCTGCAACCCAGACCACTGGGTCTGCCTGGGAGCCGCGCACCGCCTCACCCACTGCCCCCACTGCGGGGACCTCAACCCCCGCCACCGCGAACGGCCCGCGGCCCCAGCCGCACCCCCCCCCGCCAGCCACCCCCGCTTTTTCGGGTACCTCACCGACACTCTCCGGGACCAACTGGGAGGGTACTACGTGGCGGACGCGGCGGACCACGCATGGGCCATAGCCGTGGCCGCGGGCAACACACCCCTGCCCCCCCACAGCCCACCCCTACGCCACAGCGGAGGCGGCTTGAACGTGGCGGCCCGCCACATCCTCCTCGCCCTATACCTCCACCACCGAGACCTACACCTCCCAGACCCACAACTCCCGGCCCCCCAAGCAGCAGCCCTGACGCCGGAAGCGTGGGCCGATACGGCACCAGAGGAGATAGCAGCCTACCTCCGAACCACGTGCCGCCGGTTCGCACACGCCCTCGGCCGACGGAAGGGAACACCCTACCCCCTCAGCGCACTCCTCTACCCGGCACACCACCCCCACCCCGCACAACAGACGCCCCCGGAGGGCTGGGCGTCTTTTCGGGACGCCCACCTGGCCGCCCCCGACGAGGCCACCGCCACGCGGATGGGCCTCACGGACCAGGAGGCCTACGTCAGAGGCCTCAAGACGAGCCTCCAAGAGGCACACCGCTGGCGCGCCCGCTCCCCGTCGCCCCCACGGGGACAGGGGGATTCACCCGGCCCCGACACCCACCAGGCCAAGAAGACCAAGGGGCACCGGCACCAAGGGGCCCGCCAACGCGCCCGCCAGCAGGGCGCGACGCCCCGACCAAGGCCCGGGTCCAGCCACACCGCACCGCTCCACGCCCAGACCCCCGGGGCACACCAACAACACCACCACCACCAACGCCCACCACCACCACCGTACCGCAGCACCCAAACCCTGCAGCCCAGTCAGCCACCACCGCCCACACACGTCCACACCATGCCAGGACCACCGTACGCGCAGAGCCAGGGGACATGGCACCACCAACACCACCACCGCGCCCCCGTCCCTCCCAGCCTCTACCCCCTAATGCCCCCATGCTACAGCGACCCCCACCAGCTACATCCCCACCGCGCCCCAGCACAACCAGGCCCCGCGAACCACCCACCCCACATAGCGCACATCACCGCACCACACCATCACGTGTTCCACCACCACCAGCCCCTGCCACCACACCCACCAACGCCGGGGTACCACACACGACCGGCACACCCTCCACACCACCACCACGCGGTCCAGCACCACCCGCCGCCCCCGCTACACGGGCCCACGTCATACGAGCCACGGTACACCCCCATGGACCCGCGAGGAGCCGCGCACGCACACCAGCAACACCAGGGCCTAGTAGGAGCGCCCCACCACCACCAACAGCCCCCCCACCCACACCCCATACCAGCGAGCACCATCCACCAGCAGCCACCCATCACATACGGACCACAGCCCCACCCGGGGGCTCATGCGGTCGCCTCCCACCCGCGACCCGGCACCGCAACCAGTCAAGAACCGCAAGGGCCACACGGCGCACACACACAACACCCACACAACCCACAGGGACGCCCGGACGCCCAGCCGGCACAACACCCACCCCCGCCCCCCCCACCCCACCACCACCAGCAGCCCCCCCACCCACACCCCATACCAGGGAGCACCATCCACCAGCAGCCACCCATTACATACGGACCACAGCCCCACCCGGACGCTCATGCGGCCGCCTCCCACCTACACCCCGGCACCAAAACCAGTCAAGAACCGCAAGGGCCACACGGCGCACACACGCAACACCCACACGACCCACAGGGACGCCCAGACCCCCAGCCAGCGCAACACCCACCCCCACCCCCCCCACCACCAACAGCGCCACCCCCGCACCACCCCCCCCCGCCCCCCCCCCCGAGACCAGGCCACGGACACAACACGCGGCAGCCAGCACCAGGCAATCGACGTCGATACCCCCGCCGACACACGCCACCGCGAATCCCCCCTCCCGCGACCGCCACAATAGAGCCCATCACCGGACCCCACGCGCGACAACGACGACCACCCCCCCCGACCCACACCACCCCCCCCATCACACCCCGCACCACCAGTCGCCGCACCGGCCGAACCCTACGCCCTACACAACCCCGCAGCGGTACGGCAGCACCTCCGGGGACTCGGGGAACAGGACGTCGTGCTGTACCTCCGCACCTCCGGCACCAGCACCCCCATCCGGGCGGCCACCCTGGTCCAGGCGGCCACCCTGGGGGAAGGCGTCAGAGACTTCCTCTTCGACGCCTTCCTCCACGTCGCCCGACACGAGCGCCCCCCACGCGCCACCCCAGACGGCGAGAGCCCGCCCCCCACGGGGAGCCGGATCTGGGTGCCCCCCATCGACCTGGGGGCGACACCTGGTCGGACACCCCGTGCCGGAGCGGGACAGCACCCGGGGCCGCACCCGCTACCGCGAGCCCAACATGGCCCACCCCCCACCCGACGCCACCCCCGACAGCACCAAAGAGTGGGAGCGGGAAACATGGGTAGCCCGGATGGCCTCCCTAAGCAACTTCCGGCACCACGTCCCGGGGGACATCCCCACCCCCGACGAGCAGCAGCCAGCCCCCTCCACGTACATGACCCTCATGTACAATCTGCACTACACCCTCTCCACCACCACCTACGACGCACCCACAGACCACTGGGTGGTACACGGCACCGACTCCCTCCTCCCCGCCGACTACACCCCCCCCCCACACAACCCAGGCCCCGACACGTACGCCAGGGGGGACGACCCGGACGACCCCCACATCTGGGGCACGTGGGAACCCGCATCCCTGGACACGCTGCTCTCCATCCGCAGCGGCTGCCAGGGCCTTGGTAGGGCAATGTATTGCCTCGCCAAGTGGACCCAACGGACCTGGGGGATCCCCACGGACCGATGGGTGTGGGTGGTCACGCTGCGCCCCCAGCAGAGGGAAGCCCCCCGAAACCGCGAGGGACCCACCCCCGCACGCCCCACCACCCCACAACTATGCCCGTACATGGTGGCAGCCCGCCTCATGGCGCTGCTATGGCCGGGCCCCCACACCCCCACCCAAAACTACCCCCACCTCACAGAGGAGGACATGCCCGGCATCCAGCGATGCTTCTTCCGGACCCTCGACTACCTCCAGCAAACACACCCCCACGTCCTGGAGCAGAGATGGCCACCCCCCGGGTAACCCACGTGCCCGCGCGGCCGGGACAACGTCGCCACGCCAGCACCAGCACGCACGAATCACCAGGGAAAACGCGCGCACACGCCCGATGCCCGAACCTGCACCCTCGTTCGCGCTACTTACAGGACCCACCATCATACGCCCGCCCCCGAGGCCCGGGACCCTCCGCCGTCTCCCGCGGCCCTCTCCTCCGCCTCCGACTCCACAACCTCCACCACCACGACCACCTCATCCACCACCACCACCACGTCCTCGTCCAGCACTCCACCCCCCAGGCCGCGGGGGACACCTCCCAAACGGGCCTCGAAACCCGCCCCCACCGCGAGCAGCCCCGCCGCCGCCAAAGCCCACGCCCCGGCGAAGCCCACGCCCACGACCCAGCCGAAGCCCAAGACCGCCGCCAAACGGCGACCCGCAGCCAAGCCCAAACCCAAGCCCAAACCCGGCGCCACGACGGCAACGCGAGCCCGGCCCCCCGAGAATGTCCTCTACGACATCCGGCCCCAGCCGTCCCAGGCCCGAAGGCAGCAGCGCCCAGCGCGGCGCCCCCCCACCGTCACCGACGCCCAGGGTTGGAAAAGACGGCGTATATATACGCGTAACGTATATATACGCGTACTGTATCGCGAGAATACAATACAGTACGCGTCTTGTTCCTAGGCCAGCATCTGGCGCCAGCCGCGGGCGCCGCTGAGCAAACAAACATGGCCAAGTATTAACAGTGCAAATGTGAGGTACTTTATAGAATTTGCAATGATTTTAATTGGAATTTCGTTTCATTAACATTGGTGGTTGAATTTTTCTGCCTGTCTTGCGTTTGCAGGGCGACACAAGAAGCAAATGAAGAAGAAGGAGAAGAAGAACAGGAGGGAAGAATATGAAGAGAGAAAGAACAGAAGAAAGAAGCGGTAGAGGCGAAGGAGATCAAAGAGACGTTAAGAAGAAGACAGAAGAAGATCGAGAAGCTGCAGCAGCGAAGAAGACTGAGGAGTGAAGACAAAGAAGACGAAGAAGGAGCACAAAAGGAAGAAGGTGCTGTCAGTGTCACTTGAGTGTTCGCGCGTGCTGTGAGTGTCATTTGAGTGTTCGCGCATGCTGTGAGTGTCATTTGAGTGTCGGCGCGTGCTGTGAGTGTCATTTGAGTGTCGGCGCGTGCTGTGAGTGTTATTTGAAGGTCGGCGCGTGCTGTGAGTGTCCTTTGAGTGCCGGCGCGTGCTGTGAGTGTCCTTTGAGTGTCGGCGCGTGCTGTGAGTGTCATTTGAGTGTCGGCGCGTGCTGTGAGTGTCACTTGAGTGCCGGCGCGTGCTGTGAGTGTCATTTGAGTGTCGGCGCGTGCTGTGAGTGTCACTTGAGTGTTCGCGCGTGCTGTGAGTGTCATTTGAGTGTTCGCGCATGCTGTGAGTGTCATTTGAGTGTCGGCGCGTGCTGTGAGTGTCATTTGAGTGTCGGCGCGTGCTGTGAGTGTTATTTGAAGGTCGGCGCGTGCTGTGAGTGTCCTTTGAGTGCCGGCGCGTGCTGTGAGTGTCCTTTGAGTGCCGGCGCGTGCTGTGAGTGTCACTTGAGTGTCGGCGCGTGCTGTGAGTGTCACTTGAGTGCCGGCGCGTGCTGTGAGTGTCATTTGAGTGTCGGCGCGTGCTGTGAGTGTCGTTTGAGTGTTCGTCGCGCTCGCTTCTGTTGTCTCGACAGTTTTGAGTGCGCCTTCGTTGTCCTTTATATGACCCTTTATGGTGGACTCAGTCAGTTTGCTGCTGCATCTCAGTGATGTCATTTGAATCTCAAAATTTCACTTCTGCACAGAGGCTTCAAGTGACGCCAGGGACCTGTTATGTGTGCTGCAGCAGCTGTACAGATACATGCGCTTGCTTTATTTTTTGCTGGTTGCTCGCTTTTTGCCATTTGCCATTTTTGGCCATTTGCTGGTCAGCCTGGGGACAGGTGCCTTTGTGAGGCTGGAATTCCTGGGGCCTTGATCTCGAACGCAATGGTTTTCAAAAATATCTGAATTATTCTTTTTTCAAAAGAAGCACAATGGTTTTTAAAAAAATCCGAAACATTATTTTGTCAACAAAAAACATTGTGAGTCTACTTTTTTTGAAAAAGCACTAGGAAGGGGCACAATAGAAGCAAGTAAACCATTAGAAGCAAACCGAAACAACATGAACAAGGGAAAAAATTAACAAACCATGTTCGTTTATTTTCATCATTCGTTCGTTTGTTCGTTGATTTTCAAAAAAAAAGTAACAAGCAACGCTTGTTAATCCCAACCCTGTCTTGAACATCATAAACAAATATAGAACAAAAGGTATCCAGAAAACGTAAACAAAGGCAAAAAACTGTTTTCGCAAACCATTGCAGGTTGTAAACTGAAACACTACTTTGTCAGAGAAACACACAGAAAAAAAACAAAAAATTAAGACAAAAAATTATTTTTGAAAACAATTGCAGGTTGTACACTAAAACAGAATAGCTGCAAGTTCTAGGAACATAACTTCTGTGACCAAACAGTACTTTGTCAGGAAACGATACGATACGTTACATTACAGTACTGTATCGGAACGATACGATACATTACACGTACTGTATTGTACCAACCCTGCCGACGCCACCGCCACCACCTTCATGGCGGAGCGCGCCGCGGCCGAAGCGCGACGCGCCTCGTCCCACCACCTCGCAAAGCCCGCACCCCAGGCCCACGGACCGCCCCCGACCAAGCCGGAACAACGCCAGGGTCCACCAGCAGCGCCCCCGCCCCCCTACCGGCCCCCGATGACAGCCCACATGCAACGCATGCCCCACTACCGCCGCCGCCGCGAATCCCCGCCCAACCCCGAGGCGGAGACCGTACGCGCCCACCCGCGTGTCCACATCCGCGTGCACCCCCACTCCCCACGCACCCCCACGGAACAGGACTACGAGGAATCCCCCAGGCCCGCCACCGCCGCCAGTCCCCACGACCCCGTCACACCCATCCACGCCCACTCCTCCGCCCACAACCGCAGGCCCGCCCAGGAACAGTGGTGGCAGCGCTGGACCCACACGCAGCTCTGGGAGCTGCGGAAGTGGGCCCGGGGAGAGCCCTCCCTCGAGGGCCTGGTCCATCGGCCCCGCAAGGGGTCGGTGGAGAACGGCCGCCTCCGGCCGGCGGGGGGCTGGATGCTGGCCGATGCGCTCCACCCCCTGGGAGTCCACCCCCGCAACCTCCCCGCGCCCCAGGACCACCCGTACGTCCTCAGGCGCCTGCGGGAGACCCTCCAGGAAACGCGGCGAGACGGCATCCGCCTGTGGGACATCACCCAAAGCCCAGCCCCGCACGCACACACCCCCTCACCACCCCACAAGCGTCGGCGCACCGACACCGGCGACACCCACAGCACCCCAGGAGCCCTGCGCACCACACAACACGACGCGCCAGACCCCCCGGCCAGCGGCGCCGCCATCTAACCCCGCTACCCAGCACACCACCACCACGGGGCGCCACGCCAGGCCCCGCCCAGAAGTCACCAAACGAACCGGACGCCGAAGGAAGCCAACGCACACGACAACGAGCACCACTACGCCCAAAGGCGCCGAACCCGGACCCGATACCGTGGGCTCCTCCCCACCCTCAGCACGACACACACGTCACTGACGTCACTCCTCCGCCGTGCCCCCTCCCACGCCACCGCCCCGCCCCCCCCCCCTCCCGCCACACGTCCCCACGCCGCCCAGCACCCGGCCCCACACACTGCGCCACAGCATCGCCTCACAGTAGACCGCCGTCCTGTGGTCCCGCCCCCCCCAACACAGCTCCCGGGGCCGCACACGGCCCACGTCGTGTTCACCCCCACGTCGCGGGCCGCGGACATCCTCCCGCTCCTCGCCGCCACCCCTCCCGGGCATCGCATACTGCTTGCCGCCAACCCCTCGGTCGTCAGTGAGGTCCCCATCGAGCACGCCGACGCCCTGCACGTGCGCCCGCTGCTGCCCAACCTGCACGCTGCGTACGCCCCCGGCACGCCCGTCGACCCCTCCGTGTGGGACTCCCAGTGAGGCCACCGGCCAACGGCCGGCCCGCACGCACCACCCCGCACTCGCCTCGGGCACACGACCCCGTGGACGCCGCTACCCACACGCCCGGCCCCGCGGAACCGCCTAACCGAGCCAGAACTCAAGCACAAATCAAACCCGAGCCACACCGAAACCGCTAACCCTTGACTCCTAACCAAACCCGCCGAGGGAACAACGTAACCACAGCCCACACCCACAGCCCACACAGCCGCCTAACCAGCCAGCACCAGAAGCAAAGAGACACCTCACCAAACCCACCCTGACCCAAGCCTAACCGAGCCGAAGCCCCAACACAAATCAAACCCGAGCCACATCCCGAAACCGTCAACCCTTCACTCCAAACCAGGCCCGCTGAGGGAAATACGTAGACACAGCCCACAGCCACAGCCCACACAGGCGCCTAACCAGCCAGCTCCAGAAGCAAAGAGACACCTAACCAAACCCACCCTGACCCATACCCGTGTACATCAGGACACGCGAGCCGCACCCCTGGGGCGCGACCGCCGCCACAGCACCGACGACACACGCCAGAGGACACAACGCTATAGCACCGCCGCACCAGCTGCCCATGCCTGTGCCTGCAGTGTACGCGCGCCCCTGCTTTCCTCTTTTTTGTTTTTTCTTTTTCTTTTTTTTTTTTCAAAAAAAAAAAAAAAAAAAAACAAAAAAAAAAAAACAGAAAAAAAAAAAAAATTGGGGGGGGAAGAAGAGGGACACAACCACCCATGGCACACGCGCACCGCACACAGCACGCACACCGGTGAACAGGAGCCCAGTGGCCCAGGACACCGCACATGCAACACAACACACCGAGCGAGCACACCGGTGAACAGGAGCCAGCTGGCCCAGGACACCGCAGACGCACCACAGCAAACCGCGCGGGCACACCGGTGAACAGGAGCCCAACGGCCCAGGACACTGCACACACGTAGGGCGGCCGAGGGACAGGAAAGAACCAATACCCCATGGGTCGGACGCACTGGGGCGACCCAGCCGACCCACCGGGCCAGTGGCAGGAGCGGTACTCCAAGGCCACTGGTCCGAGCCCGGCCAGGCTGCATCGGGGACCATGGCAAACGTCACCCGGAGCCATGGAAGCAACCGGTGACAGGCGAGCCGGTACACAGTCCAGGAGGGGGTCACCTGCCAAGCAGAGTGGCCCCGCAACTCAAGCCACAAGGGTGAGGCGGTCGTACCGTAGACAAGCGGGAGCAATACCCCTTGTGGTGAGAGATACTCCACACGGCTGGGCAGCCCCCCAGAGCTGCCGCCCAAAGGAGGGGGCATGTGGCCCTACCCATGGACACATGTGGGGACACCCTCCCACCTGGGACACATGGACCGGGTGGCCGCGACAACGCCTTCCCAAGCACATGCGGGAGCGGCTCAAAAGGCACCTGACATAGGGCAGTGGGAGGGACAGGACGTCCCCTTGGTAAGACCTTCTTCCTGCAATGTCAAAGGAGGCATCCCGAGCTCCCGAAGATACCTACCTACCTACCTGCACGGCCGGGGACATCCCGCAGGCGCCGGCGGTCTTTGTGGAGGTAACGCCACCGCCGACGGTCCATGGGCAGGACTTCTGGCCTGTAGCCCCGAGCAACATGTGGCAGGCTGAGCATGCAGCTGTCATGGGCAGGGCGTTGCAGGGTCAGGCGGCGGCCCTTCCCAGGGCACTGGCGGCGCAGTCCTCCAGCAACAGGCAGGCAGCCTCGCTGGCACTGCTGCACAGTGTGTCGCGGGCCTGGTGCTGGGTCGTGGTGGGGCTGGAGCCCCACTCCTCGGCACTGCGCCTGTACAATTGCTGGGAGGGCACGGTGATCACGTTCCGCCCCGCCGACCTGGAGGCCCTGCACCTTGGTGCTCTGAGTGGCGACGGAGGCGCGGCGCTGTACCTCCAAGGGACTGTGGCAGGCTCGGCCGCGATGCGCTTCCGCCAGCAGAGCGGAGGAGATGCCCTCCGCCTGGTCATGGCGGAGACCATGCAGCCGTGGCTCCGGGCGTTCTCCGCATCCAGGTGGAAGGTCGAGGTTGACCGGGAGAATTTCGCCCACGCTTGGCGCCGCTGGGTGGAGGAGCAGTTTCCCGTGGGGGGGATGCTGCACCTGCCGCAACCACCAAGCGTGCCGCCGGTTCGGCATGCGGCGCCCCCGGTCGCTGCGGCGAAGCCGGCCCCAAAGGCAGCGGCGCCCAAGCCCCCCACCCAAGAGGAGCCCCCCGCCCCAATATGGGGGCTATGCCAACATTCGGTACGTGCTGCAGCACTTCGGCGGCGACCTGGCCACGGAGCAGCGTGGATCGAAGGCGATAATCGTCTGCCCCTGGTCTCGGCTAGATGGGGCTGGTCACTGCACAAGGCTCCACTCCCAGGAAGCGGCTGCCTTGCTACGGCACCTCCGGCGGGTGGACCCCGAACTGTCCCCTGCCACGGTGGAGGACCTGCGCGCCGCGTTGGACCAGCAGCTCCAACAGCTAGAGACACGCGTGGAGGAGCTGCGGGCTGTCCTCAGGAGGAACAGCCGCAGGTCCATCAAGGACTATTGGCGGGGCAGGTCGCCGGATCCGCAGCTCCGATGGACAACGATAGGGGGGGCCATCAACGTGGTGAACTATGCCCTGTCGGGCCTGTGGTCTGTATACGTCCGGGAGTCGGAGAAGGTGCTCTTGGAGGCCTCAGACGTCATTGGCGAGGTCCAGAGGTACTGGGAGGCTCTGTACGCCAAGCAGCCAGTGAACGTGCCGGCCTTCGAGCGGCTGGTCTGGGCCCACATCCCCCGAGGGGTGCCGGAGGAGTGGAGATCGGTCCAAGACTACACCCTGCAGGACCTTAAAGACGCCGTGAGGCAGGCCGTGGCGGACAACAAGGCTCTGGGGTCCAACCGAGTCACGGCTGCCCTCATAGCAGAGCTGCCTGAGCCGGTGCAGGGGCTCCTTGTGCACTCGTACAGAGCTATCCTGCGGGGTGCGGACGTCCCGGAATCCTGGCACGAGGCCATTATCTGGCTAATGCCCAAGGGTACAGCCACAGGCCCCCCACGCCGTGATGCTCCCCAGGGAGGGGTGGAAGGGCCAGCGGCAAGACCAAACCCCGGCTGCCCTCCTCATTGCGAGGTACGTCAAGCTGGGCGGCTCAGAGGCGGTGTACCTTGACCGGTCGGAGACGCCGAGCATGCGGCACTGGACGGCTCACCACCTTCTGGCCCCGTTGACCGTGGACCCGCCAGGCCAGTCTGTGGTGTCAGGGGCCCCGCCCCAGTGGCCGCACACACGGGACATGGCGGTCCGGAGGATGCGCATGGCATCCAGGGGCCAGAGGGCGGGATGGCCGGGTGCGGAGCACCTGCTGGGGACTGCCCGGACGGCATAGGTGCAGCAGCCTGCTGGCAACAACAAGGACTGTGCCGTGTGCGCCCTCATGTCCACCGTCAGTACCCTTCTGAGGGTGCCGAGGCCGGGCAACCTCCTGTCCGCGCTGGACAGGCGGTGGGTGGCGGCGATGGTCCTCAACAGGGACATGGGGCCCATCGTGCGTCTGCCGTCCATGGGGGAGCTGCCCGCAGCGGTGCTGGATGCCCTGCCGGCGCCCCGCACACCCTTGGAAGTGGCGGACGTCCAGCACAACGTGGGGTTGCCCGGGGCACGCATGCAGCACGCCCTGCTGTGTATGGCGGCGGCGGCGGACAGGGGGATGTCCATGCTGATGACAGTGTCCCTGCAGCACGTGCAGGACGCGATGCAGCAGCAGCGGATGCATGCCCCCCAGCCTTGGGAAGAGAGCGCCAAGTGGTGGCTGCAGGTGGAAAGCGTGCCTCCCGCCCATACGGTGGGCGTGGCGGATATGGGGAAGCTGGTAGTACTGGAAGGGGCGGAGTATTGGGCCTGTGTTCGGGTGGAATCAGGGGGACTGGAGTGGGTCGTCGTCACCGCGTGCCGGCTCAGGAGGCAGCAGTCCAGGGGCCCGGCCTGCTACAGGGTGTTCCGGGAGTGCCTCAGGGAGCTGGGCACGGTGCGCATGGCACACAGGTGCACGGCCGGGGACATCCCGCAGGCGCCGGCGGTCTTCGTGGAGGTAACGCGACCGCCGACAGTCAAGGGGCAGGACGTCTGGCCTGTAGCCCCGAGCAACATGTGGCAGGCTAAGCATGCAGCTGTCATATGCAGGGCGCTGCAGGGTCAGGCGGCGGCCCTCCCCAGGGCACCGGCGGCGCAGTCCTCCAGCAACAGGCCAGCAGCCTCGCTGGCACTGCTGCACAGTGCGTCGCGGGACTGGTGCTGGGTCGTGGTGGCGCTGGAGCCCCACTCCTCGGCACTGCGCCGGTACGATTGCGGGGAGGGCACGGTGCTCACGGTCCGCCCCGCCGACCTGGAGGCCCTGCACCTTGGTGCTCCGAGTGGCGACGCTGGCGCGGCGCTGTACCTCCAAGGGACTGTGGCAGGCTCGGCCGCGATGCGCTTCCGCCGGTAGAGCAGAAGAGATGCCCTCTGCCTGGTCATGGCGGAGAACATGGGGCCGTGGCTCCGGGCGTTCTCCGCATCCAGGTGGAAGGTCGAGGGCGACCGGGAGAAGTTTGCCGACGCTTGGCGCCGCTGGGTGAAGGAGCAGTTTCCCGTGGGGCGGATGCTGCACCTGCCGCAACCACCAAGCGTGCCGCCGGTTCGGCGTGCGGCGCCCCCGGCCGCTGCGGCGAAACCGGCCCCAAAGGCAGTGCCCAAGCCGCCACCCAAGAGGAGCCCCCCGCCTCAGTATGGCGGCTATGCCAACATTCGGTACGTGCTGCAGCACTTCGGCAGCGACCTAGCCACAGAGCACCGTGGATCGAAGGCGATCAACGTCTGCCCCTGGTCTCGGCTGGATGGGGCTGGTTTTTGCACAAGGCCCCACTCCCAGGAAGCGGCTGCCTTGCTACGGCACCTCTGGCGGGTGGACCCCGAACTGTCCCCTGCCAAGGTGGAGGACCTGCGCACCGCGTTGGACCAGCAGCTCCAACAGCTAGAGACACGCGTGGAGGAGCTGCGGGGTGTCCTCAGGAGCAACAGGCGCAGGTCCATCAAGGACTATTGGCGGGGCAGGGTGCCGGATCTGCAGCTCCGATGGACAGCGATACGGGGGGCCATCAATGTGGTGATCTATGCCCTGTCGGGCCTGTGGTCCGTACGCGTCCGGGAGTCGGAGAAGGTGCTCTTGGAGGCTTCGGACGTCATTGGCGAGGTCCAGAGGTACTGGGAGACGCTGTACGCCAAGCAGCCAGTGAACCTGCCGGCCTTCGAGGGGCTGGTCCGGGCCCACATTCCCCGAGGGGTGCCGGAGGAGTGGAGATCAGTGCAAGACTACACCCTGCGGGACCTTAAAGACGCCGTGAGGCAGGCCGTGGCAGACGACAAGGCTCCGGGGTCCAACCGAGTCACGGCTGCTCTCATAGCGGAGCTGCCTGAGCCGGTGCAGGGGCTCCTGGTGCACGCGTACAGAGCTATCCTGCGGGGTGCGGACGTCCCGGAATCCTGCCACGAGGCCATTATCTGGCTAATGCCCAAGGGTATAGCCACAGGCCCCCCACACCGTGATGCTGCCAAGGGAGGGGTGGGAGGGCCAGCGGCACGAGCAAACCCCGGCTGCCCTCCTCATTGCGAGGTACGTCGAGCTGGGCGGCTCAGAGGCGGTGTACCTCGACTGGTCGGAGACGCCGAGCATGCGGCACTGGACGGCTTACCACTTTCTGGCCCCTGACACGCGGTAGACCGTGGACCCGCTAGGCCAGCCTGTGGTGTCAGGGGCCCCGCCCCAGTGGCCACACACATGGGACATGGCGGTCCGGACGATGCGCATGGCATCCAGGGGCCATAGGGCGGGGTTGCCGGGTGCGGAGCACCTGCTGGCGACACGCCGGGCGGCACAGGTGCAGCAGCCTGCCGGCAACAACAAGGACTGTGGCGTGTGCGCCCTCATGTCCACTGTCGGTACCCTTCTCAGGGTGCCAAGGCCGGGCAACCTCCTGTCCGCGCTGGACAGGCGGTGTATGGCGGCGATGGTCGTCAACAGGGACATGGGGCCCATCGCGCGTCTGCCGTCCATGGGGGAGCTGCCCGCAGCGGCGCTGGATGCCCTGCCGGCGCCCCGCACACCCTTGGATGTGGCGGACGTCCAAACAAACGTGGGGTTGCCCGGGGCACGCATGCAGCACGCCCTGCTGTGTATGGCGGCGGCGGCGGGCAGGGGAATGTCCATGCTGATGACAGTGTCCCTGCAGCACGTGCAGGACGCGATGCAGCAGCAGCGGATTAATGCCCTCGAGCCGTGGGAAGAGAACGCCAAGCGGTCGCTGCAGGTGGAAAGCGTGCCTCCCAACCATACGGTGGGCGTGGCGGATATGAAGAAGCTGGTAGTACTGGAAGGGGCGGAGTATTGGGCCTGTGTTCGGACGGAGTCAGGGGGATTGGAGTGGGTCGTTGTCACCGCGTGCCGGCTCAGGAGGCAGCAGTCCAGGGGCCCGGCCTGCTACACGGTGTTCCGGGAGTGCCTCAGGGAGCTGGGCCCGGTGCGCATGGCACACAGGTGCACAGCCGGGGACATTCGCAGGCGCCGGCGGTCTTCGTGGAGGTAACGCGACCGCCGACAGTCAAGGGGCAGGACGTCTGGCCTGTAGCCCCGAGCAACATGTGGCAGGCTAAGCACGCAGCTGTCATGTGCAGGGCGTTGCAGGGTCAGGCGACGGCCCTCCCCAGGGCACCGGCGGCGCAGTCCTCCGGCAACAGGCCAGCAGCCTCGCTGGCACTGCTGCACAGTGTGTCGCGGGCGTGGTGCTGGGTCGTGGTGGCCCTGGAGCCCCACTCCTCGGCACTGCACCTGTACGATTGCGGGGAGGGCACGGTGATCACGGTCTGCCCCGCCGACCTGGAGGCCCTGCACCTTGGTGCTCTGGGTGGCGACGGAGGCGCGGCCCTGTACCTCCAAGGGACTGTGGCAGGCTCGGCCGCGATGCGCTTCCGCCGGCAGAGCGGAGGAGATGCCCTCCGCCTGGTCATGGCCCCGGCCCCAAAGGCAGCGCTCAAGCCGCCACCCAAGAGGAGCCCCCTGCCTCAATATGGCCGCTATGCCAACATTTGGTACGTGCTGCAGCACTTCGGCGGCGACCTGGCCACGGAGCAGCGCCGAACGAAGGCGATCAACGTCTGCCCCTGGTCTCGGCCTGATGGGGCTGGTCACTGCACGTGGAAAGCCGGCAAGCACTGCCGGCCCGCCCACCTCCACCTCAATGACCTGCTGGACCACCTCCAGCGGGACCATGTGACTGATCCAGCACAACGGGACCAGGAGTTGGCCATGCTGGCCGGCATTATGCCTGGAGGCCAGGCGGGGCCTTTCGCATCGGCCCAGGCGAGGTCCAGAGCGCTCACGTTGCCCACGAGTGCCCGCCCTGCAAGGGGGCGAGGAGCGTCGCAATCGGCGGCACAGCCTGGGGCAATTGGGTCTGCGGCACAGCGAGGAGCGACGACTGCTACGGGGAGCGCAGCGGCAAGTGTATCCGGCGGAGAGGCCGCGGGGGGGCCCGCCGCATCTGCCGGGTCTAAGCCGGCGGCGGCCGCCTCGGGCGGGGACCCACGGGGACAGGGGGCGTCTCACCAGCCGCCCGGGCCGGGTGCTGCTGGTCCCCCTGCGTCCGATGATCCGGATCCGGCGAGTGGCTCTGGTCCGCAGGCGCAGCCGTGAAGGGGCCCCGCCTCCGACACCCGAGCGACGGTTTTCTGGAACGTTCAGGGCTCGATCCGGGGGGACGGCGTACCAGTGGCCCCAGGTATGCTTGACGGTGAGGCGGTCGCGGCGGGCATAATGAAGGCCGAGGGTGCCATCCTGGGCCTCTTCCAGGAGACCGGCCTGCAAGACCCTCAGGGTGTGGTGCACTCGGAGAATCAGTGGCTTCACCATATCATGCGTTCCCGGGGGTGGATGCCCAGGCAGCGTCGGCGGCAGCGGTGCGCGGCGGGCTCTTGATTGCCCTTCGGGCGGACATGTTCGCTGCGGAGGAAGTTCGAGACGTCGTGGACATCGTGCCAGGCAAGGCCATGGCCCTTGATGTGGTGACCGCAGGTGGCACACTCACGGTCATCAACGTCCAAGGCCCGGGCAGCGGCGGCGACTCCTGGGCATCTAAGGCGTCCTTCTGGGCTGACGTGGCCATGTACGCGGCTGCCAAATGCGCGGGGGGCACCAGGGCCGTGCTCCTTGGAGGGCACTTTAACGTATGGCTGGAGTCTCCGTGGCACCCCACCACAAGGAGGTTCCAAGCCCTGTGGGAACAGTGTGGGTTCCAGAGGGCGGGCCCAGAACAGGAGGAGGACAACAGGCCCACGAGAGCAGGGCACCGACTGGACTCCTTCCTGCTGAACTCGCCTCTCGTCCCGTGCACGGCGCGTGAGCGCCCGCACTTGTCGCCGGGGCGGTCTCCAGCGTCGCTGGGGTCGGATCATGGCCCTGTGGTCCTAGACATCCTGCTGGCGGTGGCACGCAAGGAGAGAGTCACCAGGATGGCCTACTCGCACGCCCAAGGCAGGCTGCATGCCATACGCCCGGACTCCCCGGGGGTTCGTGAGGCAGCGGCAGTGGTACTGCAGAAGGCCTGCGAGGATTGGCAGCTGCGGGCGTGGCTCTCGTCGGACCGTAAACACTTCCACCATGGGCACGTCGGAGGTGGAAGCGGTCTTCGACCTGCTCTGCTCCTTCCGTGATGAAGTGTTCAGGGTCACGGGAGTACGCATGCCGTCGAGCATGGACCCGCAGTACCCGTACGGGCAAGCAGAGACGGAGGCGTCTCTGGCCCAGGTCCTCTCGGATCAGCGAGCCTTGGCCTGGCGCGCCCATGAGCTGTGGCAACGGGACGCGGCAGCGGCCGGGCTCCACTCCCAGGAAGCGGCTGCCTTGCTACGGCACCCCCGGCAGGTGGACCCCGAACTGTCCCCTGCCACGTTGGAGGACCTGCGCGCCGCGTTGGACCAGCAGCTCCAACAGCTAGAGACACGCGTGGGGGAGCTGCGGGGCGTCCTCAAGAAGAACAGGCGCAGGTCCATCAAAGACTATTGGCGGGGCAGGGTGCCGGATCTGTAGCTCCGATGGACAGCGATACGGGGGGCCATCAAGGTGGTGAACTATGCCCCGTCGGGCCTGTGGTCGGTACGCGTCCGGGAGTCGGAGAAGGTGCTCTTGGAGGCCTCAGACGTCATTGGCGAGGTGCAGAGGTACTGGGACGTCCTGTACGCCGAGCGGCCAGTGAACCTGCCGGCCTTCAAGCGGCTGGGCTGGGCCCACATTCCCCGAGGGGTGCCGGAGGAGTGGAAATCGGTGCAAGACTACACCCTGCAGGACCTTAAAGACGCCGTGAGGCAGGCAGTGGCGGAAGACAAGGCTCCGGGGTCCAACCGAGTCACGGCTGCCATCATAGCAGAGCTGCCTGAGCCGGTGCAGGGGCTCCTGGTGCACGCGTACAGAGCTATCCTGCGGGGTGCGGACGTCCCGGAGTCCTGGCACGAGGCCATTATCTGGCTAATGCCCAAGGGTACAGCCACAGGCAACCTGGACGAGTGCAGGCCAATAGCGCTGGGGCAGCAAGACATGCGGATGCTCATGACTCCCCTCATGCGGAGGTTCCCGGCCGTCTTGGCACGCAAGGGACTGGCTGCCGACTGGCAGTTCGGGGCCATGCCGGGCTCCACGGCGGCTGCCCCGGTGTTCGCGGCCCAGCGCAGGCTGCAGCGTGGGCAGGAGGAAAACCACTTCCTGGCCTTCGATGTGTCAAAGGCTTTTGACACAGCGCCGCATGGGGCGCTGGCACTCCTCTGGCGCCACATGGGAGTCCCGGAAGACCTCATCAGGCTCTTCCACACCCTCAGCTGCGGGTCTCTGGTGCGCATCGTCACGGCGCACGGCCCAACGCCAAGCATTCGGCTCCACAGGGGCCTGCAGCAGGGCAGTGCGGAGAGCGCTGTGCTCTACCTCCTCCTCTTAGAACCCCTCCTGAGGAGCCTTGCCTGCAAGGCGCGGGGAGATACTCGCCATGCGTGCCGCCCCGGGTGCATGCGTACTGTGATGACCTCCTGTTGATAGCGCACTCCCTGCCGCAGTTCCTGGAGTACGCAGCGGCGATTGCGCAGTACCTCACGGACATGGGCATGTCCCTCAATGTTGGCAAATGCGCCTATGCCAATGCAGCTCGCATCCATTCGATCATGGTGTACCTGAGCCCAGGGAACACGGCAGCCCCATGGGTGTGCTTACGCGCCAAGGGCACGGTGCCATACTTGGGCCTGCCCCTCGATCCCAGGGGGGTAGCAACCATGGAGGAGAAACATGTACTCCGGTGTGAAGCTCTGCTGGGCTGGTGCAAGAACACGTTAAGGCCGGCGTCAGTGCCTCATGAGGTGATGGCGGCTGTGGTTGGAGGCATCGCGCGGTACACGGCGCCCTACCTGTCCGACACGGTGGAGGCGGTGGTCAAGCTGAATGCTGCCATCAAGGCTGCGGCCCTGCAATTCGAGAAGCTGCCCAAGGAGCTGTCCAACGTGGCGGTGCGGTCGGGTCATGGATTGCGGCTGGCGGATGTCCAGGTTATTTGCCGCGACTCCGTCGTAGCACCCCTAGCTCAACTCACGCACCACCGGTCGACGACGGTCTGGGATGAGCTGCGAGCCATGCTTCGCGACATACACAAGCAGTACGGAGTGTGCGGGCAGTTCATGATGCCCTCTGCGTCATTCGCCATGCACGCTGGCAATACGTGGGCGGACAGAGTACTCCGGGCGATGGGGACGTTGCGCATAGGACTCCTCATGCAATCGTCGGTGTACTCGTGTGTACACGCCCATCTGCCGCAGGTGCAGTGGGCGGGACGGAAGTGGGTGTCCCAATCCTACACCTTCAAGGGTAGGGACATCTGCGTTCCCTCGGGGCCCCACACGGATGCGGCGGTACAGTCCCTGACTAATCCCGCAAATGACCTCCTGCATGCGCGACTCCCCTGTCGTGCGCCTGGGCACTGGGCTGTCCAGCTCCAGGAGTTTCATGAGGACCACCTGCAGCTTCCACACGCAGGAGTAGGGCTCAATCGGCTATAGCACGTGTGGTTTACGGTGCTCCGCGACGTCCTCCGGCTGCAGCTGCCGAGTCCATTGACTCACCGTCTAATTAACCTGGTGCGCCGCAGGAAGGCCAGCAAACGCAAAAGGCAGTCCACTACGGGGGACGTATATGTGGTGGGCGGGTACAGGGAGGAAGGATGGGACCCGGCGAACCCAGGGCTGTCCATGCCGTTCGTCCCGCTAGCCGCCCTCCTGTTCCTACTCGGGGATGTCTTTGAAGGTTACCGACAGCAAGACGATCCGGCGTCTGCCCCCCTACTCACTCCACACGCCGGGGGCGGCATAAACCCGTCACCTCTGTGGGTTGTGCACGGGCGACCCGCGTTTTCCAGGGCGAGCGCGGCGGTGCACGGGTGCAGCGAGTGGGCAATCGTCCTTCTGCCTCCAGCGGGCCGTGTCCCGGACGCTGATGAGTGTACGGTCCCGGAAGTGGTTCGGACGTCCAACGTGCCACACGATCCGCACGTCGCCGTCACCTCGTTGCGTGATGGCGGGGCGGTGGAACAGGGCTCTGTGGTGGTGTACCAGCCCTCGTGCTCCACAACGCTTTGGGGGGCAGAGTATACCACGGCCCTTGACGCCATCAAGTCAGTCTGTGGATGCGAGCTGGCCTGGAGCGCATAGGATTTTATGACGTCCAAAAATCCCAAAACCTGCAACAGAAAAAAAAACACCCATTCAAGTAGTTAGCATGCTGTAAATTGTGTTTGGGCGATCTGTGTCCCCATACAACATGCTTTTTTGCATCTAGCACCCCCAAAATAGGGGTGGGGAGGTCTTCAACTGCTTGGCTGAGGCCAAAAAACGCAATTTTTCACCAAAAAGCGGCCATTTTTTGCCAGTTTTTTCCATGAAAAATGGCAAATTTTGGTGCATACGCATGCTGTAAATTGCGTTTTTGTGATTTGTGTGCCCCTACAACCTGCTTGTTAGCATCCAGCACCCTCAAAATAGGGGGGGGGGTCTTCAACTGCTTATCTGAAGCTAAAAAAACTCAATTTTTGGCCAAAAAACAACCATTTTTGGCCGTTTTTTTCATGAAAAATGGAAAATTTTGGTGCATACGCATGCTGTAAATTGTGTTTTCGTGATATATATGCCTCTACAACCTGCTTTTTCGTATCCAGCACCCTCCAAATGGAGAGGGGGGTCTTCAACTGCTTGTCTGAGGCCAAAAGAACTCAATTTTTGACCGGAAAACGGTCTTTTTTTTTGCGATTTTTCATGAAAAACGGCAAATTTTGGTACATACGAATGCTGTAAATTGTGTTTTCCTGCTCTGTGTCTGCCTACATCCTGCTTTTTCGCATCCAGCACCCTCAAAATAGGGGGGGAGGGGTCTTCAACTGCTTGTCTGGGGCCAAAAACCTTCAATTTTTGACCAGAAAACGGCCATTTTTGGCCGATTTTTCATGAAAATTGGGAAGTTTTGGTACATACAGATGCTGCAAATTGTGTTTTCGTCGTCTGTGTGCCCTTACAACCTGCTTTTTCGCATCCAGCACCCTCAAAATGGGGGGGGGGGGGTCTTCGAATGCTTGTCTGGCGCCGAAAAACTCAATCTTTGACCAAAAAACGGCCATTCTTGGCCGTTTTTTTTCATGAAAAATGACAAATGTTGGTGCATACGCATGCTGTAAATTGTGTTTTCGTGATCTGTGTCTACCTAGAACCTGCTTTTTCGCATCCAGCACCCTCGAAAAAGGGGGGGGGGGTCTTCAAATGCTTGTCTGAGGCCGAAAAACTCAATTTTTGACCTAAAACGGCCATTCTTGGCCGTTTTTTCATGAAAAATGTATGCTGTAAATTGTGTTTTCGTGATCTGTCTCTCTCTAGAACCTGCTTTTTTGCATCCAGCACCCTCAAAATAGGGCGGGGGGTTTTCAATTGCCTGTCTGAAGCCGAAAAACTCAATTTTTGACCAAAAAGCGGCCATTTTTTGCCGTTTTTTTCATGAAAAATGGGAAATTTTGGTGCATATGGATGCTGTAAATTGTGTTTTCCTGATCTGTGTGTGCCTACAACCTGCTTTTTCGCATCCAGCACCCTCAAAATAGGGGGGGGGGGTCTTCAACTGCTTGGCTGAAGGCAAAAAAATTCAATTTTTGACCAAAAAACTGCCTTTTTTGGCCGATTTTGGAAGGAAAATGGTCTTCAACCGCTTGTCTGAGGCCAAAAAACTCAACTTTTGACCAAAAAACGGCCATTTTTTGGACGTTTTTGCATCGTTGGGCAAGATGCGAGAAAAGTGCACGTAGGCGCCGGCATGGGTTCGATGAAACATTCGGTCCGACCTGTGCAGACCACACTGCCATGCAGAGGCAACGGAGATGTGGGATGGACACCTGGGTTGTTGCGTTAAGAAAAGACAAAATAAGTTGCTGGCAAAATGCAGTTTGGGCATCTGCTCAATACACCTGTGTGTATGCAGGAGTGGGCAGCGGACCACTGTACGTTGGGTAGGCAACAGGCGCATCATATGTGTAAACAGGTGGGGATCCCAAGGACCCACCCGCAAAGGAAAAGAAACCAAAAGCCGAGAAGACCGAAGCGGACTGTCTTTGACAAACCACTCCGCTTGTAGATCTGAACATAGAGGAGCAGGACACCGAACACACATGGAACCATGATCAGCAGCCACAAGACGCAGTGTGTAACATCTCGGTAATCAATGTAACAGAACCCATCGTACTTGACATAAGAGGCCACCCCAATGAGGGGGAGCATTGAAATCAGACCAGAGAGCACAAAGATGGCCAATCCCACAAGCGCGACGTATTCCCACTTTGGCACCGTAGAAAACATGATCCGATACGTCAGGTATGCAATGAGCAGCGTGGCCATTTGGCTGGAGTATGTGGCGAAGGCAGAATAGAAACCCATGACGTCACAGCCAGTGGAATCGCCCCAAAATGAGCCCTGGATGGCCGTACCAATACATTGCACCAGGCAGGGAACGCACCTGATTATAGAACACGGTGCGTGCAGTTTGAGATTATGTTCCCCATCATTGAGAGCTTGAATGTTTTGCTCTATCGGGTGAGGATCCATTAAAGTACCCTCCCCCATCCCCCAGAATGAAACCCATATATTTGGAGAGCAGCCACACGGAGCAGGAATATAGGTTCAGGGGGGATCTGAAGCACGTACGCTGGGCCCAAGCTTGGGAAATAATGCAGCAAGTGTGAAGGCAAGAGCACCACAACTATATGTCTTGTTGGCATCTATAATGTCAGCAGGTAGTGCGTGCACTGTGCACAATGCGTGCGTGCAGCGTGCACAATGCGTGCGTGCAGCGTGTACAGTGCGTGCGTGCAGCGTGCACAGTGGGTGCGTGCAGCGTGCACAGTGCGTGCGTGCAGTGTGCACAGTGCGTGCGTGCAGTGTGCACAGTGCGTGCGTGCAGCGTGCACAGTGGGTGCGTGCGTGCAGTGTGCACAGTGGGTGCGTGCAGTGTGCACAGTGGGTGCGTGCGTGCAGCGTGCACGATGTGTGCGTGCAGCGTGCACAATGCGTGCGTGCAGCGTGCACAGTGCGTGCGTGCAGTGTGCACAGTGCGTGCGTGCAGTGTGCACAGTGCGTCCGGGTTTTATGCATGACGTCACCAACCAACTACTGCTGAGCATGAACCTCATTATTGACCTGTTGACTAGGCAAGGTGAGCTACTGATTGAATGCAATGGCTCCTCCCTGGCTTGGTAATAGGCCAATATCTAGGCTGGACGGGCCCACTGATGGCTACACACACAATAGGAAAAGAATCATGGAGACACATATTATCAAAATATTGGGAGGGGCATTGGCCAAAGATGTCCATGTCGATACCCATGTGCACAGGTAAACGACGCGAGTGGACCGTGATTGAGGAAGTGGGCCGAAGGCTCCCCTTCCCAAATATTGTCCTTTAAAGTCCACAACATGCTGACAGTGTCTGCAATTAGGGGCAGACAAAGTCTACAGACTACAGACCATCCTGCCCGTGTGTCAAACCCCCTGGTGCCACCCCCCCCCCCCCTCGTGCTCCTCTCGTCTGTGCCCCCGCCTGCCAAACAACCTGTCCCACAACCAAGCACAACACACACCATGCACCACCACAATCTTCCAAATCCATACAGCCTCACAATTGAAATGGGCAATGGGCCATGATGCCCACAGAACAGTTGCCTTTGGCCTGTGCAGATTTGAACTACTAAGCGACAACACACAATGCAAAGGTACTGGATAGCTCCATGATGTGCACGACACACCAATTATTACCACCCTGTTACACGACACCAATTATTCTCGAGGGACCGTTCAGATAACACATGAATATGGTCATCACACGACCTCCCAACTCGTCCAATTGTTGGCTGGGAGGATGCAAACTCTAGGTTGTAACGCCATGCACATCTTTTGCAGAATTACTAGAATTCTGGAGTCATGTCATGAAGAGTGCTTGTAGCAAAGACGATGAAAGTCAACACCCGGAATCATATCATCGTTTCAGTTTGGTGATTTGAGAATTCCGCATTGGTTTTTTGTAATTGTGTTGCCCACTTTGCTGGCGTCGGTGGATGAAAGTTGCCATGTCCTTTTTTCGCATCCAGTTTGGGGTGACACTGGAATTAATTGCCCATGCAACAAGCATCCTTGTTGTGTCATTTCAGACGGCAATCTTTAAGACCACAGGCTTGTCCTTCAACGCTAAAGACAAGACCCCAGCGTGCAGCGTGCACAATGCGTGCAGCGTGCACAATGCGTGCGTGCAGCGTGCACAATGCGTGCGTGCAGCGTGCACAGTGCGTGCGTGCAGTGTGCACAGTGCGTGCGTGCAGTGTGCACAGTGCGTGCGTGCAGTGTGCACAGTGCGTGCGTGCAGTGTGCACAATGCGTGCGTGCAGTGTGCACAATGCGTGCCTGCAGCGTGCACAGTGCGTGTGTGCAGCGTGCACAGTGCGTGCGTGCAGCGTGCACAATGCGTGCAGCGTGCACAATGCGTGCGTGCAGCGTGCACAGTGGGTGCGTGCAGTGTGCACAGTGGGTGCGTGCAGCGTGCACAATGCGTGCGTGCAGTGTGCACAGTGCGTGCGTGCAGCGTGCACAGTGGGTGCGTGCGTGCAGCGTGCACGATGCGTGCGTGCAGCGTGCACAATGCCTGCGTGCGGCGTGCACAGTGGGTGCGTGCGTGCAGCGTGCACAATGCGTGCGTGCAGTGTGCACAATGCGTGCGTGCAGTGTGCACAATGCGTGCCTGCAGCGTGCACAGTGCGTGTGTGCAGCGTGCACAATGCGTGCGTGCAGTGTGCACAATGCGTGCCTGCAGCGTGCACAGTGCGTGTGTGCAGCGTGCACAGTGCGTGCGTGCAGCGTGCACAATGCGTGCAGCGTGCACAATGCGTGCGTGCAGCGTGCACAGTGGGTGCGTGCAGTGTGCACAGTGGGTGCGTGCAGCGTGCACAATGCGTGCGTGCAGTTTGCACAGTGCGTGCGTGCAGCGTGCACAGTGGGTGCGTGCGTGCAGCGTGCACGATGCGTGCGTGCAGCGTGCACAATGCCTGCGTGCGGCGTGCACAGTGGGTGCGTGCGTGCAGCGTGCACAGTGCGTGTGTGCAGCGTGCACAATGCGTGCGTGCAGTGTGCACAATGCGTGCCTGCAGCGTGCACAGTGCGTGTGTGCAGCGTGCACAGTGCGTGCGTGCAGCGTGCACAATGCGTGCAGCGTGCACAATGCGTGCGTGCAGCGTGCACAGTGGGTGCGTGCAGTGTGCACAGTGGGTGCGTGCAGCGTGCACAATGCGTGCGTGCAGTTTGCACAGTGCGTGCGTGCAGCGTGCACAGTGGGTGCGTGCGTGCAGCGTGCACGATGCGTGCGTGCAGCGTGCACAATGCCTGCGTGCGGCGTGCACAGTGGGTGCATGCGTGCAGCGTGCACAATGCGTGCGTGCAGCGTGCACCATGCGTGCGTGCAGCGTGCACAGTCCGTGCGTGCAGTGTTCACAGTGGGTGCGTGCAGTGTGCACAGTGGGTGCGTGCAGGGTGCACAGTGCGTGCGTGCAGGACGTGAATTGATGCAACAAACTCACGGACCCAGGACTGTCTCTCTCTCTCTCGTCTCTCTCTCTCTCTCACGCTCTCTCTCTCTCTCTCTCTCTCTCTCTCTCTCTCTCTCTCTCTCCCTCTCTCTCTCTCTCTCTCTCTCTCTCTCTCTCTCTCTCCCCGTAATGTGCATGTGCTGTTGTGAATGGTTACATTTGCTGAATACGTTCAGTGGTGTTAGGCGGCACCCCCCCGAGTCTTCCCACCCCCGCAGCCCCATTCTTGATGTTACTGATTCCCATGAAACAGTCCCCTTGTAGCCAGGTCCCAAAAAAATGCGGTACATACACATGTTGTATCTTGGACACGCGGCACCTTGAACACGAGGGGGAGGAAGGCCGCCAAGGCCTCTTGCACACGGTGCATACCATCAAGAGCCGAGGCGTGATACGTTGCTACTTCTTGTTTTCTCTTGATGCGTTGCTCGCAAGCTCCAACATCTCATTGCTCAGGAACTCCAACACAGCAGCCACATGCACAAGTGCTCCCTTGCCAACACTGGAAGAGTACCGCCAATTTGCGGGATAGACGACATTGCTTTGAGAAGAGAAGTGGAGCATCATGCATCATGCATCATGGATTGCAACCGCAGCAGAATCATCAACCACCACAACGGCAAGCCAAACCACCACTTGAATGGAGAGATGGGACAGGCGGGCAAAAAATGACCGACACAACTGTGATATTTCCTCTGTGATATTTCAACTATGTGCATAGTGTGTACACTTAGCTATTTGGTTGGGGACGTATGAAGACAGCATGTCACGGGAGTTCGGGCTGAAGGTTGAGTTGGAGGTAACAAAGACCATAGCTTCAAGAAAAGGCCGGCGTGGTGTTACAGCTTCCAGATAGTTTCAGTAAGTCGGCGCAATACCTGTGCAATACACTCGTTCACGGATGTGTGTTGCAGAAAACTCTGGAGAACCAAGACCAGGAAATTATCCCGATATCTAACAATGGGGGGTAGGGAAGAAGAGTTCAAGTCAATTTCTTTTTCAGCTACGACCATGGAAGCGTATTGGGCGGAGGTGGACCCACCAATAGCAGTTCCCAGGGCTTGTGCGAAAATTGACGAGCACATCACAAAAGTGTCGTTGAACATGAGATCCCAGAAAACGAAATGCAAGACGTGGTGGAACGAAAATTTGTAGAAGCCAGGACGGGATTGGTCGCTAGCTATACAGTCCAGGCCCTTGACACCACCCTTGTGTACGAAAAACTTTACCCGATCCTCGCGGATACTGTGGGAGTTGTCTTGTTGGGTTCCACAAACCATTCAGGTTGGTAATCACGACGAAATCACAACGAAATCACTCTAATCCACATTTGTGGCTTCAAAAGTGCAAATATGGCTATTCAGGGGCACTTTTTGCACCCTCCGGACGATTATCTTGAGTAAAAGGCATGTAGGGTCACAATTTGTTGCTTGGCAAGCCTAACCGAGCTCTAGGGAAAAATTTCATTAACGCCAAATCACACGAAAGCACGACGACATCAATGAAATCAACCATCGCGGGTTCAAAAGTGCAAATACAGCTGTTTGGGAGATTGTTGCCACCAAGTGTTTCTAGCACATTGCCTAAGCCGGCTCTTTGGGTTGCCATCCAACGCGCGTTGCAATGCACGGTTTTTGCTTTGCAAGTTCTGATGTATGTTGTGTGTTGTGTGTGTGATATTTCATCTGCCCATAACGAGACACATGACATGGGCAACAATCCAATTTGAAACCGGATGAAAATTTCCCCATACCTCGTTAGGTCACAAACATGATATGAGTGCAATGTGGGCAATGAAGCAATGGCAGCGCAAACACAAAGCCAGGCAATGTTCTCAAACTGCCTCAATTACGTCAATTATTACGGGTTGGAAATGTGGCAGGTTTGAGGGGGCTTTAGCACCCTCCAATCATTTATCTTGAGCAAAGAGCATTTGGGGTCATAATTTGTGGTTTACCAGGCCCGAACCAACCTTAGGGACGAGGTTGAAAAACTTGAAATCTCATGACATCTCCCCTAAATCTACCAATACTAGAATTACTCGTTAAAAAGGGCAAATATGGCTGTTTGGAGGCAATTTTGGCACCCACCGTTCATTAATCATGAGCCAAGAGCATTTAGGGTCACATATGGTGGTTTGCCAAGGCCGAACTAACCTTAGGAACAAGGTTGAGCAATTTGAAATCTCATGATACCTCCCCTAAAGCTACTTACACGAGAATTACATGTTAAATAGGGCAAATATGGCTGTTTTGAGGCAATTTTGGCTCCCGCCGTTCATTCATCTTGAGCCAAGAGCATTTAGGGTCACAAATGGTGGTTTGCCAAGGCCCAACTAACCTAGGGAACAAGGTTGAGCAATTTCAAATCTCATGACACTTCCCCTAAATCTACTTATACTAGAATTAGACGTCAAACAGGGCAAATAAGGCTGTTTTGAGGCAATTTTTGCACCCACCGTTGATATATCTTGATGCAAGAGCATGCAGGGTCACATATGGTGTTTTGCCAAGGCCAAGCTAACCTTAGGAACAAGGTGGAGCAATTTGAAATCTCATGATACCTCCCCTAAATCTACTTATACTAGAATTAGACGTCAAACAAGGCAAATATGGCTGTTTTGAGGCAATTTTGGCACCCGCCGTTGATACATCTTGATTCAAGAGCATGTAGGGTCACATATGGTGTTTTGCCAAGGCCAAACTAACCTTAGCAACAAGGGTGAGCAATTTGAAATCTCATGATACCTCCCCTAAATCTACTTATGCGAGATTTACAAGTTAAAAAGGGCAAATATGGCTGTTTTGGGGCAATTTTGGCACCCGCCACTCAATTATCTTGATGCACCACCATTTAGGGTCAAATATTGTGGTTTGCTAAGGCCAAACTAATCTTAGGGAGAACCTGGACCCATTTGAAATCTCATGAGACCTCCCCGAAATCCACTTAGGCCACTTTCTTCGTGAAAAAGTGCCAAAAAAGGCCCGAAAAGGCGGTATTTTGGTAATATCTCCCTAAAGGTTGATGGTATGACCGTCATTTGATCACAGGAGCAGGATATGATTGCGATTGGCAGATTGCGCTTCTTAAATCTGCTTAACTGCGCACAGAATTGGCACAAATCTCGCAAAATGAGCCAAAAATGCTTGCGGCGGCGGGAAAGTCGCGACCGCGGCGGTTTCAGCGGTAGTCCGGCAACTGAATTTTGGGATCTGGCGACATCGTAAAATCCTATGTGGACCACATGCGGTGTATCGGCCGAAGGTGGTCGTGTCCCCGGAGCTCACGGCCTCCAGCGCGGCGTCCCTTGGAAGAGTCATGCAGAGCCCCCACTCCAACGTGGCATGGCTGAAACCCCACCGATACTGCTGGGTGCCGGTGGCGACTAAAGTCACATCGTCTGGCGCGTCGCCCCAGGGAGACGAAGCCAGCAATGTGGCGGTGGCCAGCCACCGGAGCCCCACGTGGACGGGTGCCATCTACGGCACGGTCCCGGAGGCGGAAATCATTGGCGCGGCGGCGGACCTGTTGCACACGCCCCCGTCAGCGTGCACGGTGCACGTGGTGGATGCCTCCATCATTGGAGCGCATCTACGCAGGGCGCAGGAGGCCCTGTACCGTGGCATCAAGGAGCCGACCTCGCATCTGGTCAACCAGCACGCACTGAGCTGGATAGTGGAGGGGCTGCGGCGGCTGCCACGCCGAGTTGGGGGGCCACAACACTGGGTGGTGACGCAGAGCTCGCACTTGCTGGCGGTCCCGCTTGAGGCGCCGGACTCTCCCCCGGCCTGCTATGGCCCCGCCTGTTCATCTCGTCCTGCCAAAGGAGCACGCCATCCTCTTGGTGCCGGGGGATGATGGAGAGCTCGAGCCGAGTGTACCTTCCATTCAAGCCCTTCAGCACATCAGGGAGATGGAGGGGCGCTCGCTGGCGGCACGCACCAGGGCCCACACGCCACTGGCTGGTGCCAGTGAGGCGGTGCCCCTGGGAGCTGAACACCACGGCCGAACGCACAGAAATATGCTGCGGGCACGTGACGGTCGCTTGTCCACCATGCAGGTCATGCCACGGTAGAGGCAGAACCTCACACGTGTGGCAATACCGGCCCACCCCTGTATCTTTTGTGGGGGGGCGGAGGAGGACATTGGCCACATGCGCTTGCTGTGTGCGCGGGACGAGGAGGTGGCAAGGCTCCTGTGCAGGCGTGTGGTGGAGTTCACGGCGGAGCTGCCCCTGACGAACAGGGCGGTGGAGTTCGTGGCGTGGAGGGAGCACGGCTGCAGGTGGACGGAATCCCTGACGGCGGGTGCCGACCCCGGGGACCTGAAATGGCAGTTCGCTGCGGTGCGGGCGGCGTTGTCCCGGGGCCCTGCCAAGGCTAAGCTCTTTGTGGAAAACATGGTCCCGATTGGGGAAAATTTGTATGCCCGCAAGAACCATCGGCTCATCCAGATCATGCAGCTGCCGATGCAAGATCGCAGGAGAGCGGTATACACGTTCCTACGAGGTGGCACACCCTTGTGCATCGGCAGGGAGGATCCAACGGCGCCCGCCGTGGAACCCGTTCGACGGCCTCCCCAGCGACCTGCAGGCGACCTTTCAGAGGGTACCGCTGCACGCACTGTTGGTGCCCAGGTCGTAAATTGCGCACGAGCAGGCCATGGCCTTGTTCCCTTACTGGATGGCGGCGGTGGCGCAGGCCTTCAGCCAGTGGATCGGTTACTGGGTTGCTGGGGACTTCCCGGCATTCAGGTAGTGGTCCCGCGTGGTATCGGCGCAGTTGTGGGCCACGGTGCGTGGTACCATGGTGAGGGACCCTGACGGCCAGAGTGATCCCTGGCTCCAGGTGTACACCAACCATCCGGCTGTGGGGAACGTCATGGGCTTGCCTCGCGAGGTGCTGCCGGTCTTTAAGCAGCCTCTGTGCGGTCTCCCAGTCTTGGCGGTAGCTGTCGTGCTCGACGTGGGTACCTTGTGGCTGTATGACCGGCAGCTGCGACGAGCCATTCCAGCGGTCACGGAGCGGTGGTCCATGGCCGTGTTGGTTGGCTCCAAACAGTTGGCACGCGTACACGGCGACGACGCGCAGGGCCACGTCACGGAGGCCATGTTCTCTCTGCCCGAGGGGGACGACCACGTGGTTGCCAATGCCTGTCACACCCTTGACACCCTAGGCGTCGTGGCGGTCGTTGAGGCTCGGGCGGGAGGACAACGCTTGGTTCTTGCGTCCGCCAGGGGCCCGGGGCAGGACGGGGTTGATGTCATCGGGGAGGTCATGCGGGACTATGGTTGGGAGCTCCTGACGCATGGCACACGCAGCCCCAAAGTTGCCCGGTGGCCCCGGCTGCTTGAGGGCCTACCGATGATGCCCAACGGACAACCAATACTCCGCCCGGTGTCCACGTGGGAGGAAGCGAGACGCAGCCTGCTCAGTTGTGCCACAGCACGCGCGCTGGCGAGTGCTTTGCTCGGACTCCAGGAAGCGTGCTGCGATGTGTGGCAGGAACTGTGGTTGCAGTGTTGTGATGGTAGCTGTGTTCCGTCGCGGTCTGTGCTACCGCAGCGATGCCACGGGTGCGGAGAGAAAGCGTCGGTTTGGGTTCATCAATGTGCCTCCTTCCCACTATGCGGGACATGTCGGGAGCGTGCCGATACGGGGTGGCCTAAGGCGAGGTGGGCACTGCGGCACTCTGGACAGATGTCCGCAAGTGCCTAGAAGGCAATCCAGGGTGATCTGAGGAGCGTGCGGATGGAAGGGGTACGGTGCCCCGATGCGCCAACAGCAGCCCTGCCCCTGCTGCTGTGGTGGGCGGCTCTGGAGGGCGACTCGCGGGTACTCTGGTTGTGGCATCACGGAGGAAATGGTGATGGCGTGGTGGGGGCTGGGGGTAATGCAGATTGATAGGGTATGGGAAATGTGGGTGCACCGGCCACCGTCCATATGCTGGACGCAGCGGAGGGGGTGGCACCTCAGAAGCACTGCCCACATAGCCTGACTGTGGGGTACTGGCAGGCGGCGTATGACGGCCAACGCGATGTGACAGGTCGTGCCGGCCTAATGGTAAGCCGTACTGCCCCCGTGCCTGAGGGTCGGACATGGGTGCTTCACCCGCCTGCCTCGGGTCGCCGCGTACAACAGTGAGGTGTCATGGGTCGTCCCGACCAGGGTAATAAGGCCCAAACCCCTGTAGGGTATTCCCATGGCACCGGGGTCTCTACTGGCGGCCTGCCTACGGCAGTGACGGGGCTGGTTGCTCGGGATACTCCGGGGGTGCACAGGTTTGTGTGGGGGCGAGCGACATTGTTGCCGGCGCTACGGTGCATGCGTCGCGACGCCCCCTGGGCGTGTTACACGGGGTTGCGGGGACAGCCTGCAGGCCCCGGGAGCGGTGAAGTGTGCATCGAGGAATGCGACGGCATGGTTGTCAGGTGGACAGTATGGCGGGCGTACTTGAGATGGCGTGGCGGTCTGGGAGGAGCTCTCATGACGGGTACGCGGAGTTCAAGGTGACGGTGTACTGGCGTCATGGGGGTATGCGCAGCGGTACTGGGGTCTGTATGGTGGGGGTACGCGGCAGTAGTGGGGAACCGTGCGCTGGGGGCGCTACGGGGTCGCATGGCGGTACTGGGGTGTCCCCCTGACCCCTCTAACAACTCAGGGGGCGCATAGGGGCATCCCCTGGCCCCGTTAACAAACTAGAGGGACCGTGCCTGCGAGCATGTACATAGTCTAACCGTCTGACCATGGTCTTGCGGTTGCCGTGGTGCGTGTGGTGGCGGCTAGCAGGTGGCATCGGCGTGGCGACGGCAGTACTGCGCGGCGTCGTAGTGATGAGTATGCGGTCGCCTCAACATTTGTAGAGACCTACTCCTGGGGGGCGCCAGTCCGGTCGGCTAGAGGCGGGGAGAGAGGAGGAGCAGCATGCAGAGTGGTCCGGGGGGTGACGCGCGGGCCAATGCTATAAGTAGGCTCGCCACGTCGTCGGTGGGGGCCGGACCTGCGGTCTGGCCGCTGCTGTGGCGGAAGAGGCGCAACCACGGGAGCTGGCAAATCAGTGCAGGTAAGGGTCAAGGGTAGGCGCCAGGGCAATGTATGTGGGCCAGATGAGGTGAACCTGGTTACCACAGCCCGCGGCGAGCCTTTGGTGGGTACCCCTACAGGGGGTCGATAACCAAGCTACGGCACCCACCAGCCCGAATCCCAGCCAGCGATATTCACGGGTTACGCCACTCCCGTCGCGGGGCGGCCGGCATACCCCCTGTGGACCCTCTTGTTATGTTATACGTGGGCAAACGGATGCCTCGAAGCTGATTGGGTACTGGCCCCTGACATGGAGTGCCGGCACGGTATATATCTGGGGTGTGGGTGCAGCTCAGGGCCACGGGGACGTAGATTTGATACCATGTTTCTGTACTATACTGGGGGACTGGTGCGGTGGGTCAGCGGCGTACGTTATGGGGACATGGAGGCGATGAAAGCTGAGGGCCAGGCTAGGCTGGAGCCTCCCAGAAATCCTGGCTATGCATCTACGGGTTACTGCATGCAGGCAGTGGGTTACGTGGAGACAGGGGTGGTGGGCATTTACGAGTACGCAGCTCGCGATGGATTACGTGGGGTCACGGGTGATGGACGTCTCCACGGTGGCGGGGGTACGCGAGCAACGGAGGGTCCGCTCTTGCTTCGCCGCATGCGTGCTGCTTTGTGCCTTGGTTGCAGCTTTGCGCCCGAAAGAGAAGCCCTTGCTTTCTTCTTGTTGCGATGCTGCTGTGTTGCTGTGCCTTGCCCCGTTACCCGCGGCGAACAAACGGGCCAGCGTCCGTCGCCGTTGCTAATGCTAACGCTTTGCAGTTGCCACCGCCACCAAAATTTGGTTGACCGGTATCCCCGGTCCTCTGGGTCCTCAGTCATGCTGTGGGCCACCTCAAGACCCTGGGACCCACGGGATCGAGCGAGGCAGGAACCATCTGTCGGCGCGAGATGCCAGGTAACTCCAGTAGACGGCATGATAAGTGGTTATGATTGTGACTATGACTATATATATATATATATATATATATATATATATATATATATATATATATATATATATATATATATATATATATATATATATATATATATATATATATATATATATATATATATATATATATATATATATATATATATATATATATATATATATATATATATATATATATATATATATATATATATATATATATATATATATATATATATATATATATATATATATATATATATATATATATATATATATATATATATATATATATATATATATATATATATATATATATATATATATATATATATATATATATATATATATATATATATATATATATATATAGGTAGGTAGGTGCACTCGGTCGTGGAGAGGCGCCCCATGGTTCCCCCTGGCGTCGCCCCTGTGACGAACAGGAAGAGGCTTCGCGCGTGAAGAGGGGAGGCGGCTTACATCCCGCTAGACCTGACTGTTGGCCCCCAACAAAGCGGCCCCGGGCTACGCCGGGAGGGCTGATCGCCGCCAGCGTGACATGCTTGTCTCGCCGGGAGGGTGTGCCCCCGTGCTTGCGCACGTCCCCTCCTTTGGGCGGAACCCTAGGGGTTCACCGGACTTCCTGGCGTATCCCGTTCCCAAGGCGTGCATGCACGTTCCTGGTACTAGGGTTCCGAGGCGCTTGGGTGTCGCACGCTCCGCCTCGAGTCCCAAAGCAGCGCAGGCCTTAGGATGCAGCCTTACCCCCGGGCTCCGGATCTCGTTTGGCCGGGTCACCTGCATGGCACGGGCTGCCTCAGTGCCCGGGCTGTGGGCACTGGGTTTCCTACTGTTGTGTGGTGTTTGTGTTTGGGTCCGGTTGGCGGTTGGGTGCGGGTTTTGTTAACCCCGTCAGTCCTGGCTGGGGTTTAGGGTGGGTGTTTTTGGGCTCGATTTGTGGTGTTGTCCCTCTAGTGTCGGCTATTTGTGGTGTTCGTAGTTGGGCTTCGGTTTCGGCCTGCTTTTGGGACGTGGGTGGTTTCGTGGGCGCCCCGCTTGCCCCCCGCCGTTTCCGGTTCCGGCGCGCGGTGTGGGCGTGTGTGCTGGGCCCGGGTCTCGCCTGTGCCCAGTCCGTCTTGGCTGGGTTGTCGGGGTGTGTTTTTTTTTTTTGCGCTTTGGTTTTTTCTTTTCTTTTTTTTTTTTTTTCTGGGCTTTGTGGTCCCTGTCCCTCCATCCCCTTTCTTTCGGGCTGGGCTGGTGGCTCTCTTTTTTTTTTTTTTTTTTTTTCCGTGTCCCTTTTCCCCGTGGTCCGCTGTTACTGGCGTGGTGTTGCCGGTTTTGGGTGGGTGGTTCCCCTGTGCCTCTGCGGGGGTCCCCCTTTTTTTTTTTTTTTTCTTTTTCTGGGGGGGGGGGGCTGGCCGCCTGTGGTGGTGTTGGCGGGTGGTTGGGCGGCTGTGTGCTGTTTTCGTGCCTTTTCCCCTTCCCCCTCCTTTTTTTTTTTTTGGGGGGGGGGGCTTGCCTGTTCCTCCCTCTGCCTTCCCTGGGCTGGCGCACGCACTGGCCTGTATTCAGTGTTGTCTTCCGGGTTGCTGTCTTCAGTTGCGTTCTGTGTGGCCATGTTCCGGCCCCATGGGTCGGGTGGGCTCTGTACACGGTGGGCTCGGCGCCCCTTCTTGCTGGGTTAGGTCCTGGCTCTGCCGGCTGGGCGGCTGCGCCAGGCGGCTGCTTGTGGTTTTGGGTTAGGGGGCTGGGGTTGCTCGTGTCCTTACCCTTCTGCGGTGCCGGCTGTAATCTTCTGGGTGGTCCGTCACCGTTGTCGCCTGGCGCGCTGTGGTCCCGTGTGTGGCCTGTGGTGCTGGTGTGTGGCGTGGTGGCGCGGCGCCTTCCCGGGTGTGCGGTGGCTGGCTTCGGTTAGGTTAGTCCCTCAGGTTAGGGTCAGTTGTGTCGTGTTGTGCCGCTCTGTGCCGCGTCGCGTCGCGTCGTGCTGTGGTGCGTTGCTCTGTGGCGCGCTGTGGTGCGGTGTGCCGTGGTCTCGCGTGGTGCCGCGGTGGGTCAGTGGAGGTCAGCCTGGCCTGTGTGGGTCGGTTAGGTCTTCGGGAAATTCTGCTGAATGATCACGGTGTCCTTGGGGCGTGCACACTGACTCTCACCCATGGACTCAATCCTCACCGGGCCTCGCAGACAGGCAGGTGTACTCGGGGTGTAGGAAAGGCGTTCCTTCTCCAAGGCAGACAAACAGACATCAGGAGTCGGACGGTGGAGGTGGCTTCCGAACGCTGTTTGAGTGGCGAATGGCTTTCACTGCAGCTCGGCTGCGCTGGCAGGGTCCGGGTCGGTGCCGCCGGCAGGGATGAGCTCACACTGTAGGGTCAGGGGGATGTCCATATCTCCGGTGCTGGACTGCTGGGGTCCGGGGCATCGGTAGTATTCTTGGCACTTCCAGTCTTCACGGCGCTCGGAGATGGCCTTGAAGGGGGGCACCGTCCGGCAGCACCAAAGCCTTCGCGATCGATCACAGCGTTTCGCTTCCCCTTGCGGTGCTCGATATTCATCATGGACGGGATCGGTGTGCCGCCGCAGTGCCATTCCTCCACTGGACGCAACAGGTTAGTGACGGACGCCCTCACGGAGGTGAGACCAGCCGAGATCAAGCCCCCGTAGCAATACTCTGCGTCAAACCGCGACGGTAGCGCAGCCCGGCCCTTATAGCCCATGGTGTGGTCGCGTGACGGTCCGCGGGGTTGCCCTCCCTGGGGGCCTGTGCCTTGGTCCCGTGTCCTCTGCGGGTGTCGGTCCGTAGTCGTGGGTGCCGCGGCCGTGCTTTCGTCCTCTTCCGGTGCCTGTGAGTTGGCCTTCGTGGTGGTCGGGGTCGTCGGCTGGCGGTGAGGGCATGGTGGTCTGCCGTGCGGCGGTGTTCCCTGCGGCCTCCTCTGTGGGTGTGGCCCATTCTCCCCGTGTAGGTGTGCCCTCCGTTCTCCGTGTGGTTTCCGGTGGCCGGTGGGCGTGCGCTGGTGTGATCTGCATGGCGTCCGATGTTTGCTTCGGTGGTGTGTGTTGGGGTGTTTGGTGGGGGTGGGGCGGCGCTGGTCTCCCCGTCGGTGTGGGTCGTGGCACCCATCGTGGTGCCCTTTTCCTCCGTGTCTTGGTCCCCGTTCCCGCTCCTTCCTGGTTCTTGGGTGGTGTCCTGACCCCATGTGGTGTCGCTTCCGGCGCCCTGTCCCTGCGTGTGCCTGCCCTCACTTGGGGCCCTTCCGTGCCCTCTTGCCTGTGTGGTCCTTGGTGCCCCTTGCCCGTCCCTTGCCCTTGTCCTGCCCCTTCCTGGTGTGGTGGTGGTGGGAGGGGCGGGGTGGGGAGGGGGCGCCGGTGGCCCAGGCTTGGGGGTGGGTGGCCTGGAGCCACCGGCGGAGGGCTTGGGGGGTGTAGGGGGGGCGGAGGCCCTGGACCGCATCGCGGAGGAGGGCCTCCCATGCCGCTTGCGGCATGATGGCCTCCGGGGCGGTCTCGTTGTGGTTTGCGGGGGTGCGGGTGCGCACCTCCTCGAAGGTATGCACCATGTGCACCCCTTCGTGCCTTCCCGCTCCTCCGGCCCATTTCACCCAGCGGCGGAGCTCCTGCAGAGCGGAGGGAGACCACCAGGCGAGGTAGGCGGGGGCCCGGGGGGGGGAGGGGTCCGTGCCTGGGGTCCTGGAGCGGCGGGGGGAAGACGTGGACCTGCGGTGGTGGCGGGGGTGGCGGTGCCTGGGGGAGCGGGAGCGGCGGCGGCGGGGGCTGGGGGTGGAGGACGGGTACGGGCGGAGGGGGGAGCGGGAGGGGGAGGTGGACATGGGGCGGCGGTGGCGCGCTCGGTGGCGTCCGGGGGAGCGGGAGTGGTGGTGGCGGGGGCTGGGGGTGGTGGATGGGTACGGGTGGCGGGGGGAACGGGGAGCCCGGCGGGGCGTGTGGGGGGAGGGGGAGGTGGACGTGGGGCGGCAGTGGCGTGCCTGGCTGCGTCGGGGGGAGCGGGAGTGGTGGTGGCGGGGGCTGGGTGGCCGGTGGGGGGAGGGGGAGGGGGACATGGGGCGGCGGTGGTGCTCGTGGTGGTGCCCGGGGGAGCGGGAGCGACGGGAGCGGGGTCCCTGGGGGTCGTGGTGGTACCTGGGGGAGCGGGAGCGGCGCGAGTGGGCGGTTGAGGCGCGGTGGGAGTGTGGGCGCCGTGGGCGAGTGTGCCGTGCGGGGGGGGAGCGGGAGCGCCGCCGCTTGCGGGACCGGCCCTCGTCGCTCGAGTCGGGCCAGTCCGGAAGCGTCGGCGGCCTCTGGGGGGGCTCGCGCGGCGCCGCTTGGGTGGGGAGGTCCCCCGTCGTCCTTGGGGCCCCTTCGGCCTTCGGATGGTGGCCGGGGGGGTACGGGGCGTCACGCGGTGCTGGTTGGGGGGGGAGGTCCCCCGTCGTCCATGGGGCCCCTTCGGCCATCGGATGGTGGCCGCGGGGGTACGGCTGGTACGGGGGTGGTGGCCGGTACGGGGGGGGTGGGTATGCGGGCGGGGCGTTCGGCGGCTGCCATCCTGTCCGCTGGTGCTGTTGGTGTACGGGGGGTTGTGGCCCGGTGGGGTAGGGCGGTGGGCAGTGGTAGTGGTGGGGGTGGTGTTGGTAGTGGTGGTGGTGGGGCCGCTGGTGGTGGTGGTGTGTGTAGTGGTGGGGTTGGTGTTGCGGGTATGGCCCATGGAGTCCTTGTGGGTTTTCCGGTCCCCCTTGTGGGGGTGGGGGGTTGGGCATCGTGGGCAGTCCCCGGGGCTGCACTATGTGGTGGGCATGGAGGAAGGGTTGGGGGCCGGGCTTGACGGTGACGATGGTTGAGGGGTCCCACGTCCCTGGGTCGGTTTGGCCGGCGGTGGTGGTGGTTTGTGGGGGATGGATGACGGGGCGCTTGGTGACGGGGATTTTGACGAGGGTTTCCAGGGGGTCGTGCTGGGTGGCCGTCTCCGCGGTGGTGGTGGGTGCCGGCGGGAGGGGGGCGCGGGTCGTGGTGGGTGGGGGGTCCTGGCTTGGGCGAGGGCCCGGGCGGGGGTGGTATCGGGTGGTTTTGTGTCGTTGCGTATGCGGTGTTGTGTGTGGTCGCGTGGGCGCCGGCTTGGGTTTGGGGTTGGGTTTGGGGTTGGGGTCCGGTTTGGGTTTGGGGTCGGGTTTGGGGTTGGGGTCCGGTTCCAGGTTGAGGAGTACCTCTGTCCGGAGGTGTGAGGGCGTCAATGCCGGGTCGGGGGTCGTCCCGGTGGGTTGCAGGGGTGCCTGAGTCGCCTGTGTGGGGGTTGGGGGGTTGGTGCGTGCGGCCGCGGCTTTGGCTTTCGCCGTGGCCTTGAGGATGAGTTTGGCGGGGAGGGGGGGGTCGGAGGATGAGGTGGAGGAGGTGGACGAGGCTGAGGACGAGGAGGAGGTGGTGGACGCGGGTTGGGCTGTGATGCGGGCGGGCTTGCGGGCGGCGGCTTCTGCTGCGGCCACGGCGGGGAGGATGGAGGGCATGTCCCCGGGTTGTAGGTTGGGGGCGGGCGGCTGGGGGGGCCCGGCCGTGACCTGGCGGCCCGGCGGGCCGATCTGGTCGGCTGCGGCGGGGGAGGGAGGCGCGGGGCTGCGGCCTTCTCTTTCTGGGCTCGGCTGGGCTCGGGTCCTGCAATGTGCGAGGTCGTGTGGGTTGGTGTCAGCGGGGGGGAACAGTTCGCGTGGGCTGCATTCAGGGGCCGGGGGGGGTGGGCCTGGGTCCTCTGGGGTGTGTGTGGGGGGCGTGGGCGGGCTACTGGGTGGGGTGGGCGTGCCGCGGGGCGTGGGGCTCCCCTTGGCGGGTGTGTCTGGGTTGTCGAGTGTGGGGGGCGGTGAAGGGTGGCCGGTGGGTGGGTGTGTGGCGGGCGTGTGCTGGTGTTCGGGCGGGTGGGGGAGGCCCGTGTCGCGGGGCCCGGGGGTGCGCGCGATAGTGGGCGTGTGTGGGTCTCCGGTTGAGCAGCGAGAGGGGGGGGGCATGGGCGGGGATTGTGCGGGGGGTTGTGCTGTGCCGGTGTATGTGTCCGCTTGCTGCGCGCTTGCGTGGGCAGTTGTAGGCCGGGCGGTTTGGAGGAGAAGCTTGCCGTCTTCTGCTGCCGCGGCAAGGATTTCGCAGACGAGCGTTCGTATCTGGTGGACCTCTTGGTCAGTGGTGGGAAGGGGGCATGCTAGCTTTGGGCTAAGACCCGCGCGGTTGAGGACCCTGTGGATGGCGTGGTACCCGCAGGTGAGGGACTGTTGCGGCCTGGGGGGGGGGGTTTGGTCGTGTGTCCGGGCCTGCTTCGACTTGTGTGTGGGCGGTGGGGATGGCCCAAACCGAGGGCACGGTCCCCGTGGGTGGCCAGTGGCGCTGGATCCAGTGGGTTAGGCAGAGCATGGACAATCCCAGGTGGTAGCCCGCCTTCCCTGAGGTGATTTGGGCCAGGGCGCGGGCTGGGGGCGTGTCCCCTGGCTGGAGGAGACCCCTGAGGATCCTGTGCTGGGTGGTGGGGTCCCCCACTGCCCCTGGTGGGGCGGTCTTCGGGGCGAACATGGTGTCTGTCCCCTGGATGATCCATTGCGGGCCGTGGGACGTAGCCATAGCGGCTATCATGTAGTAGTGGCCGCGCTCGAGGACTGTAACCCAGACCTCCGGCGGGGGGTGGTCACTGTCTGTAGGTGGGGGGGGGAGGTCGTCGTCCGGGGTGCGGAGGCCGGCGGCGCGGAGGGCGGTGTCGCGGTTGGGCGCGGTGGCCTGTTCCCACTGCTCCGGGTGGTTCGGGTCCGCTGGGTGGTCCGTCTCCGCTTGGGCCCGCCGTAGGCGTACGGTCCCTCGACGCGTGACGTTGCTGCCGGTGTCGTGCGTCAGGGCCTGGCCCCACTCGATGGGGGGGATCCAGATGGGCTGGCCCCGGGTGTGTTTGCGGGCTCGCCAGAGCACGAGGTCTACTATGGTCTCGTGGAGGCCGCTGCCTGGGGTGGTCAGGTCCCGGAGGGCTTTGACGGTGAGCTTGGTCCAGTCCTCTTGTAGGCGGTACCAGCCCAGGGGGGTGGTCGGGGCCCTGTCTTGGAGGGTCGCTCGGAGGAGGTCGGGGTCGCGGATGGTGGCCGGTGTGAGGGGGGGGTGCCCCGGGTCCGGGGGGGGTGGGCTGGATGGGCTGCCGGGGTCTTGCGCGTCTACGTCGATGGATGGTTGGCCCTGGCTGGGTTCGGCCGGACTGGGCGGTGCCGGGTGGCTTCTTGGGTGCGAGACGGGTCTTGGGGCGCTGTGGTGGTGCCTTGGAGACCTGTGGATGGAGACGGGGGGCGCGTGCGGGGCGCGGAGCGGGTTAGTGGACGTCTGGGTCATGCACGGCATGGTAATGGATGAGACGCTGCATGTGTTCCCTGGCGGTGGGGTCGGTGAGTTGTTCCGCGTGTGTTAGCAGGAGGTGTTTGCGGTGTACCATTTGGGCCGCTGCTCTGCGGACCGCTTCTAGCTGGAGGTGTGCTGCTGCCTCCATGGGGCTTTCCGTGTGTTTGGTGAGGTGTCGGTGCAGGGCCTGTGTCACTGCCCCTCTCATGGTGGCTTCTTTGATCAGGGGGTCCCGGAAGAGGTTTTCGGTGGCCTGGTGTGCGTGGCTGTGGGCTGGCCATCCTTCGTGTTGTCGCAGGGTTTCCGCCGGGGACCAGCCCACTAGGGTGTCCCTGTCTGTATGGAGGGGGCATTTCTTGAAGTGTTCCCAGTCCTCCGGGGTGGTGTGGTCGCATGGGCAACGGGTGTGTTCGTCGGGGACGTGGATGTGCTTGCGGGCGAGCCATCTGGCGACCCTGGTGAGGAAAGGCAGTTGCTCCCTGAGGAGCTGGATGCGTCGTTTCTGGAGGTGGGCTGGGACGTTTGCTGGGCGGAGCGCTGAGTGGTAGAGGGGGACTTGCAGTCTGTCCTGGAGCTCCTGGATGTGCGCCCGGCTGTCTGCGTCGCCGAGCACGCGGGCGAGATGTTGGACGGGGTTGGGGTAGTGGTACGCTCTGTCGTGGGAGGAATAGGGGGCGTCCTCTGGTACCCAGTCCGGGGTCTGATGGGGCTCGGGTACAGGGGGCACGTGTTGGAGGTGTGTGTGGTTGCGGCCGAGGTCAGGGATCTGGAGGGCTGGTAGGTGTGTTGTGCGCTGGTGTACTGCCTGGTTGTCGACCTTACCATTTCCGTATTGGTGCCTGTGGGACTCTTGTTTCACGATGTGGAGTTGGACGTAGGGGGGAAGGCTGCGTAGGGCTTTCCAGAGTAGCAGTGCCTGGGTGCCGAGGCTCGTCGCGGTTGCTTTATGAAGTGGTTGCCTTGCTATGCGGAGGAGCAGGTGCGTGTCGACAGTGGCGTCTACCACGAACCAGACCCGGACGATGTGCGGGGAGTGGGCGGGTAGGTGGGCCGCGACCTCGGTGATGGCGTCGGCCATGGCCCCTAGCTCCCCGTGGGAAGAGGCCCCATAGGTGGTGTGGCCCGTGTGGTGGTCCATGTGGTAGTGTCCCCCGGTGTGGGTTAGCTGCAGGGTGGCCCCCCCGGTGATGGGCGTGAGGGCGGATTCGCCTGAGGCGTCGGTGAAGAAGAGCCGGTCCGCCGGTGATGGTTGTGGGAGGCGGCATGGGTTCATGGGCAGGTAGGCGTATATGGCAAGGCCCGTGGCGAGGTGGGCTACTGGGGTTGTGGGCTGTAGGATGGGGGTGGCGTACACCCCTATTCCTTTGGAGATGATGTGCTTCGCTTGGGGGGACAGGGCTATGAGTCCCTGCTCCGGCTGTCCTTGTGTGAGGTAGGAGTAGATGTAGTGGAGGATGTAGGCTGTGTCGGGGTTTAGGTCGTGGCATGTGAGGGTTTGTGTTCGGTGCTCCGGTGTGTGGCAGGAGTGGTGGAGTGGATAGTAGGGGTGCTCGTGCTTGCCCGTTCTGCCTGGCTCGTACATGCTGTAACGGATGGCGACCCCTGCCGGGTCGGGGCGGGGGCATGTGGGTGTAGTGGTGAAGAGCCATTTGGGCGCGTGGTTGGGGTTCCATGCTACCGTGGGGTTAGTGTCGGTGCGGTGGAACCATGGGGCTATCCATGCGTAGGCCTGTGGTGGTAGGTGGGTCGTGGGGTGGGTGTGGTGGCGTGCTATGAGGTGTAGCACGGGCCATGGTGCGGTCGGTGCCTCGGGGTCACAGGCCCAACATGTGCGTGGCATGCTCTGGGAATCTTGGGGGACCTTTGGTAGGTCTCGGGCGGTCATGTGGTGTTTCGGTATGCGCCATTTTGCCCCGTGGTGGATGACGGTGGTCTGCGTGGGTTTGGCTTCATTCGGGGCCAGTAGCAGGGTTAGTGGTGGGACTGGGCCCGTTACTGGGGGGACGGGTTCGTGTTTCGATCCGGTGGGTGCGTAGGGCGGTGTCTCTGGGATGGGTCGCGGGTGTTGGTTTGTGAATTCTCGGTAGGCTGTGCGCATGTCTTTGCTGCCCGGTAGAGTGTGTCCCGCTGTTCGTGCCGTCTGTGTCAGGTATTGGTGGAAGAGGCGGTATTGTGGCCATTCGGGAAGCTGTAGAAAGGGGGTGTGGTGTGCCCCGCTGTGGTGCAGGACCCGCATTTGGGCGAGGGTGACGTATACTACGGTGATGGAGGCCCCGACAAGGTCTATGGTGTGGATGGTGCCCTTGGGGTGGTGGTGGAGGTCCCCGCAGAGGACCGCTAGTGGCCCTTTCTCTGGGCACGTGTGGTTGGTGAGTATGGCGTGGTGTGGGGATGGGAGCAGAAGCTGCAGGTGGTTCCACAGGCGGGTGTTCATGTTGGTGGGCATGCCCGTCTGGTGGAGTACCCAGCGCGGGCATGTGTTGCGGGCCCGTTGTGCGGCTTGGAGGCGGATGGCGGTGACCTCGCGGACCTCCGGTGAGTGGTTGTGGGTCATGCGGTGAAGGAGGAGGGCGGTGTGTCTGGTATAGGCCGCTTTCACCTCGTCCCCTATGGCGTCTCCATAGTGGGGCCATGCCGCTCGGATGGCGCGGGTGGGTATGGAGGTGGGCCAGCCCCCGTGTGCTGCCCATGCCTTGGTCACGGCGCGTGTGGCCGGCTGGAGGGCGGTGGTGGGGTGTGTTAGGTGGAGTGCTTGGAAGCCTATGGAGGCGTTCAAGACCCCGGTGAGGTAGTACGCCAGGCTCTGGTGGGACAGGGAGAGGGCCTTGGTGGTCGGGGACGCATATCTGGGGAGATGGGCGAGGTGTGACTGCAACTTGGGAGGGAGGGTGGCGTCCTCAGGGTTGGCAGCCTGGACTACCCTCAGGTGGGTGGTGGTCGTCACGACTTGCATGGGGGGCCCTTGTGGCCCCAGGGTGGGAGGTGTGGCAGACCCCTTGATCATGGCCACTCACTTTGTGGGGTGGACGATGAGGTTGTTGTGGGAGAGGTAGGAGACGGTCACGTCCAGTAAGTCGTTGGCCTGTTGGGTGACCGTTGGTCCGGGGTCCGGGGCATGGGGGTCGTGTGGGGTGTGCGCGACGGTGAGGTTGGTGTCTTCCGCGAAGCCGACCAGGGGGGAGAGGAGGGGGTAGGGTGCGTAGGCCGGGTAATCCTGCTCGATTGCGAGGGCCAGGGGGAGCGTCACTAGAAGGTACAGGAAGGGGCCCTCTGCTCCCCCTTGGGGGACCCCGCTGCCTGGCTCCAGGAAGGGGGTGAGGCCTGCTCCTGTGCGGACCGTGTATTTGCGGGTGCGGATGTAGTCGGAGGTGAAGTTGTAGAAGGGGAGGCCTAGGCGTTTCCACACCGCTTCTAGAAGGAGCCAGGGGGTGTTCGGGAAGGCTCCCTTGACGTCGAGGGAGGCGATGATGAGGTCCACCGGGTCCATGTCCACGACGGTGTCCTGGAGGAAGATGGCCTCGTGTGGGGAGCGGCCTGGGATGGCCCCCCAGAGGCTCGCTGGTATGTGGGGGTCCAGGTGGGGGCGGATGCGGCGCAGGAGGATGGTCCAGACGATTTTGACCTCCGTGACCGCACAGACTATGGGGCGCCAGTTGTCCGGGTTCGCCCAGTCCCCTTTTTTGTAGAGGGGGCGGACAACGTTTGCCCAGTCTGGTGGCAGGGGGGTCCGCCCCGTGACGATGTCCCAGAGGCGGTGGGCGAGGACGCGGAGGAGGTGGGCGGGGAGGTGGTAGTATGCCTCTGCAGGGAGGCCGTCGTAGCCTGGGGTTTTGTGTTGCCGGAGACTGTGGATGGCCTTCCGGACTTCGTGGATGGTGAAGGGGCGTTTTTCCAGGTGCCTCCTCTGGGCGTGGTTGAAGACCCGAGGGAGGCGGTCGATTTTGGCCTGGGTGTCCGGGTCCAGTGTGTCTTGGGCGGGGGTGTGTTGCCGGAGGAAGCTGTCTTGGGTGGCTTGGAGCACTGTGGCTGGGTCGTTGGTGAGGGAGCCGTCCTCCTGCCGGACCGTGGTGATGGTGCGGTGGCCGGTATCGGTCATGGCGTCGTTGAGGTGGCGGATGGCCTTGTAGGGGAGTTCGTGTTGCGCATACCGTTCGTGTTCCTGGGCGATGCGCTGTTGCCTGTGGATGTGCCACCGCTGCAGGTCCGCCCTGATTTGGGCTATCTGTGTCCTGGCGGCGGGTTTGGGGGGTGTCGGTGTGGAGGAGGGTCGCCAGTTGTTGCTTCGCATGCCAGAGGTCATGGAGCATGTCCCCCAGGGCCGTGGGTGGTTGGTCGTCGTCTGTGTGGGGGTGTTGCTGGAAGCCGCAGGCGACGGCGGCCGTGCGCATGGCTGTGAGTAGGTCGGTGGGGTCTGGTTGGACGCGCCGGGCGCGTTCTATGGCCCTGTGATACCGGGACCAGGCATGCTTGTCATGCAGCGGGGGCATCTTCAGGGGGGGTGGTAGGCCTTGGTCCGCATCTTCTGGGGGGCTGGGGGGAAGGTTGGGGATGGTGAGGCGGATGTGCAGGGGGCTATGGCCTGTGGGTCCCTGCGGGAGGGGTCCATATCGGGCCTCCGCTCGGATGATGGTGGTGGGGTCGCCATAGCATACGTCGATGGGGGATGGGGCGGCATCCGTTTGGTGGGGGAAGTGGGATGGTTGGCCTTCGAGGCTGGCTGTTAGGTCCACGAGCCCCAGCATTTCGATGGTGTCGCGGACTGCTTGGTCCTGGGGTGTGGCCTGTCCTCCTCGGTCCGCTGGGGTGGGGGCGGCGTTCATGTCGCCGATGATGACTGTGGGGGCGAGCATGGCCATTTGGCGGTACGCCTCGGCCACGGCCTGGAGGAAGGGTTCCGTGGCTTCGCCGAAGGGGACGTGGGTGTTGATGACGTTGAGTTGCCATCCGTCCCCGACGACCTCATAGACACCTAGCCTCCCTGGGACGCTGAGGTGGTGGACGAGGTGGACGTGGATGCCGGTTTGGGCGTATAGGGGGGTCCCCTTGTGCCAGTAGCATTTGTACGCTTTCTGGTCCGGGGTATATATGGGGGTGGTTTCCGGGGGGTCGTCGCGCTGTAGGCCTTGTTCCTGGAAGGTGAGGAGGTGGGGGACCCACCCCGGCCCCTGTGCCATCGGGAGCTCTTGGAGGGCGGTTGTGGCGTCCTTGGAGTGTGTGACGGCTGGGTGGTTGAGGTCGAGGAGGTTGACGGTGGCCTCGGTGGGGGCGGGCCGGGGCTGTGGAGGCTTGTGCCCTCGGCCCTTGCCCCGTCAGGGAGGGGGACTGGGGGTTGGGGACTTTTTGCCGGTTTGTGGGCGTTTGGGTAGGCGTGGCGGGGGGAGGCCTTGGCTCCACTCCGGGGGGAGCTCCCCAGTGTATTTGGTGCCTGTGTGGGCCTTTTTCTCTTCGGTGCGGAGCCGGATGGGGTGGGCGCTGGTGAGTTCCAGGGTGTCGCCGAGTGGTTTGTCCGGGGCGCTGTTGCCTTGGTCTAGCTCCTTTTGGCGGTGCCAGATCACCCGGATCTGTGGCCCCCCGTTGTCCCCCGGTCCCTTGAGGCGGTACTGGATCGTGCCCTCACACCAGATCCAGTCGCCTGTGTGGTCGTTGCGGAAGGGCTGTTGGACCTTCGCACCTTTTTCGAACCCTGGGTACGCTTTGGGCGGGGCCGGTGCTGGTGGCGGGAGGGAGGATGATGAGGATGCCTGGTCCGGGTGGGGCGGTGGTAGTGGTGGGAGGGAGGATGACGAGGATGCTTGGTCTGGGTTCGTCGGGTGGGTCGGGTGGGATGCGGGGGGTCGGGAGGTTGCTGCTTTTCCGGCTTGGCTGGGGGCGGGTGCGCCCTTTTGTCGTCTCGTTCGCTTGGGTGGGACTGGAGGTGGCGGGGCTGGGGGGGCATGGGGTTGGAAGAAGGGGTGCGTTGCTTGCTGGTCTGGATCCCTCAGTGGGGGTTCTGCCGGTGTTTGCATTTTCGCTTTCGCGTGGCTGCGTATGATGTCGGCGAGCTTGCGTACGGTCTCCGGGGGATCTGTTGGCCATGGCAGTGCGGCGGGGCTGTCGTCGAAGGGGTGGTGTAGGTGGTAGTTCCTCATGGCCTTGGCCTGCCTGACCCAGGCCTCTGTGGGTTCCGGTGTGTCCGGGCCGTTGGGGGAGCCTTGAGCCCAGTAGAGTGCTGCGTGGAGGGCTTCCCAGGGGGCGCCTTCGCGGCCTGTGAGGGTGGTGGCTTGGAGGAGGCGCTGCTGGCCCCGTGGGGGGTCTTCTGGGTCCATTTCCGGGGTATAGGCCTGGGCCGCCATGAGGACTCCGTGTGCCCAGTGGAGGACCCACCATTGGGTGTCCGCTTTGAGGATGTGGATGGCGGGTTGTTGGGGGGGGGTGTCCAGGGTGTCCCACGATGCAATGGCTAGTGGTATCCTGGAGGGGTGGAGGTGTGGGGGGGCCTTGCGGCTTAGGAGTTGATCGATGTGGAAGGGGGTGACGGGATCGTTGGGGCCTTGGGGCGGTGGGGGCATTGCTGGGATGGTTGTGGGGTCCCAGTGGCGTTCGTGGGCGGCGAGGGTGTACAGGGCGGCGGTGATGATGTGGTGGGCTTGGCCCTCCAGGACGATGTGGCGCTCCGTGCCGAAGTCCTTTGGTAGGTGGGCTGCGGGGTGGAGGGTGATGTGGGCCAGGGCGCGTTGGTGGGCCTTTTTTCCCCCGTCTGGGGCCTGTGTCCGTTTGTCCCCCGGGATGTGTTGGTGTTGGTGTTTTGGTGGGGGTGGTCCCAGGGCGAGGGATTCCACACACTGGAGGGGGATGGCGTGTTCCCTGGACCTGTTGGGCAGGATGTATATGCCCGGGTCTCCCGGTACGGTGCCCAGGTACATGTTGCCCGTGATGGTGGGGGCCGGCAGCGGTTGGCGCAGGGGCGAGGTGCATGGGGTGGAGCAGGGCGGGTCATGGTGCTCACACCGGGGGTGGTCGATGCCGTACGGGGTGACGTGTACGGCGAAGGGTCCAACGGCGCGCTGGAGTTTGTGGGGTTGGATGTTGTGGAGGCGCGCCACCGCCCGTGTGTGGGAGCGCCTTTCGCTGATCCATACGGCGTCTGCCCGCGACGCCGCTGGGTTCAGGCAGTCCGTGGTGATGCCTGTGATCGTGCGGTTGTGGGTGGTATCTGATACCCTGGCAGGGGGGGCGCCGATGCGGGGGATGGTGTGGTCGTCGTGGAGGGTGCGGGCCTTGCGCCTCGCTTCTTGTCGGTGTTGGGCCTCCTGGGCGTGGGTGTGCACACCCGTGTGTTTGGGCTTCTTGTTGGGGCGGTCCGCTGTGTGGAAGGGGGTGGGCCAGGAGGGGGCGTGGTGGAGGGTGGGGTGTGGGAGGTCCCCCCGTGTTGCCCATGTGTACAGGGTGGTCGCGGCGGCCCCTTCCGCCTGTATGGTGTATCGCTCGTCCTGTCGGCGACGGGTGACGAGGACGTTGGGGGCCGTCAGCTCATACACCTGTGTGGTGTGGGGGAGGTGGGGGGTGACGGTGATCTTGGCGGCGTCGTTCTTGCGGGTGGTGGTGTGGGGGATGATGTAGTGGGTCGCCCATTCATCCTGGGGGGTGTGCTCCGTCGGGTCTAGCTTGAGCGGGGGGTGGAGCGGCTTCGGTGTTGGGGGCTTGTCTTGGCCCTTCGCGTGGGGCGCCACTTTGGTTTCGACCAGGTATTGTGGGCCCCAGGTTTCCGGGGCCCCTACCTGTGTGGCTGCCGCTGTTGCGGCTTGGAGGAGGGCGGTGGTGTTGGTGTCTAGTGGGGGGGCCCCCGGTTGGGGGGTGAGGGTGTCATGGTCTTGGTACGCCCACCAAATTGTGTAGCCTCGTTGGGTGTTGCGGTGCGGGGTTTGGGTCTGGGCTTGCTGGATGGATAGGGCGGTCTTGATGTCCTCCGCTGCCTGTGGGTTTATGGGTGTGGCGTAGGCCCATACTCCCGGGGCGTGTATGCCGTGTGACGCTTGGCCTACTCCTCGTATCGGTTGTAGGGTGTGGTGGGTGCGTGTGAGCCCTAGGTGTTCTTGGAGGAGGTCCCCTCGGATGTCCTCCCATCGTTGCTGCCAGGTGTGTGTGTGGTCATTGGGGGCGGGGTAGGTGATGACGATGGCCTGCCAAGGGGTGGGGCCTGGATGCACCGTCATAGGTGCCGACGATGCTTGCGGGGGTATGTGGACGGCGTGGGCGGGGGCTGCTGTTACGGGGTCTCCTTCCGTGGGTGTGATCGTGGCATCGCCTTGGACGGTGAGGAGGAGGTGGTGGCGGTCCGTCGGTAGTGCCCAGGTGGTGGTGGGCTCTGCGATTGAGTGGAGGCGGATGGCCTGGAGGCCCGGTGTGATTTCGTCCCATCGGAGTGTGCCGTTGTGGACCGCCCATTCCCGCGGCAGGTCTCGAAACCCGTTTCGGTCTGGGGTGCTGCGGTGTTGTGGGGGGAGTTCCATTGTGGTGATGGGGTGGGTGAGGGGCTCTGTGCGGGGTTGGTCTTGTGTGGTTGATGGTGATGGTGCCTGGGGCAAGTCTTCGTCCAGTTGCTGGGGGGCTTTGGCCTCCTGGAGCTCTGCACTGATGGCGGCGAAGACATCTGGGAGGGTGGGGGAGGCGGGGGGGTGGGGTGCCGGATCGTCCCAGGTGATGTGGTATTCCTCCGGGTTCTCGGGGCTTTGCTGTACGGTGATGGTGGCTGTGGCGTCGTCTTCAGGTGTCCATCGGTGCGGATTGTGGTCGAGGGGGTGGAGGGTGACGGTGTGGCGGTGTTTCCAGCTGTGGAACGCTAGGAGGGCGTGGAGGCCGTGTCTGGTGTCCCCGGGCGGGCGGGGGTAGGTTTCGGCTGCTGCCTCCAGGAAGGCGTCCGCGGTGCCTTTCCAGGTCTCGTCCCAGAGAAGGTCTTCCTCTGTGCCCCACTCGTTGTCGTACCTTTTCTCCTGCTTCCACCCCTGGAGGGTCGCGTGGTCCTCAGGGAGGTCTCGTTGGACGGACTGGTAGTACTGCTCGGCGTCCATGGGGGCTAGGGTGCTGGCCAGCGTGGCGTAGATGTCCTTTGGGGGGGGGGGGCGGTTGGGGCGTGGCGGCGCGGCCGGGGTCGGGCTCCTCTCGCTGGTGTTCCGCGTTCCGGTCTGCGGTGGACGCGGGGGATATGGGGCGTGGTGGCATGGGGTGGTCGGGCTCTTGCGGTTCCGTGGGTTGCTGGTGGGCTTGTGGGCGCGGGGCCGTGGCTGCCAGTAGGTGTCGGATGGCCGGGAGGATGTCGAAGTCGTCTTCCCAGCAGTGGGCTGGAGCGCACGCCCTGTTAGGGGAAGCGGGGGGGGGCGTGTTGCGGAGCGGTGTACGATAGGGTGGGCGACGCGTGCGGGTGGTGGCGTGCTCGCTCTGCCGTTCTGTTTCCCGCGGGCCCTGACCTTGGGGGTGGTGGTGTTGGTGATGTTGGTGGTGAGGGTGGTGTGGGCGCCGGAGTGGATGATTGTGTCGGTGGCGGCGCTGTTGGTGAGGGTGGTATGGGCGTTAGAGTAGATGAAGCTGGTGCTGGGCTATGGTTGATGGTGGTTAGCTGGTGGGTCAGCTGTTGTCGCTGTCGTCGTCGCCGGTGGTGTTGGTGTCTCTGATGACGAGGTGATGGTCGGTGAGCATGGCGTGGGTGACGTATGGGCGTATGTGGTGTTGTCGGCGGTAACGTTTGTGGGCCGGATGTGGCGGTGGTGGTGAGGGTGCTGTAGTTGACGGGTGGTGTGGCCCACGTCGCCGCCTGTGGTGGAGGTGTGATGGGTGCCGTGGTGGTGTCGGCGATGGTGGGGTGCCGCGGGTGGTGTATTGGTTGTTGGTGGTGGAGATGTTCCTGGTTTGTGGGTAGTCCCTGTCCGGCGGTGGTGGTGTTGGTGGTGTCGGTGCTCGTTGAGGCCGTTGGCGACGCCGGGGGTTCCTGGTCTCGCGTGGGGTGGTGGTGGCGGTGGTGAGCGTAGGCGGTGCCATGGCGGTGGTGCCATTGACGGTTCGGCCGGGCGTGCTGGTGCCGGTTTCGGGTGTAAGTGTGGTTCGGGGTGCGGCGTTGGTGGGTGGCTTTGACGGCGGGTGGCGTGACTGGTGGGTGGCAGCGGTAGGGGGGTGTCGGTTGTTGGTGAGGCTGTCGTTGTCGGTGTCCCGGTTGGTGCCGGTGACGGTGTCGCTGGCCGTGCAGATGGTGGGGGGGACTCGTACCCTGGGGTTGCCGTGGCGTTCGGTCGACGGTGGTGCTTCCGGTGGTGTTCGTGTGAGTTGGCCGGGAGTGGTGTCGGCGTTGCTCTGGCTGGTGCCGTGTGTGCGGGCTGTGTGATTTTTGCGTCCGGGGTCGGTGGCGTTGGTGACGGTGGTGTGTTGGGGGTCGGCGCCGGTGGTGACGGTCCGATGGTGAGGGTGCCTGGGACGTTGGGTGGGTCCGCGCTGTTGGGCCTTCTCCTCGCCATTCCTGGCGGAGGGTGCTGGCGGTGGTGTCGCTGGTGGCGAGGGTGTGGTGGTGTTGCTGTGGTGTTTTGTGCTGCTTGGGTGGGTGGTGGGGACCCCTGGTTGATGTTGACGATGCTCCGGGTGATTTCGATGCGGTGGGTGCGATGGCGTGTGGCGTTGCTGTTTCTACCCTTGGTTGGGGGCCTGGTGGGCGGCGCTGGTGGCGTTTGTTCGCCAGCCGTGGTGGCGTCCTTGGTGGTGTCGTCGATGGGGGCGCCCTAGGTGTTACTCTGTGCCGGGGTCGTGGTGGTGGTGTTAGGGGTGTTGTGGGTGACTGTACCTTGGTTCGTCGTTGGTGGGGCTGGCGGTGGTGTGTCTCGCGGTGGTCCGGTGGCCTGTGTTCCGGTGTTCGGTGGTTCCGGGCGTGCCATTCGTGGCTGGTGTTTGGCCGGTCTGTGGTCCTGGTGGTGTCGGCTGTCCGTGGGTCCGTAGTGACAGGTGTTGCTGCGGTTGCGGTTTAGGGTGACCTTGCTGCGGTTGGGTGGTGGTGTCGCCGTGTTGCCGCTGTCGGTGGTGCCGGTGTTGGCGTTGGTGGGGGTGCTGCCGGGGGAGCTGTGTGTGTTGGCGTTGTAGGGTGTTGTAAGTGCTGCCCTGGCGGTGTTCTGACGGCGGAGGGGGGACCTCGCCACTCCTGGCGGAGGTTCCCACGTGCGTCGTTGGCTGGTGGGTTGGCCTTGGCCCCCTCGGTGTCCTTGCTGTCGATGGTGTCTCACCGGGATGCGGGATGGGGGATGCTCCGGGTTGCTGTCGGTGAGGTCGCACTGCCGGTGGCGCCGTCGGTGGTGCCGGTGGTGAGGTCGTTGCGGGCGCTGCTATGGTTCACGGTGTCTCTGATGTTGTTGATGCTGCTGGTGGTTGGTGTGGGTCTGTGTGTGGTTTGTCAGTGGCTGCTGCTGGTGCTGGTGGTGGTTCTGGGTGCGGGCCGGTGGGTGGCGCGGTTGGAACGCCTTGGGTGTTACTTGGCCGCTGGGTGGTTTCTTGTGTTGGTCCGTTGTTGGTTCCGGTCGTCCCCGTTGGTGAGGGTGTTGTGGTGTTCGTTTTGGGTGTTGGCGGCGGTGCAGGTGTGGGTGTCGCAGTTCCTGGCCCTGGGTCTGGGCGTGGCCGTTCGGGTGTTGCTGGGTGTGGGCGTTCGCCTCTTCTGGCTGAGGGCTCGGTGGCGTTCGTTCGCCAGCCGTGCCGGCGTCCTTGGTGACGCCGTTGGTGGGGTTGCCCTAGGTGGCGGGGGCGTGGTGGTGGTGTTGGGGGCGTTGTAGGTGACGGCACCTCGGTCCGTCGTTGGTGGGGTTGGTGGTGGTGTGGATAGTGCCGTGGGTGTTGGTGGCGTTGGTGTTGCCGAAGGCGAGGGTGCCTTATGTGTTACTTGGTGGTTGGCGTGTGTTGTGGTGGTCTGTTGGCGTGGGCGTTGTTGGTGTTGGTGCTGGGCGCGGCTTGTGTTTGGGTGGTCCGCGGTTCCGGGCGTGCCACTCGTGGCCGGCCGTCGCGGTGTTGGTGACGGTGCTGGCGAGGGCGCCGCCGGTGGAGCTGTGGCCGATGTGGGCGCTGCGGGTGTTGCCCTGGTGGATGGTGGTGTTCTGACGGCGGGGGTGGGACCTCGCCACTCCTGGTGGAGGTACCCATGGGTGTCGCTGGCCTGTGTGTTGGCTCCCTTGGTGTTGTTGATGCCGATGGTGTCGTACCGGGCGGTGTTGCCGTGGCGATTGCTGTTGACGCTCTGGTTTGTCGGTGCTGAGGCCGTACTGCCGGTGTCGGTGTCGGTGATGCCGGTGGTGAGGTCGTTGTGGGCGTCGCTATGGTTCTCGGCGTCTCGGACGCTGCTGATGCTGGTGGTGGTTGGCGTGGGTCTGTGTGTGGGTGGTCAGCGGCTTGCGTTCAGGGCGGTGGTCGGTTTCTGTGGCTCTGTCTGGGGGGGTGTGCAGTAGGTGGTGTGGTCTGCTGGTGCTGCTGTTGGTGTAGGTGGCGTAGGTGTTGCTCCGGGTGGTGTCGTGGTTGAGGGTGGTGTTAGTGGCGCCGGTGGTGTGGGTGTCGCCGGGGACTGCATGGTGGTTCCGGGCGCGTGCCCTCGCTTCCCCTGGCCGGGGCTTGGTGGTTTGTTGGCTCACCGGCTGTGGTGGTTTCGGTGTCCTCCGGTGGCATAGGTTGCTGGTGGCGACGCTGATGGTGGGGTGTTGCCGGCGATGGTGTGCTTGATGTCGTTGGCGTGGGTGATGTAGGTGCTGGAACCGGCGGTGGCATGCGTAGGTGTCGTAGGCGTTGGTGCCGGCGGTGACGGTGTTGGTGAGGGTGTTGTGCTGGCTTGATTTTTGGCGGTGTTGGTGTTTCCGATGGCGTGGATGCCGGTGGCGGTGGTTCTGGGTGTGAGCCGGTGGGGGACCGGATCGGCTGGGTGCGGTCGTTGGTCAGTGTTGGGTGGCTTTTTGTGTTGGTTTGTTGTTGGTGAGGGTGTCCCTTGTCCTAGTGATTTGGTGGGTGCTGGGGTCGCTGGTGTTGCCGATGGTGCTTCCGCTGGTTTCGGGTGTGTCCGCTGGTGAGGGTGTCGTGGCGTCCGGTTTGGGCGTTGGTGGCGGTGCTGGTGTGGGTGTCGTAGTGCCCGGTCCTGGTGTTGGGCGTGGCCGTTCGGGTGTTTCTGGGTGTGGCCGTTCGCCACTCCTGGCTGCGGGCTTGGTGGGTCCTCCTTTGCGTCCTAGCGGCTTCTGGCGGCCTTGCAGCCCCCCTGGCGGGGGGGGGTTGCTGGGTTCCTGTTGTTTGGGTTTGTGTGTGTTGTGTGTGTGGTGCGGGCGGCGCCTGCGCTTTGGTGTGTGGTGTGCGCTTGTGGGGCTCGTGTCGGTGGCGGTTGTGGGGGTGTGTGTTGTGTGCACGCTCGGCGTGTGTGCGGTGTGTTGGTGGTGCGTTTGGGCGCCTGCCCTCGCCTTTGCGGGCGTGGTTTGGCGGCGCTGTTTGGTGTGGGGGCTGTGTGTCGTGCCCCCCCCCCTGTCTCGGCTGTGTGGTTCCCCGCCCCCCTTGGCTGGGGTCTGTTGGTGGTGCGTCCCCTTGCTGTCCCCTTTGCGTGCCCTCCTCCTTCTGTCTCTTTTCCGTGTCGCTTGGGGCGGTGTCGTGCCCGGGCCTTCCCGGCTGTGGTGTGTGGGGGGGGGTCCTTGTCGCCGGCTCGGGTCCCTTCCCCTGGTGTTTCCCCGTGGGGGGGCCGGTGCTTGCACTCCCCGTCAGGGTGTAACTCTGTTGTACGGATGCCGTCCATGGACCTGTTCCGTAGCCAGGTACGCCAGCCGTTCCCCACACCGGGGTCGGGTACACTGTGGGTCGCTGGGGAGTCCTTGCGGGACAGGCGCGTCTCTTGCCTGCCCCGATGGACGGTGTGCCCTACCCGCAGCCCCTCGCTGGGCCCAAACCGCAGTACGTGCCGTGGGGCGTGCTCTTAGTCAGGCCCATTGGTCACCCCCCCAGGCCGGTGCCACCGCGGGCCGCTGACCAACGGTCCCGGGCGTATCCCACCTTATTGCGTGTGCTCAGGTGGGGCCGATACGGTCACCGGGGGGGCCCCCAAACCCCTGAGGTTGGGTCCCTCGCCTGCTCCCCCCGTGGGCCCTTTTCGTCCCGCCCCCGTTTTCGCTGTGCGGTTTGCGGTGGTTGGTGTCCCGTCTCTCCGGGGTGGGGTGGTGGTGGTGAGGGGGGGGGGGGGGTGTTCGCTGTTCCTGGCTGTGTTGCTTGCGGGCGTGTCGCCCCCTCCTCTGGTCGTGGTTCGCCGCCGGTGTGTGTGTTTGTGGCGCGGTGCGTGCGCGCGTGGTGTCTGTGTTGGTGTGTGGTGCGTGGTTTGTGGTGTGTGGTGTGCGGTGGTGGTGTGTTGGTGGGGTTGTGGCGGGTGTGTGGTGTGGCTGGTCCCTCGCCACTCCTGGCGGAGGTTCCTGTGTGCTACTCCCCGCCACTCCTGGCTGGGTTTCGCTGCCTGTGGTGTTGTGCGGCTCCCCGCCACTCCTGGCTGGGGTTCCGCCGCCGGCAGTGGCGTGTGGTGTGTGGTGTGTGGTGTGTGGTGTGTGGTGAGCGGTGGCGGTGTGTTGGTGGGGTTGTGGCTGGTGTGCGGTGCGGTTGGTCCCTCGCCACTCCTGGCAGAGGTTCCCGTGTGCTACTCCCCGCCACTCCTGGTTGGGTTTCGCTGCCGGTTGTGGTGGGCGGTCCTCGCCACTCCTGGCTGAGGTCTCCGGGCGGCGGTGGTGTGTGGTGGGGTTGTGGCTGGTGTGTGGTGTGTTTGGTCCCTCGCCACTCCTGGCGGAGGTTCCTGTGTGCTACTCCCCGCCACTCCTGGCTGGGTTTTGCTGCCTGTGGTGGTGTGCGGTTCCCCGCCACTCCTGGCTGGGGCCTGCTGGCGGCGGTGGTGCGTGGCGCGTGGTGTGTGGTGTGTGGTGTGTGGTGGGCGGCGGTGGTGTGTTGGTGGGGTTGTGGCTGTGGTTGGTCCCTCGCCACTCCTGGCGGAGGTTCCTGTGTTCTACTCCCCGCCACTCCTGGCTGGGTTTCGATGCTGGTGGCGTCGGCGGTCCTCGCCACTCCTGGCTGAGGGCCCTGGGCGCGGTTTCCCGCCACTCCTGGCTGGGGTTCGCTGGCGGCGGCGGTGTGTGGTGGGGTTGTGGTTGGTGTGTGGTGTGGTTGGTCCCTCGCCACCCCTGGCGGAGTTTCCTGTGTGCTACTCCCCGCCACTCCTGGCTGGGTTTCGCTGCCGGTGGTGGTGTGCGGTTTCCCGCCACTCCTGGCTGGGGCCTGCTGGCGGTGGTGGTGCGTGGTGTGTGGTGTCTGGTGTGCGGCGGTGGTGTGTTGGCGGGGTTGTGGGTGGTGTGTGGTGTGGTTGGTCCCTCGCCACTCCTGGCGGAGGTTCCTGTGTGCTACTCCCCGCCACTCCTGGCTGGGTTTCGCTGCCGGTGGTGGTGGGCGGTCCCCGCCACTCCTGGCTGGGGTCCGCTGGCGGCGGTGGTGTGTGGTGTGTGGCGGTGGTGTGTTGGTTGTTGGTCCCTCGCCACTCCTGGCGGAGGTTCCTGTGTGCTACTCCCCGCCACTCCTGGCTGGGTTTCGCTGCTGGTGGTGGTGGGCGGTCCTCGCCACTCCTGGCTGGGGTCCGTTGGCGGCGGTGTGTGGCGTGGTCGGTCCCTCGCCACTCCTGGCGGAGGTTCCTGCGTGCTACTCCCCGCCACTCCTGGCTGGGTTTCGGTGCCGGTGGTGGTGTGTGGTCCCCCGCCTCTCCCGGCTGGGGTCCGCTGGCGGCGGTGGTGTGTGGTGTGTGGTGTGTGGTGTGTGGTGTGCGGTGGTGGTTTGCTGGTGGGGTTGCGGCTGGTGTGTGGTGTGGTTGGTTCCTCGCCACTCCCGGCGGAGGTTCCTGTGTGCTACTCCCCGCCACTCCTGGCTGGGTTTCGCTGCCGGCGGTGGTGGGCGTTCCTCGCCACTCCTGGCGGAGGGTCCCGGGCGCGGTTCCCCGCCACTCCTGGCTGGGTTTCGCTGTCGGCGGTGGTGCGTGGTGTGCGGTGTGTGGTGTGCGGCGTGTGGCGTGCGGCGGTGGCGTGTGTGGTGGGTTTGTGGCTGGTGTGGTTGGTCCCTCGCCACTCCTGGCGGAGGTTCCTGTGTGCTACTCCGCGCCACTCCTGGCTGGGTTTCGCTGCCGGTGGTGGTGTGGTGTGGTGGTGCGGTGGGTGTGTCTTCCGGGTGCCCTTCCCCTTGGCCCTGGTGTGTGTGTGTGCGCTGTGTGGCCCTTCGTGTTGGTGTGGGTGGCGTGGGGGGGGGGGGGGGGGGTCGCGCTCGGTGTGGCTGTCGTGCGTGCGCGTGTGTGTGCTCGCGGTGTGTGGTTGGTGGGGTGGGGTGTGTCATACCTTGGCTGGTTCTCGTCGTCGGTCGTCGGCATGTTTCAAAAGGCAGAAGAAGAGGTCCTGTAGATGCGTAGCAGAGATGCGTGGCATGTGTGATGCGTAGCACGTACCTGTCCTTTCGTCCCATCATGTTTTCTTCCCCTGTTGAGAAAGAGCGTGCGCAGGTCCTTTTTTTTTTTTTTTTTTTTTGCGTGTTGTGGTTTGTGTCTCCTCCCTCGTGTTTTTTTTTTCCTCGCTGCGTCTTCGATAACATACCTCTCCGCATTGCGTTTCCCCTATAGAGAGGGCGTGGAAGGCGGTTTCGTGTTTTTTTTTTTTTTTTTCAACATACTTGTTGTACCTTGTGCCGCTTCTTGTTGCCGCCCCCTATAGAGAAAGCGTGTGTTTGTTTGTGGGTGGGGCGGGGGTGGGGTTGCATACCATGACTTTCCTTTGTCTCGTCTCCGTCTTCGTGCATCTTGCGGCTTTGTGTGCGTTTGTGTTTCCGTCCCCTTGGCGCCTCCCCTCGCATTTTTAACATACTTGTTCGTCATACCTCCATACCATTGTTTCCCCGTGGTACGTGGTCATTCCCTATAGCGAGAGCGTGTGTGTGTTTGCGGGCGGGGCGGTGTGGGGTTCATACCTTGTTTTTCCTTGCTCTTGTCTCCGTCTTCTCGCTCCTTGCGGTCTTGTTTATGTGTGTGCGTGTGTGCGTGGTCCGTCCCTTTGGCGCCCTCCCTCGTATTGTTAACATACTTGCTCGCCATACCGTTGTTTCCTCGTGGTTGGTGAACGTTCTCTTGTTCGCCTTTTCATTGTTTCCCCCTTGTCTGTGGCCGCCCCATACCTTTTGCGCTTTTGTGGAATTTTTTTTTTCTCGCGGCGGTCGGGGCTTATGGAGGAATAAATATGGGGGATATATGGTTGTGGTTTGTGTTTGCGGGCGTGCCTTTTGACGTGCGTGGCGGTTCGTCGTTCTTTTTTTTTTTTTTTGCGTGCGGTGTTGTCCCTTGGGCGCCCTCCGTCGCAACATACTTGGTTTTCTCATCCACGTATGCGTAGCGGTGGATACGATATGTATGACGCATGGGGCCGTAACATACTTGGTTGTCATACCTCGTTTTCCCGTGGTCCGTGGTCGCGTCTTTTTTGTTTGTGGTTTGGTGTTTCTCTTTTTGTTGCGTTTCCTTCTCTCTTTTTTTTTTTTTTTTGACGCGCACATGTCGCCTAGCTCCTATGGCACGCACTTTGCTAGGTGGCTCGGCGCTCGCTTTGTTCTTTTCTTCGTCGTCGTAGCTTGCTGGTTTTTGGTGTTCGCCTCTTTTCTTCTTCTTTGTTTGTGGAGCGCGCACAAGTCCCTAGCGCCTAGGACACGCACTTTGCTAGGTGTTTTGGAGCATGCAACGCTCAGGTTCTTCGCCTTCGCGACTCTATTGTTCGTCTTTGTTTTGTGAGTGTCCCAAATTTTGCGACCTCGCCAAACAGCGGCGTAAAATTTTTTGGGGGGTTTCTGAGGTCGGAAAAAACGATTTTTCGCTTTATTTTTGCTGGCGGTGCGTCGTTTTCTTAGTTTTGTATTATTCTTCTGCTGCGATCGCGCGACGTCCGTATCCATCTCCAGGGTATATATATATATATATATATATATATATATATATATATATATATATATATACCCTCCCAATATTTGACGGACATACATCCGTCAAATATTTTGGGGGTGTAGACCCTCCAAATATTTGACGGACATACATCCGTCAAATCTTTTGGGGGTGTGGACCACTCAAATGTTTGACGGACATACATCCGTCAAATACTTTTGGGGTGTAGACTATATATACATATATATATATATATATGTATGTATATATATGTATATATGTATATATATATATATATGTATATATATATATATATATATGTATATATATATATATATGTATATATATATATATATGTATATATATATACATATATGTATATATATATATATATATATATATATATATATATATATATATATATGAAACGGCAGGGGGGATGACTCCCGTTGGAGCGACGGGAGCGCCGCCGACCGGGCCGCCCAAGACGGTGCCCTTGGCAGGGCTTGCTGCCACGTATACACCTCCGCGGGCGCCCCTGGCACCGGAGCCCGCGGAGGAGTCGACTATGCCGAAGGAGGCTCCACCTGCGCCTGTGGCACCGGGAGGGTCAGTGCCGGTGCCGGGTGGTCCGTCCCCAGCGTACAGGGTGCAGGACGCACCCCCCATGAGGGGACTTCTGGCGGAGGGGCAGGCGGCGCCTGTGGCGCATGAGGCGGCCGTGGTCCGCCCGCCGGACATCAGCGAGCTACTCGCGCAAGCTCTAGACACGTACCGACGAGAGTTCGCGGGAAGCGAGCGGGCCTCGCAGGCGGCATCGGGGATGGAAGCTGACGTTGACGAGCTAATCGCGCAAGCACTCGCTGCCAGCTGCCAGAGGAGACGTGAGTACGCCCGATGTCACCACGAGGGCGCAAGAGGCCAAAGAGGAGCTGTCGGGGGAGGCCCGCTGGGAGGGGCCGAGTACTGGTGGAGGAGTGACGGGGATGCAGGAGAGGGTGGCAGACGATGGGGCCGTGGAGCCACGCGGGGAGCGTGCAGAGGTTGAAGGAGTGGAGGACTCGATTTGGGAGTGGAGGGAATGACGCCATTTCGCACCCGGAGAGCCGTGCCCGGCGGTGCCGGTGTACAGCATGGACCTCAACGCGGGCACCAGCTGTGCCCGATTGCCCGACAACCTGCGGGCACACCTGGACGCGGTGGAGGCGGCGAGGGGCGGGGGCGCTGACGAGCGGCCTCTGTCGCCCTTTCCATCCTGACCGGAGACGCTGCCGGCTCTGATTACGGCTGGGGGGGAAGAGGAGAGAGTGCAGGAAGCGGAGAGCGTGGAGGATGAGGAGGCGTACGGGCCCGGCGAGTCGGCGCTGGCCCTCACGTACGAGGATGACGCCGGGCCCGACGTCTACGCCGGCATGGACATGGACCTGGCGAACGTGCCGCTGCTGCCCATGCGCACCGCGGTGCCGTCCCCTCCCCTAGGGAGCTGTGGGCGACGGCACTGCAGGTTCCATGCGGACGAGGGTGCCTACCGGCACCACCTCACGGGTGCGGGGAGGCGGAAGGCGGGGTTGCTGGAGGGCGCTCTGGAGCGCTCTGAGTTCCAGCACCCGGGGAAGGTCGCCCAAGAGAAGAGCCTGGTGGCCAAGTCCCCGGACAATGGCCAGGTCCGCCGCATCCAACCGGGAGATGCGGCGGTCCTGGATCACCACCCAGGTGAGATCCAGGCTGCTGAGCCGCAAGAGAGCCTCCCCCTGTCAGTGCGCCTGTCGGTAGGGTGCCTGCTCGACGAGGCGGGGCTGGAGGATGTGTGTCGGGACAGCGGCCTGTGCGTGGCCCTGTGGCGGGGCGTGGCTGACGCATGGCGTCGATGGCTCGCCGTGAGGCCCCTCACGCCCCCGGCGCTGGGGTCCCATGCGCTCCTGGTGGCAATGCACTCCGGGGGCGTGGAGGTCGTGTTCGGGGAAAACGGCACAGACCGCTTGCTGCTCGCCCATGACAGCGCGATCCTTGTCCCCATCCCTACCACCTTGAGAGCCGCGGCGGCGACCCCAGACTGCTGGTGGTGGTGGACTCGCGCCAGGAATCGGGCGCGGGCCGCCGAGGACCCGAACCGCACGCGGTCCCGGTGGGGGAGGATGAGGCAGCGGGCCGTGAGAGTGACGCAGCAGAGGAGGAGTGGCCCGCAGAGGAGGAGCAGGAACAGGGTCCGGACCCGGGCCCGTCGGAGGTGGCCGACGAGGTCGACGTGAAGGCCCATGTGGAGGAGGCCCTGGCGAGGATCATGGCGGCGGCCGGCCCGCCGCCGGCGACCGAGGCGATGGAAGAAGAAGACCAACGCCGGGAGAGCGACAGGGCGCAGGAAGCTATGGAGGAAGATGAGGCATTGGAGATCGTGGGGGTGAAGGAGGCTCACGAGGTGGGGCCGCAGGAGACGGGGGTAGCGGACAGGGTTGGGCCCAAGATGGGGGAGGTGGAAACCTCCAAGCAATGGGCCAAGGGGTGGTGCATGCGGGCTGATGCCGGCCGCTACGCCCACCCCGAGCCGCCGGTGCCACAGGGAGTACCCCAGGATCTGCTCCTGATCCTCCAAGCCATTGCCCGTGTGGGGGCCCTCAGCGTGGGCCGTGCCCGGAGCCACGGGACGCTGATGCGTGAAGTGGTGGAAAGGGCGCAAGGGGGGGGGCTCCTAGCGGTGGGATACGTGGTGGCCTGCGGGGGCAGGACCGAGTGGGCAATGGCGCTGCTGTGTGGCATTGCGGCCAAGCTCACCCCTTTCCCGGTGGTCATGTGGCGGGACATGGTCACCATGCAGGAGGCCAACCTCGGATGGGTGTGCACGTGGCACACGCAACCTGCCGGCATGGACCCGCACGAGTGTCAGGCTAAGGCGGTTATGACGTACCTGTCCTGGTCGCTACCAACGGCGTTGGTTACCTGGGCGCAATGGTGGGACAGGGCGCTCAACTGGGCTAGGGATGGCGGTGCTGTGGCGGCCTGCCCCGACCTCCCACGTGAGCCCGTCGCAGTCCAGCCATGGACTGTCTCCGTGCACCTTCCCACGGTGGCGGCCCGGCTTGGAGCCGCGGACCCGGAGGTCCGGCTGCTGAAGGATGGGGAGGGGCCGGGGCTACACCTGGGGTAGGGGCTGGAGGTTCGTACTGCCCGCCTCCCCGGTCCTGTGGAGAGAGACATCCTGGAGGGGCTCGAGTTCACGCGCGCCGATGGGGCCAACGTATGGACCGCCGTCCACCGCCAACTACCTGACACATGGCACAGGACACTCTCCCCCCCCGCCTGTGAGCGTCTGGTGGGTGTGGAATGGCACGTATGGGCCGCCAACAGCCTGTGCCCGCCGGTGGTAGTGCTGCCCAAGAAGTCCAGTCCCATCCTTGCTAGGAGACCGTGGCGGTCCTGTGGGGCTGAGTAACCGTCCGGGGGACCGGGGGGCACATCTTCACTCTTGCGGGGCACGGTGATCGAGACGGACGGCGGAGTAGCGTTGCAGCTTACGGCGGAGCCCTTGACGACGCATGTGGTGGTTGGTGCCTTCCAATGGGTAGCGGAAAGGCCTCAGGCCTGGCGTGATCCGGTCGCTCGGGCCATCTGGCGAGACCTGCCGGTCCTGCGGGCCACCATCTGGTCAGGGGGAGCAGGACAGCATCTCCCGGGTGCACTCCCCTGGCTCCGGGACTGCGGAAACACCTCTCCCCCGCGTGCCGAGATGCGGAGTGCCCTGGAAGGCTTCCACGCCACCGGGAGCAAGCAAGGGCCCCGGCACCACTTCCCGGTGGCCGCAGACCCCATGGCGGAGCTCAGCGACGACGCGGTCGCGTTGGTCGCCGATGTGGCGCAGTGCCTGGCCCCCCACGCCATGATGCTTCCGAAGGAGGGGTGGGAGGGCCAAAGGCACGATCAAACTCCGGCCGCCCTCCTCATTGCGATGTACGTCGAGCTGGGCGGCTCGGAGGTCGTGTACCTCGACCGGTCGGATATGCCGAGCATGCGGCAGTGGACTGGCCACGACCTCCTGGCCCCCGACATGCGGCTGACAGTGGACCCGCTGGACCAGCCTGTGGTGGCAAGCGTGTGGTGGCAGGAAACCCGCACCAGTGGCCGCGCACCTGGGACATGTTGGTCCGGAAGATGCGCATGGCACCCAGGGGCGAGAGGGCGGAGTGGCCGGGTGCAGAGCATCTGCTGGCGACGCCCCAGGCGGCGCACGTGCAGCAGCCGGCCGACAACAAGGCGTGTGGCGTGTGCGCCCTCATGTCCGCCATCGGTACCCTTCTGATGCTGCCGAGGCCGGGCAACCTCTTGTCCACGCTGGACTGGCGGTGGGTGGCGGCGGTGGTCCGCAACAGGGACATGGGGCCCATCGCACGTCTGCCATCGCTGGGGGAGTTGCCCGCAGCGGTGCTGGAGGCCCTTCCGGCGCCCTGCTCGCCCGTGAGGGTGGCGGACATCCCGCACCACGTGGGGTTGCCCAGGGCGCGCATGCAGCATGCCCTGCTGAGTATGGCTGCGGCGGATGGGGGGATGTCCATGCTGATGACGGTCTCCCTGCAGCATGTGAAGGATGCGATGCAGCAGCAACAGCTGCATGCCCCCGAGCCGTGGGAGGAGAACGCCACGCGGTGGTTGCACGTGGAGGGCGTGCCTCCCACCCGTACGGTGGGCATGGCGGACATGGGGAAGCTGGTGGTGTTGGAAGGGGCGGAGTATTGGGCCTGTGTTCGGGTGGAAGCAGGGGGGCTGGAGTGGGTTGTCGTTACCACGAGCGGGCTCAGGAGATAGCAGTCCAGGGACCCGGCCTGCTACACGGTGTTCGGGGATTGCCTCCGGTCCCTGGGCCCAGTGTGCAGGGCGCACATGTGCACGACCGGGGACATCCCGCAGGCGATGGCTGTGTTCGTGGAGGTAAGGCGGCCACCGAGGGTCCAGGTGTCTGGCCTGTAGCCCCGAGCAACATGTCGCAAGCTGAGCATGCGGTTGCCATGTGCAGGGCGCTGCGGGGTGAAGCGACGGACCTCCTCAGGGCACAGGCGGCGCAGTCCTTCAGCAACCGGCCTACAGCCTCGCTGGCACTGCTGCACAGTGGGTCGCGGGCGTGGTGCTTGGTCGTTGTGGCGCTGGAGCCCCACTCCTCGGCACTGCGCGTGTACGATTGTGGGAAGGGCACGGCACTCACGATCCGCCCCGCCCATGTGGAGGCCCTGCAGCTTAGTGCCCTGAGTGGCGACAGAGGCACGGCGCCGTACCTCTAGGGGACCGTGGTAGGCTCGGCTGCGATCTGTTTGCGCAGGCAGAGCGAAGGAGATGCCTTGCGCCTGGTTATGGCGGAGAAAATAGGGCCGTGGCTCAGAGCATTCTCCGCGTCCAGGTGGAAGGTCGAGGGCGACTGGGAGAAGTTCGCCGATGCTGGGCGCCACTGGGTGGAGAAGCAGCTTCCTTTGGGGAAGACGCTGCACGTGCCGCAACCGCCCAGCGTGCCGCCGGTTCGGCCTGCGGCCCCCCCTGCCGCCGTGGCAAAGCCAGTTCCGAAAGCAGCGCCCAAGCCGCCTCTCAAGAAGAGCCACCCCCACCAGTATGGCAGGTATACCAACATTCGGTACGTGCTGCAGCACTTCGGAGGCGAACTGGCCACGGAGCAGCGTGGGTCGAAGGAGATCAACGTCTGCCCCTGGTCCCGACCGGAGTAGGCTGGTCCCTGCTCGTGGCGAGCCGGCAAGCACTGCCGGCCCACCCACCTCCATCCCAGAGACCTTTTGGCCTATCTGCTGCGGGATCATGGGTCTGACCCGGCACAACAGGACCAGGCGATGGCCATGCTCGCCGGCATTATGCCTGGTGGACAAGCGGGGCCTTTCGCGTCGGCCCAAGTAAGATCCAGAACGCTTGTGTTGCCCACGAGGGCCCGTCTCGCGCGAGGGCAAGGGGCATCGCAGTCGGCAGCGTCAAGTGGTGCTGGCGGGTCTGCGACAGTGTCTTCGACAGGGAGCGCGGGGGCGAGTGCGTCGGGCAGTGGAGCCGCGAGGTTAGCTGCTATGTCTGGTTGATCACGACCGGCGGCGACCCCCTCAGCTGGTGGACGGCGGGGGCAGTTGTCTGGTCGTGCACAGGGGTCATCCAACCAGCCGCCCGCGCCGGGCGCGGGTGGTCTCCCTCCGTCCAATGACCCAGATCCGTCGGGGGACCCTGATCCGGCGGCGCAGCCATGAAGGGGCGCGGCCTCCGACACCCGGGCGGCGGTGTCCTGGAACGTCAAGGGCTCAATGCGGGGGGACGGCGTGCCCGTGGCCCGGGGTATGCTCCATGGTGAGGCGGTGGCGGCGGGCATTATGAAGGCTGAGGGCGCCATCCTAGGCCGCCACCAGCTGGGCCCCCATCACCGGTCTCGCCGTCAACCGGCGCCTCACCTGCAACGCCCCCACATTCAACATCAGCTGCAACAACCTCATCATCGGCACCTCCAGCCACGCCCCCAATGCATCGCAGCACCCTCACCGTTAGCGTCACCAGCGACGCCACTACCTGTAGCAGCACCTGCAGCACCCCCGCCACCAGCATCACCAGCGGCACCGCCGGCTGGCGCACTGCCCACAACACCCTCGCCATTGGCACCGCAAACATGGCCGTCGCCCATGAAAGCGCCTGCAGAACCCTCACCACCGACATGGGCAGCGACACCATCACCCATCACATCTCCTGCAGCGCCCGCACAATCAGAATCACCAGCAAAACCATCACCCGCAGCACTCTCACCATCGGCATCACCAGCAGCACTAGTGCACACTACACCACCTGCAGCACCCTTACCATCGGCGCGACCGGCGTTCCTATCGCCCGTTGCATCACCTCCAGCACCCTCCCCAGCGACACCATCAGCCTCAGCAACACCCGTTGCGTCTCCTACAACACCCTCACCACCGGCATCACCAGCAACACCACCAGCCGTTACAGCACCCGCAGCACCCTGACCATACACATCACCAGCAGCACCATCAACCACGGCATCATCTGTAGCACTCTGACCATCATGTTAGCAGTAGGCAGCAGAGTACAAACTCCGGCGATCGCGACTCATCTGCGAGGTCGCTCACGAGCGATAGGCCTGACAACGTAATACAGACGACATCAATACTACAGAGTACAGACAGAATCACGACAGAGCACAGACAGAATTACGAGAGAATAATTAGCGATTATTAAATAGCATGGTGATTGCATTTTACACATCGTGTATGCATGTGCTCTGTAAAGTAATCTGAGACTGGACTTCTGTGTGTTGCACAGGGTCTTTGTGACCATGTTGACTGTGGATTCACGGACAAGTTCAACAATTACGACGTGTATGAGCAGTGCGTTGCTTTGAGGGCAAAGGTACAAGTGTGGTCTGGATTTTGAAACAAAGTTCACGTGTTTTGCAGCATCGGTCCTGTGCAGGAGCCTAGTGGGTTATCAGTTGGTAGCATCATCGGGTGCTTGCAGCGTGAATCTCTGACTTTCTGATCTAAGACTGAGTGCTGAGTACATCGTTTCGTGAATCTATGGTTAGCATCGGTGAACCTGAACTGGTGCGGCTGCAGCTCTATGAGTCTACAACACGGCAACAGGCTCTGGCGGAGCCGATGATCCTCTCAAGCCCTGTGAAGGCAGCAGCGTTTGATCCACAAGAACCAGTGCCACCGACCCTGTCTGCAGCTCGCGTGCTAGCCAATGTGGGAATGGCATCGCTGGGTTGATCAACATGGGTGTCCGCACGAGTGGCAAGCCATCAGCCATAACGGTGACTACGTTGAGCGCTTGCATCAGGTAGAGGACGGCGTAACGGAGCTCCCTGAAGATATGACTGCTGTCACGGAGGTGCTGAGATCGGGACTGAACGGGGATCTGCAGGTGTTTGATCTGTTGAAAACCCACGATCATCACTTTGCAGGCATCGCAGTTGATCTAGAGACCATGAGAGGAGACACGGCGGCGCTGGGCAACGCCGTCACGGCTGCACAGCGCGACATCGGTGACCTATGGCGTGATCATCGAGGCCTGCAAGAGGCCCACAACACCGCCTTGTCCACGGTGGAGCGCAGCGTCAACGAACTGCTGCAGGTAGCAGCAGCGGCGCGCCTACGGCGCTTGAAGGAGTCCTCAACGCGTGCGGAGGCAGGCATCAAGAGCTGCCACGCGGCCACCGAAGGCGTGCGAGCCTCATTACACGCCGCCGGGCTACAGCTCAGCAGCCACATCCACAACGTGCCCTCTTCCCTGAACGACATGGGGCAGCGCGTGGGCGCGTTGGCGCGCTAGGAGGCCACCATCGCGAAGGCCTACGAGCGCATCACGCAGGGGACGGCGGAAATCAGGAGGGTTACAGCCCCTCTTGAACAGGTCACCACTCTCCAACGTGTGGTCAATGGGTTAGAGCCGAAGATGGGAACTTTAGAGGGTCATTACCAGACCTTAAAAATCCGGCAAACAACGGTGATCGAACAGTTAGACAGGACAGCAAGCTTGTTGGATGAGCGCACCATCACAATCAAAGCGACGACCTCGCGCCTGAACTACTGTGAACAAACATCGCAAACAGCGCTCAACAGAATCACCATACTGGAAAAGGGTAGTGGCGCCTCCACGGAATCTCCACCTCCTGAGCCACCAAATGACCCTCCTCCTTCTCACTCATGCTCTGGCAGCGACGGGTGCTGCCCCTGGTGTGCATCTAAGCCGTCTTCGTTGGAGGACGCCAATCAAGCCCTTGAACACGAAGTGGCCCGGCTGAACACACAGGTGGTTGACGTCAGGGACCGGGTGTTACACCAGAGGGAGGACAAGGCCACTTGGAAGGCGGCAGTCCTAAGTGAAATGAGGGAGAGCCTCGAAGCCATCCGGCGCCAGCACCTGGAGGAGATCAGGGACTGTCACCATCGCCTGATACTGGCGGAATCAGGTTCGGATCGCCTGCAAACAGAGATCATGAATCCGTTAGCCAGGAAGGTCCACGAAGTGGACAGGCAGTGTGCGTCTTTGAAACGACAAATCCAACACAACGCCCAGGAGTTGGCGCTGGTAAAGGGACGCCAGCAAGTGCCTGGACCACCGGCCCAACTCCCGGACGTATCCACCTTCCTGAATTTTGATGTGGCGGCAGTGGAAGCCCGAGTGGCGGAACATGACACCTCCCACCGGGCTTTAGAGACGCAGCTCCCAGAGGTCGTGAATGGTATGGAAACCCTCGCGAATGCGGTGGAGCACATAAGAGGAAAATTACAGGAGTGGGAGGATGAGTGTGCGGATGACGGGGAGGATGGTCGAGACACGCCTACCCCTCGCCAGAGCGTGAACCCCGACCCCAGCCTTTCCCATCCCACTTACCCCGTCAAGGCCGAGCCTGGGGCTCCGCCACATGTTTCGACGGGAGAGGGCACTCGTTTTTTCCATTGCCTGTATGGAGAAACTAAGCCTGCACCGGGGGTTGGGCAGTTTTCTGGGTTGGGGGACATGCTGAGGCCGCACACCAACCCCTCCACCCCGAAGCTGCCGGCAAACGCCCCCACATTGCTACATGAGGCGGGTGGCGCTACGTTTGACCTTCCAGGGCTGGACATGAAAGGCACCACCCATGATGGGGAGAAGCACGTGAGTTTTTCCAACGTGCAGGAATTTTTCAAGAGTGACCCCCTCTCAGCTATGGGTAACTTGCCTTCGTTTGGGGGGGCGGGTAAGTCCCCAGTCCTGGGCACATCCGACCTAGGGTCTTTTTCTGTACCTGATGGCTCCGTGCCCGGCAGTGCCCCCACCCACAAAGACCCGAATGTTCAGGTCAGGGCGCTGTTTGGCACCGACAAGCTGGAGTTAGAAACCCTAGACCCCGAGACTAGGCAAGTCATTAAAGACCTCCTCAAGAGGCCGGTCTTCCGAGGGGACTGGGCCACGTTTGAGCCCGAATGGGACCGTTACAGGGGATTTTGGTGTAAGCGCATGGCGCCAGATCTCCTAGCAGACATTTTCTGCTCGTGTTTCCCAGACGAAGGGTACTTATACGCCAGTCTGGTTCGGGACGCCGGCTGGACATACGAACAGATATACGGCGTGGCCTCTACTATCGGCCAGGGCAGGGTGTCCGGCGAACTCCTGGGAAAGCAATGGATCGCAATGGACCTGCCCCGCCCGAAAACTGTGGCCAACTACAGCCTCTGGATAATCCAGTGGGTGTTACACGCTCGCCGCACGGCGCGCAAGTGGGCAATCACCCCACAGCATGCCAAACAGGTGTGGCGCCAGGCGCTTGAGCGTCATGGAGGCTACGGGGCGGAACTTGCCGAGCTGGCAAAGTTAGAGGCACTACACGGTGAGTTCACATGGGAGGCTGCGCACTCCCAGGTGGTGTACGAACTCAGCTGGCGCGATAAGCGCAAGTGGCAAAAATAACGCCATGACGAGGCGCAACCGGCAACTCCGGTGCAGACGCGCAGCGCCTCGGCACCCGCAGCCTTCAAGGGCGCATGCCACAACTGCGGTGAAAAGGGACATCGGGCGGCAGACTGCCCCAAGCCGAAGAAGGCCGATGACCATCGGGACCGCACTCCTGGCCGTAAAACTGGCAAGGGGAAGGGCACAGGCAAGGGCAAAGGCAAGGGGCAGCGCGGCGACTCTTCAGGGGTAGCGGGTCTTGGGGAGACCGCAAGCCTCGCCAGGGGGACGACAAAGCCGCCGCCCAAGGCTTGACCCCGAGTCAACAGAAACAGGTTGACTGGGCCCTCCGACATGCCACTAAAATGGCGAAGGATGACAAGTGCATGTGGTGTGGGGGTGACCACCACCCTGCCCAGTGCCAATATCATGTGAATAAAAATGTTGCCCGTGCCCGGCAGGCCCAAGTGGATGCCAAAGATGGTGAGCCTGCCGAGGCAGCCCCTCAGGTGGACGCCAAAGGGAAGGCCGACAGAGACACCGCGTCCCAACCCGCGGCAGCCAACGCGCCGACAAGGGGCCGCTCCAGGAACCCGCGTCAGTAGAGACGTCGGGGGTGGCTTACGAGAGGCAAGCGCCGCGCTCGCAAGACAGTAGCCAGGCTGCGGGACGCTGACCATACTGCTGGCACCCCGCAGGCCCGCCCGCGTTGACGGATCCACCCCCTGTACGGAGTCCGTCGGCGCTGAAGGTCATCATTTCTACTGCAACCATACGGTCGGTGCCGGTGAGCCCAATATACGATGCTCATACGCGCCGTACCCTCCGAGGACCCCGAGTATGTGCGGTGCGTCGCCGGCGCGCGCCTGGTTCAACAGGCACGCACCGGAAATTGGTGGTACAGGGCAGTGCCCGCTGGAGAACGGGTGAAGAGAGCCCAGCGCCTACCCTGGTCGACTCAGGGAGCCAGGCTTTTGCCATCGCTCCCCCCTCATTTTTTCCGAGCGGTACGCTCCAACCGGCGCGGAAACCCCTTGCCATTACGTCCGTAGGAGGGGACGCGGTGGCAGGAGGGACAATGGGGGCCTTGCTGGATCTGACCGTGCCCGTGCGGGACCGGCATGGACTCGAGGGGTTTTTGACCTGCGAGCAGTTCTTTGTATACTCCGCCGAAATCAGCAATGGCTGTATAGTCGGCTACCCATTCCTCAAATGCTATGGGTTACAACTTGATGCCTCTCGGGACTGCCTAGTGGATACATTGGCAGAGTACTCCGAACCCACTGTCCTGCGGGAACTGGGGACCGACCCTAATCTCCCCTCTCTATTGATTGAGGAGGCTCCCGGCGAGGAAACTCCCAGTATACAATGGACGACATGGGCTGCCGCCATCACGCAGACGTTGGCCTCTTTAGGACAACAAGTGGCGGCAGTAGCCGTGGCGGTGCAGCAAGTCACCACCGTAGCCACCGTCATGTCAGCAACACGCAACGCTAGCTTAGGAGGGGAGCAGCCGTTACCCTCTCCTCCCAAGCAGCAGTTGGTAACCCCGCCCAGACAGCCCGTTACGGTCTGCCAGTGTGTCTCGGTAGGTTTAGTGGCACCAGATAGACAGTTTGATTGTGATGATTCGTACTGTTTGGTTCAGGAGTATGAGGACAGCATGGGGGACCCGCAGTATGCAGATTTTCCTCCAACCAGACCCCCATGTTCTATGGAGTGGATAACCATAGCTCAGGCTAGGTACAGGCCACCACAGTCCATACCCCCCCCTACCGCCACGAGGGACGCTGGGGACGGAGTTCCCGGCTTCATACCCCCCCCCGAAGTCGAGCCACAGCGGTTTAGGTGCCAGTGCCTGCGGCGGTGTGGGTGTCATTTAGCCGTAGATCCCAACGGCGGTACCGAGAGCGAGCAAGGGTTTTCCGAGGCCGAGTCAGAAGAGGGCGAGCCTATTTTAGCTCGGCCCCTCACAACCCCCTCCCCCGTCCACACCGCGTTCCCAGACAGCTTCGCCGGGGGGTGGGGATACCACCAGAACGACAACGGCCAATGGAGGGGAGAAACCCTTCCAGAACCCGCCACAAGACAGCCCAGGCTCTCCGGTACGGACCCCCCCACGGACAAGCAGGTCGTCCAACGGTACGGTCGCTTCCCAGGATCCAGTTCAGGTACCACCTCGGTACGGCCCGTCCGCATTTCTAAGAAGGCTCAGGCACTACCAACCGCAGCTGGGCGCAAGGCGCTACATAAGTCAGCTAGTCGTACTTAGAAAACCGAGGCATACACAGTACTGCCGAGTCTCAAGCAAGAGATTTTGGCATGCGCAGGCGTTTCGGGAAGGGAGCAGCAGTCCATGGTTGATGCATTCGCCCAAAAATGCAATGCCCAGTTCCCACGGTATTGGACGCAGGCCCAGGATGCCTTCTCCAAGGACTGGGGCCGGGACCACCTATGGATTGATGCCCCCTTTTCTAGAATGCAGGATGTCGTCCTCAAGGCCATCATGGACCAGGCCCAAGGGATAATGATTGTCCCTGTGTGGAAGGCACATGATTGGTTTTGGAAGTTGGGGGAGATAGCCCTGGATTGGTGGGACTTACCGGCGGACCAACCGGTCTACCAGGACAATGCGGGTTTTGTCCTCCCGCCATCCAGAGGCTGGACCACCAGGTTCGTTCTTTTTGATGCATTCTCCAGCAACGTCTGGGACAGTGCCTGCGACGCAGTCGCTGGTGGGTATGAGGGTGATACTGACACCTCTTCCCGGTTACGGGACCTCGTTGAACATGACGCCAAGGGGAAATACTACCGCCCACGGTCTCAACGGTCGGTGCGGGCGGCAGTGCAGGCGGACCAGGAGGACCCCCGCTATGCGGAAATAAGGGCCCAATTACAGGAGTCCTTCAAAGAAAAAATTTTTCAACACACACCCATCAAAGAGGTCCCGCGGGATCTCAGGCTGCAGGGGGAGCATGCCATACCCTTTAAAACCGCCACCCCACAGCCGCAGATATGTGTGCCATACCGCACGTGCGGCATACGAGACGCGGCTTTCCGCGAACTCGTTAACAAGTTTATTGCCCGAGGCTTCTTGCAGAAGTCTGATTCTGTGTGGGGTGCCCGGGCCTTTGTGGTCCCCAAGCCTGGGGGAAAATGGAGGCTGGTAATTGATTACCGCCACCTGAACTCCCAGGTCAGCGACGACCCCTTTCCCCTCCCGGTCATAGAGGATATGATCCTCTCGCAAGGTAAAAATGCACTTTGGTCCGTCTTTGACGTCGAAGACGGGTTTCACCAAATGCATTTAGCGCCTGAAGCAGGCAATATACGGCCTTCGTGACACCATGGGGGCTGTACGAATGGCTGGTACTCCGCATGGGCCTAAGAACGGCACCCACGGCATACCAGCGCATGGTGGCGGCCTGCCTGGATACCGGGCTTGGGGACAAGAAAAGTTTCACAAAACGGTTTGGTACAAAGCCGTAGATTGATGACCTGCTACACGGTACCCCTGACCGGGACAATTTGGAGAGGAACGAAAAACTTAGTCGTCTCTGCATAGAGGACCATGAGCGTCAGCTACGGGAGTTGTTTGAAATTTTGGCACACTACAAGCTCTCCCTGCAGTCCGAAAAGTGCAAAATGTTCGTCACTCGTGTTAAATGTTGTGGACACATACTCACACCCTGGGGGTAGGCACAGGGACTCTGAAAAGGTAGCCGCCATTGAACGGTGGCGGTGGGAGGACATTACCACTCCCACCCACCTTAAGGGATTCCTCGGGTTTACACAGTGGTATAGCGTGTACATACATGACTACGCGCGCATGGCCGCCCCCCTGCAAATGGCCTTGCAAGGTATGTGCCTCACAAAGGCCCAGAAAAAGGCCCAAAGAAACCAGCGGCAAACTGATTTGCTGCCTGGTACTGGTACCCACCAAAGGGCCAATTCTTCCAAAATGAGCCAGGAAGAACTGGTACAACATTACAAACTGCAGAAGAAGATTTACTGGACCCCCGAAATGAAGGAGGCGTTTGAGGAGCTGAAACAACGCTTTCAAAAGGAGGTGATACTCCAATTTCCTGATCTCAGCAAGGACTGGTGGATCACTGTTGATTCCGGTACCTTCGCGTTTGGGGGTACACTGGAGCAGGAGGATGCTAACGGCAACCTCCGCCCAGTGGCGTCCTTTTCGAAAACGTTACAGGGCACCAGGACCAAACAGCCTGACGGGTCGTACCACAAAATGGGCCAGTTGAGCTGGCACATTTCGGATCAGGAAATGTACGGGATTGTCGCCACCCTGTACAAGTTTAGAAGCTGGTTGCAAGCAGGGGTAAAAATCAAATGCCGCACGGACCACAAAAGTTTGGAGTCCTGGCTCAAAGAGGACTTTGACCGCATGGGTGGTCCAGTGGGTGAGCGGTCCTGTTGGCACCAGTTTTTGGCAAGGTTCCCCCTGGAAGTTGTCTACATCAAGGGGGAAGACAACGGGGCAGCGGATGTGTTGTCTAGGTGGGCATACCCTGCTTACCTGGCCAACCCCGACACCAATCTGCATGGGAGCGATGCCGACCAAGCGGGTTGGGATGCATCGGAGCGGGAAACTGCGCAGTGGGTCGACGCAGCACTCGCACGGTCGGCCCCTACGGTCGACCCCGAGCCCCACCATACCCCCTTACCACCTCGCGCATGGAACACCCCGGATGCAGAACGGTTGAAGCACCTGGACCTTAGTACCGACCAAGTACGGGTCCACGGAGTGGAAGTGAACTGCACATTGCCAATCACGGGTCAAAGCCTGGCAGGAGCAGTTCGTCAGTGGCATGCGGCCTTACGGCCCGTTAGTCATAGTGACGGGACATCAGAGTTCTTTAAGGACAGGGAGCTCACGGAACAGGCCGAGTGGGCCCGCAGGCAGCAGGCATTCGTCAATGCATTGCTTACGGGACCCCGACGTGCTACGGTGCACCAGCTAGCACACACCATGTCCGGTGACGTAGTCAGTGTGCGCCATGATTCGTGCAAGTACGCACGCAATGCCCCAGATGCACAAGGGTTGCATTGGAGGTCCAGGCGACGCCAGGCTAGGGCGTATATGGACGCACAATGCTGGTACCAGGGCGCGGCCGCCTTGATGCGCCACACCCCTCCTGCTGACTGTTGGGACGGTCCCAATACGGCTATGCTGCGCGCGCTTACCGCTTACTATGAGAATGCACATCCGCAAAGTGAGCACCCCACGCACGTACAGTGCTACCAGGCCATACAGGCGTGGTGTAGAGCAGGGCGCAAAAAGAAGGCAGATATGCCTGATAGTGGCACCGTCATGATGCCCCCTCCGACTGAGTTCCTGTTTCACAACTGGGCCCCGCACTACGAGACTGACCCTGCCCTGAAAGGGGAGTATGCGGCCGCTAGGACTGGCGTGGCGGAGCACCGACGCGCGGACCGGCATGTTAACGGCCGAGGGCAACTCCTTGAGCACCATTACGTGATAGTGCCCAAAGCGGTGGCCTCTAAGGTCATACAAGCGGTGCACTCGTGCAGTCACCCAGGGGTGGATAAGACGCTGGAACTCCTACACAGACGCTACAAATTTGACGGATACACCCCTACGCGGCTGCGGGAGCTCGTGGAGAATGTAATCCAGCGCTGCGACACGTGTCAGACGTGTAAGCCGCGATGTAGTCGGCACCCTGAGACCCGCCACTACTACCCCATCCCCAAATATCCGTTTGCCTCAGTGGCAATGGACATAGTCCATCTCCCTGCGTGCGAGGTGCGCAAAGGTTACACTGTGGACTGTTGCTTCGTCATAGTTGACCGAGCGACTGGCTATGTTATAGCCATACCAGCTACCCTCAAGGGTCTCGACGCCCGCAAATTGGCGGAACTTTTTTTGGAGAAGTGTGTGTTTTTTACAGGCGTTCCCAATGAAATCCTGCGGGATAACGCCAAATATTTCAATAACAAGTTTGTGACCACTCTTTGCAATTTGGCTGGCATCTCCACCCACGAGTCCGTGATCTACGATCACAAGACCAATGGGAGGGCAGAAAGGGCGGTAAAAAGCGTCGTTGAAACCCTTAGGGTATACCTGCAAGAAACCAACACGCCCACCAGTCAATGGTACTGGAAATTGCCTATGGCACTGTGGGGTCTCAATGACCTTCCGGGTGCCATAGCGCCGTACTCTCCCCACCGTCTCTTGTTCGGGAGGGGTCCAATTGGATTCGCGGACATGCCACCCATTGTGGAGGAAAACGGGTGCGAAGACGCCCTTGATTTTTTCTTGCGTGTCGGGCGTGAGCGTGAGGAGGTTCAGCAAAAGCTGACGGCCATCCATGAAAAACACGAGAAAGAATTTCGAAAGACGCACCCTGAAAAACTGTGGGAAGTGGGTGACCGCGTCTGGGTCCGCAATTTGCCCAAAAGCGAGGACCGCCATTTTGACAAGCTGGTCCGCATTTGGTCGGGACCATATGAGATCCTCAAAATTATGGGCGGGGGTGGATACTGTGTGGCGACCGCCCAGGGACCTCAAATTTTGGGGATAGGCCGTCTCAAGCTGGCCCCGCCGCTGTTGTCGGGGGTTAAGCTGAAATGCGACCACCACACGCTCCGTCCCCCCCCCGAGCACGACGACAGCTGGGTGGTGGAGGATGTGGCGGATTTCAAGGAGGTGCCTTCCACTCGGGGTAAAGGCAAGGTCCAGAAGTGGCTTGTCAAGTGGAAAGGTCACCAGGAGTGGACATGGGAGACCAGGGACCAATTTTTGCACCACGTCTGCGACCCCTGGCGGGACTACAATGCCAAGATTGGCATTCAGGTCCCATTGTGACCTCCCGTCCCTCCCCGCCACCGTTAGGTCCCCTACATTCACTACGTGTCACCTACATTGACTACATGTCACTTACCTTCACTACATGTCACCTACAGTATCTCAGAGCGGTGCCCATTACGCCTCGTCCCACCGCCATGCGGTAGCGGGCCCTAGTGCACGGGTTAGTCGTGTTCGGCCCCCAGTAAGGCCCTGCACTGAGTTTTTGTGTTGGGTTAGGCCCCAAGACGGGCCCTGCCCTGAATTCTTGCTGTCGGGTTCGGCCCCCAGAGAGGCTCTACCCTGAATTTTTGCCGCCGTTTTCATGTCGGGGAAATGGCTCGGCCCGCCTCGGCAGGGCTCTGCCAGTATACCCATGTCTGAGTTTATGGTTAGACCCTGAAGGGGTCCTGCCTGTCATTGCATATCTAAAACTGGTGAGACACGTGTAGCACCCTGAACCCCTGCGTGGCAGTCCTGGCGAGCTACATGGGGAGACGACCTCGGCCCGCCCACTGTGGCAGGGGCCCTGCGAGTGAGCCCGCGTCAAAACCAATGCGTCTGCAATTTGCTTTTTCCTTCCTGTGCTCTCTCTTCGATCCTGCTGACGCGTTCCCGTGGGGGGCCTGGCCACAGGATGCTGCGGTGGACACGCGCAAGTGAGCAGGCAGGCAAAGCACTACGCTCACAGGGGCATCAATGCGCTCATGTCATGTGACAAAGCGTTTCAGGATCCTTGCCACTCTGCCACAAGGGAACGAAAGTATGTACAGCAACACATCAAGATATGTACACATGGGGTTAAGACTGGACTGGGGTAAGGGCATCACAGGACAATAGACACTCAGTCCCAACTCATATCCCAATCCCAGGTCCGACCCTCTCAGTGGCTGGTGGGGGCGTGGGCTCAAACACAACCCATGCCCTGCTCAGTCCGGACCCTGAAACCCTGCCAATAGGGGGGGATGTCCCGCCCAGCCACAGGCGAGCTCGTTGGAATTCAAGGACTCCAAGGCCAACCGATTGTGGCTCCCCATGCTCCCTTAACGGCAGGTTTCAACTCCTCTCTGAGCCAGAGATATGGCTCCGCCATTATCCCCTAGGAGTTGGTAGCTGAAAATGGGCTGTTTCAGCCCAAACTGAAATTAGCTCAAATATCTCCAAAATTGACCTCTTGTCCGGACCCGCCAGAGGTAGGGACGAGGCAACTGACCCTGTGCCCTTCGAGTACCAACTCCCTGGAGCCTTCACCCAACCTGGTTCCCTCTGAGGTTCCGGTATCAGGGCAACACGGATTTGTCAAGTGGGGTCATGATGCCAAAATCACCAAAATTGGCGTCATTCCCACGCGTGGCTCGCCCGTCCAGGGCAAGGCCAATGGCTCACAGGATAGGAGACAGGACTTAGGACTTCCATCTGAGTGTACAACTTGGATTTAGGTCCGGGCCCCCTGTGGGCATAGAGAAATGGGGCCGTCAATTGACCACACGGAAGGGGGAAATTGGGGTCCCAAAATGGGGTCATTTTGGCTGCCTGAAACGAGCCAAAATTCGGGGTGCTCCCAATAGTATATCTCCACGCCGGCTTGGAGATCGGATCTGCCATTCCATACGCGATCCACCGGGAATGCAACGAAGACTCCCATGCCTCTGGCTCTCAGAGATCTGCATGCCACTCGGCGTGGTGACGATCCCAATTGGGTCCACAAATGCCAAAATGGCAAAATTGCCCACACTCACTTTGGGCTAGCACCTTAACGAAGGTTGCTCCGCTTCGCCCACTTGGTGTGTGAACCATGGGGACCAATATACATAACACCCATGTCATATATGGTCCATTGGTCCATGCGTCCGGCGTGCACGGGTGGGCAGAACATAGTGCACGGCGGGCAGCGAAAGTGGAAAATTGCTCAAAATGGCCGAAAATGCGCACACTCATGGTTGGGCCAAATGAGGCACATGCCCGACTTGGACCGGAGTGTGCCATAGGATTGGTACCAAGTCATATGTGTCCAACATATCTTTTGGGCGTCGCCCAACTCCTCCGGTTTTGGGAATGGCAGGGTCGCCAAGTGAGCCCATGATTTGGGATAGTCCCAAATTGCCAACATGGGGGCCACGGTATGCCAAGTCCAAGAGGAGTTACCCGCCGGGTCCAAGATATGTTGGGCAGCGAAGTATGTACCCCCATAACATACTTGGGTCATGATGTCGATTGAGCGCAACGTTGAAATACACGGTCGCCACTTGACATCATGACGGGCCCAAAACGGCAAAGTTGGCACAAAGATACACAAAAGTGCCTTGAAAGGTGCACAATTATATTATAATATCTTCGGCTTGGATCGTGCAATCAACTAATCCTTCCAAATATAATGACTTGACACCAATGACCTTCGATTCCACATATGTGCTCCACTTGGGGCGCTTTGAAAGGTCACGAGCGCTACTTCCCAAGTGGGCACATGAAATTATGGAAAATTGCATAACACACACCTTGCTCCCAACGCATCGCTTCGGGATCGCCACACCAGCTTCCCTTCACGAAGGTTAGGCTTGCAATTGATCGTAGGGAGTATGGAGAAGGGGCTTGCACAATATGAGGTCCATTGGCGGGTTTGGCTTGGAGCGATGGACCCGCCAGGTGGGCACGCAACACAACACATGGCACATACCACATATTGCCCCAAAAGGTAGCTCCCCCCACGATATGTCATGCCTCTCCAAGGGCATAACTTTGTGTCAATCGCTCATAGGAACTCAAGGAGAGTTCCTATGCAACACCAACACTCGCGCGCTACACTCGAAAGTTATTTTAACGCACGCAATATCATGGCCAAAGAGTTATAACGCAAACTCTACCCTCTTGACCATGATCCATTACACTAGCGCGCACGTGTGGAGACGCAAGGCATATAAAGCTTCCTAAATTACGTAGGGAGTATTGTGAATACATCCCACGTTTCCTTATTGTCATTCCTCGCAAGCGGCACGAGATATGACCCTCACAAGTGGCCTCACGAATCAACTTTGTTTTGCCCATATCTCTAAGACAAATGGAGGGCAAGATAAAAGGAAAGTTGATTCGTGCATAGGGAAGCACGTAGGTCCACTCTGAAGAGGTCAAATCAAGTGCGGGGATGTCGAAGTCGAAAATCCGATTTCGACATCCTGAAAAATTCGGATTAAGGTTGCGAGTGTAAGATGTGAAAATTGCGGATGCATCAATGCAATTCCTGAAGACTTTAGAGCCTTCGTCACGGATAGCGCTAAAATTTCCATTAATAACAGTTAAACTGGCGGTTACGCTAAAGTCGCGAGCTAACCGCCAGCCGTCAAAACAGTGAATATCAGAACGGAAGCGTAAAAATTGACGGAAACAATATGAAAATAAAACCCTGTTGATTCCTGACATTCTGATATATAAATCTCCGCTGGCGGTGCATCGGTTGCCGATGCGGGGCTTTACGGCACGGAACACGCTCCCGCCGGGCTTGCACCGGGCGTCAACGGGCGCCTTCCGTACATGGGGTTAGTGGACCGGAGACCGGTCTTCCCTTCCGTACATGGGGTTAGTGGACCGGAGACCGGTTGTATGCCGCATCCTAGCCATGGGGTTCTGGGTACCGCTTCACCCCCCTCCTTAGAGCAAAACCTGGGGGGGGCTCGATAACACCCACGCATGGCAGCGGGTACCCAGGACCATCTCCTGAAGGGGGGGGGGGTGTCACATCCTCACTTCAGGCTGATTCGCAGGTTAGGCTGCTCAAATCCCACAGTAAGACAGGTACAGTGCTGTAGGGTCTTGTAACCTCAAGTATAGTATCAAGTATCAAGTCCCGGGTCCTGGCGGCGATTGTTCGGCATCCAAAGGACCCGTTAACCCATACCAGGCGCACCGGGTGCCGGGTGCGACGGTCACCACCACAGTGGCAGTGGCATACACGGCCAACATAGGCGTCACACGACGACCGAGGTGGTCCCACAGGTCGAGAGCGACCACAAGAATCCATCAGGCTACCCCAAGCTTCCCAAGGCCCGCCGACTGGGGAGAGTCCCCACGGGTCCTTCCTCGGGCGCACCATGTCCATATCCATACGACGCGAGTCCAGAGTGGTACAGCCGAACGAGCTCCTCCTTAAGGGATCGGGCATCAAGGCCGTCTTTTCCCTCGCCCTATTACCACGAAGGCCATACATGAGGGAGTCCTCATGCAGTGTGGGCGGAGGCGTTGACTCCTCAAACCACCAGTTTCCCAGGCAGACTGACCGAGGTCAGGAGCACCGGAGGCCGCCATCCGACTGCAAGTGCGTCTGCCAGTCGGTAGGCTCACACTGGGACTGACAGTGGTGAAGCGGTACCCAGAACCCCATGGCTAGGGTAGGGCATACAACCGGCCTCTGGTCCACTAACCCCATGTACGGAAGGCGCCCGTTGACGCCCGATGCGAGCCCGGCGGGAGCGTGTTCCGTGCCGTAAAGCCCTGCATCGGCAACCGATGCACCGCCAGCGGAGATTTGTATATCAGAACATCAGGAATCAACAGGGTTTTATTTTCCTATTGTTTCCGTCAGGTTTTACGCTTCCGTTCTGATAGTTACTGTTTTGACTGCTGGCGGTTGGATCGCGACTTTACCGTAACCGCCAGTTTAACTGTTTATAATGGAAATTTTAACGCAATCCGTCACGAAGGCTCCAAAGCCTTCAGGAACTGCATGGACGCTTCCGCAATTTTCACATCTTACACTCGCAACCTTAATCCGAATTTTTCAGGATGTCGAAATCGGATTTTCGACTTCGACATCCCCGCACTTGATTTGACCTCTTTCGAGTGGACCTACGTGCTTCCCTATGCACGAATCAACTTTCCTTTTATCTTGCCCTCCATTTGACTCAGAGATATGGGCAAAACAAAGTTGATTCGTGAGGCCACTTGTAAGGGTCATATCTCGTGCCGCTTGCGAGGAATGACAATAAGGAAACGTGGGATGTATTCACAATACTCCTGACGTAATTCAGGAAGCTTTATATGCCTTGCGTTTCCACACGTGCGCGCTAGTGTAATGGATCATGGTCAAGATGGTAGAGTTTGCGTCATAACTCTTTGGCCATGACATTGCGTGCGTTAAAATAACTTTCGAGTGTAGCGCGCAAGTGTTGGTGTTGCATAGGAACTCTCTTTGAGTTCCTGTGAGCGATTGACACAAAGTTATGCCCTTGGAGGGGCATGACATATCGTGGGGGGAGCTACCTTTTTGGGCAATATGGAGTATGTGCCTTGTGTTGTGTTGCGTGCCCATTTGGCGGGTCCATCGCTCCAAGCCAAGCCCGCCAATGGACCTCATATTGTGCAAGCCCCTTCTCCATACTCCCTACGATCAATTGCAAGCCTAACCTTCGTGAAGGGAGGCTTGTGTGGCGATCCCGAAGCGATGCGTTGGGAGCAAGGTGTGTGTTTTGCAATTTTCCATATTTTCATGTGCCCACTTGGGAAGCGGCGCTCGTAACCTTTCAAAGCGCCCCAAGTGGAGCACATATGTGGAATCGAAGGTCATTAGTGTCAAGTCATTGTGTTTAGAAGGATTAGTTGATTGCACGATCCAAGCCGAAGATATTATAATATAATTGTGCGCCTTTCAAGGCACTTTTGTGTGTATTTGTTCCAATTTTGCCGTTTTTGGCTCGTCGTGATGTCAAGTGGCGACCGTGTATCTCAACGTTGCGGTCAATTGACATCATGAACCAAGTGTGTTCTATGGGTGCTCACTTCGGTGCCCAACATATCTTGGACCCGGCGGGTAACTCCTCTTGGACTTGGCATACCGTGGCCGCCATGTTGGCGATTTGGGACTATCCCAAATCATGGGCTCACTTGGCGACCCTGCCATTCCCAAAACCGGAAGAGTTGGGCGACGCCCAAAAGATATGTTGGACACACATGACTTGATACCAATCCTATGGCACACTCTGGTCCAAGTCGGGCATGTGCCTCATTTGCCCCAACCATGAGTGTGCGCATTTTTGGCCATTTTAAGCAATTTTCCACTTTTGCTGCCCGCCGTGCACTATGTTCTAACCCTCGTGCACGCCGGACGCATGGACCAATGGACCATATATGACATGGGTGTTATGGGTAATGGTCCCCATGGTCCACACACCACGTGGGCGAAGCGGAACCACCTTCGTGAAGGCGCTAGCCCAAAGTGAGTGTGGGCAAGTTTGCAATTTTGGCATTTGTGGACCCAATTGGGATTGTCACCACGCCGGGTGGCATGGAGATCTCTGAGAGCCAAGTGCATGGGAGTCTCAGGTAGACTCCCGGTGGACTGCGTATGGAATGGCAGATCTGATCTCCAAGCCGGCGTGGAGATATACTATGGAAAGCACCCCGGATTTTGGTTCATTTCGAGCAGCCAAAATGACCCCATTTTGGGACCCCAATTTCCCCCTTCTGTGTGGTCAATTGGCGGCCCCATTTCTCTCTGCCCACAGTGAGCCCGGACCCAAATCCAAGTTGTACACTCAGATATGAGTCCTAGGTCCTGCCTCCTACCCTGTGAGCTAATGGCCTTACCTTGGCCGAGCGAGCCGTGCGTGGGAATGACGCCAATTTTGGTGATTTTGGCATCATGACCCCACTTGACTCATCCGTGTTGCCCTGATGCCGGGACCTCAAAGGGAACCAGGTTGGGTTAGGGCTCCATGGAGTTCGGACTCAAAGGGCATAGGGTCAGTTGCCTCGTCCCTACCTCTGGCGGGTCCAGACGAGGGGTCAATTTTGGGGATTTTTGAGTTAATTTCAGTTGCGGCTGAAACAGCCCATTTTCAGCTACCAACTCCTTGGTGAGGGTGGCGGGGCCATATCTCTGGCCCAGAGGGGAGTTGGGACCTGCCGCTGAGGGAGCATAGGGAGCGACTGTTGGCTGACCTTGGAGCTACTTGGCTTCCAGGAACTCGTCTGGGGCTAGGCGGGACACCTCTCCCATTGGCAGGGTTTCAGGGTCCGGACTGAGCAGGGCATGGGTTGTGTTTGAGCCCCCGCCCCCACCAGCCACTGAGAGGGTCGGACCTGGGATTGGGATACAAGTTAGGATGGAGTGTCTATTGTCCTGTGATGCCCTTACCCCAGTCCAGTCTTAACCCCATGTGTACATATCCTGATGTGTTGCTGTACATACTTTCGTTCCCTTGTTGCAGAGTGGCAAGGATCCTGAAACCCTTTGTCACATGACACGAGCGTATTGATGCCCTTGTGAGCGTAGTGCCTTGCCTGCCTGCTCACCTGTGCGTCTCACCGCAGCGTCCCGTGGCCGGCCCCCCACGGGAACGCGTCAAAAGCGTTTCACCGCCGCGGGGTTACCCAACCCTCGCGTGCCACTCGGGGCCACCAACCCCGAGCAGCGCGGCGCAGCTCGCAGCTCGCAGCGCAGCGCAGCGGCTCGCAGCGCAGCGCAGCGGCTCGGGGCGCCACCCATCAACAGCGCCGAGTTCGTCACGGAGCCAGCAGCGCCGTCCAGAGCATCGCCCTGACCGCGCCGCGACCGTGAAGGAAGTGGACAGACCAGACCCATCGGCCGACCAGCAAGGCCGCGTCAACCACTTCCACAACCACCGGCTGACCAGCACCGGTCGCACGCCCAATCCAGTGCTGCAGCACCCGCATCAACAACCACCACCAGTCCGTTGAGTGGAGCGAGTGCATACCAAGGACCTCAAGATCAACTACGCCCCCGCTGCCATGGTGAATTGGCAGGAAGCGGGTAGGAGGTGGCCGCAGCCCCACCCCCATGCGGCGCGCCTAGTGCGCGGGTTGCTGTGGGACCAGCACTACCGCCACAGCAATCCCCAGTGCGAAGGCGGCATGCCCGGGAGCTTCGAGCTCCGCGAGGACATGGGGGAGGACCTCCTGCGGGCAGTGGAGGAGTGGCTGCGGGCGGAAGGGTACGAGTACCGCTTCCGCCGCAAGCGCTGGAGGACCTGGTCCTGGCCGGACAGGCCCGGCGAAGGGCTGCGCCCCGACGGGATCGAGGAGGACGAGACCCCCAACGAGTACCCGTCGGGGGCCTCGATCAATGTCTCCCTGCGGGACATGATCGAGAAGAGCTTCCCGGAACCGGGGAGCGAGCGCAGGCTGCAGGGCAGCAGCAGCGCGTCTCCGGGGAAGGAGAGGCGGTCCGCCGGTACAGGAAGCGGGAGCGGAAGTGGCGGGAGTACCAGGAGTCCCTGGCCGCCGAAGCCGCCCAAGGCGCCAAGGGCGGAACCCCAGCCCTCAGTCCCCAACGGGCCAATGGTGGTCATCACCCCGGCCACGCCACCCTTGGTGACTTCATGGAAGTCGCCAAGCAGACCCAGGCCAAGCCCCGTCGGCTGCTCCTGAAGCCCCAGCAGGCCTCAGCAGGCCCCAGCAGCGACGTGGAGTCGGCCCACCGCGGGAGGATGCCGGCCGACCAGGCCAGCTCCAGCAGCAGTGCCGCTCCCGCCCAAAGGGACGTGGCGCGCGCCTGTGAGTGCGCCTGTGGGGTGCCCTGCAACCTTCGGGTTGCCCGGCAACGGGCCACGCAGCGGAACGCTGCCGTGGAGGGCGCCGTCGGCATCGCCCATGAGGAGGCCACCGAGTGGGGCAGAGGCATGGACTACCACGCCTCGAAAGTGGCAGCCATCGCGGCCGGTCTCACGGCTGCGGCCGCCCATGAGGCAGTGGCTGCCCGGATCAGGGCAACCGACGAGGAAGCCCGCCGGACGCAGGAGGCCATTGCGTGCAAGGAGGCCGAGGTGAAGGCGCTTGAAGAGGCGCTTGCCCAAGGGAGGGCAAAGAAGGAGGCGGAGGAAAGGGCCCACGCCGAAGCAACGGCTAAGGCCCAGGAAGGCGCCGCCAAGAAGGAAGCCATCGAGGCCGCGCGACGGAAGGTCGCTGAGGAGAAGGCCAAGACGGAGGCGGAGCTGGCAGCGTTGGAAGCGCAGAAGGCGCGGCTGCAGCAGGCCCGGGAAGCCGAGGCGGCTCGTGCTCGGGAGGAAGCCGAAGCGCGAGCTGCCGCAGCCACCGCCGCCGCAATGGAGGAGGCAGAGGCCAAACTCCGCCGCGAGACTCCCCCGGGGGGATCACGAGTGGAGACCCTTCGAATGCTTTTCGAAGGGGACGCCTCCTCCAGGATGACGCTGGATGAGGCGGACACGGGCAGCAGTGGGAGCAGTGGCCCCACCGCCCATCGACAGAGGAAGGGCAAGGGGAAGACCCCCGAGAGGCCGCGGAGGCCAGCGGGTGGACACCCCCATGACAGTGACCCCTTCTTCACCGCCAGTGACGGGGATGAACGAGGCCACCGGCATCGCCAAGTGGTGGCTCGGACGGGCGGAGGAGGCGGAGATGTCCCCATGGAACCGGAAGGTGAGGATGAGGATCTCCCTCCTCCCTACCGGAGCTCGGAGTCTTCCGTGACCGAGACGCCCAGGTGGGGCGACATGGACGAGGATGAGGACATGGACTTCGGCATCACGAGGAAGCGCCCATCCTCGGACCCACCGAGGCGACCCGGCGGAGACCCACCGGGACCCCCTGGCGGAGGACCATCAGGACCCCCTGGAGGACGCCCACCAAGTGGACCCCCTGGAGGCCGACCACCGGGCGGGGGAGGACCCCCTGGACCGGGCGGACCCGGCGGAGGCCCTCCTGGAGGACCCCCTGGGGACCCCGACGACCCACCAGGGAACGGCGACCCGGATACCACCTGGCGGTGGATTGTCTACCTCCGCAGGAGAGTCCAGTTGCTCGAGCTGGAGGTAGACACGGGCAAGGGCGAGATGGCTCGCATCTCCAGGGTCGCCGCGCGCGCGCAGAAGGAGCTGGACATCGCCAGGGCCGAGACCAAGTCGCTGACCAACGTCGTCAGCGGCCTGCAGCAGAGGCTGGACGCGCTGGAAGCCCGTGGGAGCGTCAACAGCGACCACCCACCCCTGGAGTCTGGCTCGTCGGACGACGGCTGGGGACCCGGACCAGGTCCAGGCAGACCCCACGCCCCCGGCGGAGCCCCAAGGAGTCGCCCCAGCGCCAGTGCCCCCTCTCTCACCGCCCCCTCTCACCACAGCGCGGGCCGCCGCAACGAGCGCGTGCCGCCCGGCAGTGGCAGTGAGGATTGGCGTGATGAGTGGCTCAGCGCGGAGTACCGCAACCGCCGTGCTCCACCGCGGACACCGGTACGCCCCCGGCGCCCCGCACCAGCCCTGGAGCCAATCCCAATGGCTGCCGGACGTTATGGTGGACTCAGGGATGAGGTCCCCAGAGGAGACGTGGAGTGGGATGTCGGTGAAGGTGAGGACCTGGATCTGGACCTGGAGGAGTTCGACATCAGCCCGCCGCGTGGTGTACGACGGGAGGCCGCTGAACGCAGCCGCCAGCGCCGTGATGAGGATGCGTACATGGAAGCAGTACGGACCAGGTTAGGGTACATGGAGGAACCGCGGCGTAGCCACAGGGATTCCATGGAGGAGATGGACGTGGCGGCCGTGGGAGTCCGTGGGCGAGGCCGATGGGAACCTCGGTCGACCTCGCGGCCGGCGTTCATGGTCTCTAAGGCCGCGGACGCCGCCGTGTGGGAAGACTTGAAGGACATCAAGCCCCCCATGTACGACGGCAACCCCCTCAACCTCGACCGCTTCTTGGAGAAGCTGGACAATTGGGGGCTGACCGTCACTGAAGACCTACCTCCCGCGGATGCGGAGAGATACGTCTTCAGACGGTTCAGGTACCGCCTGCCGGAAGTGCTCGGCGAGCTATACTTCATGGCGACCAAGGAGGGGAAAATCAAGACCCTCAAGGAAGCCAAGAAGTGGCTCAACGAGCAGGAGCGGGTGGACGCTCCGCAGGTGGCTGCCAAGCGGTGGAAGTCCATCAAGCTTGAGCATGATGGACGGGAGATCCGCCTGCGGAATTGGCGGGACTTCCGAGGGAAATACACCCTCCACCGCCGCAACGTGGAGGATTGGAACGAGGGTGACGAGCAGGCTCGCCTGCTCTCCATGCTGCCGGAAGCATGGATCAAGAGGGTCACCAAGGAGGAATCCAAGCGGGCCAAGTCCAACCACACGGTCAAGATGATGCTCCCCAAAGAGTATCATACGAACGTGGTGGCTTGGGCGAAGAAGAACGTGGCCCGGGATGTCAAACGGCACTCCCTGCGGAACGCTCTTCTCATCACCGTCTCGGGCGATCGCGAGAAGACCGCGATGTGGCGCCTTGACGAGTGTAAGTTGAGCGGCCAGACCATCCGTCTGCAGGCCATCCCGGCGCGGATGAGCTGCGACGAGATCCTGGAGTGGGTTGGCGAGTAAGTACTCAAGGAGTACCGAAACCTCCACCACACCCGCGGGTTGAGGCCCGGCGACCGCGACGTCAACTACGTTGGCGAGCGACCTGGCAGCGAAGCTGCCATGGACCCAGCGGGAGCCGGCGGCGATGAGACTCTCGTCGACGATGACGACGACGATGAGCCCGCCGAGGTGGCCATTTGTGCCTTCGTGGCCAAAAACCTGAGCGCGGGGAGCAAACCGGGAAACTGGAAGCCCCTGCAGCAGGGTTGGAGGAAGCAGGAGAAGAGGGACCCTCGCCGCATTGGCGACCCTCCGCTGTCCTTTGGGGAGTTCATACGAGCTCACCCTCAGGGCTGTTTCGTGTGTTATGGGAGGAAGCGAGGCTTCAACCATGACCACCGAACATGCCCCGTCCACAAAGCCGACACGGAAGCTTACAAGAAGGCGCACGGGTCGAAGAAGCGTGCGCCCGCGGGTATCCGGGAAGCCAAAGTGGAGGTGGACAGGGACGAGCTCTCCAAGCTGGTGTCGCAGGGGACCGAGTTGGCCAAGGAGATCCAGGAGATCAAGAGGAACTGGGTCCCCAGGTCGGACAACAAGAACAAGGAGAACAACCAGAACAACCAGAACAAGGACAAGGACAAGAAGCCTACTCGTAGTGAGAGGAGGAAGAAGGGCGTCAACGACGTTGAGGCCGAGGAGAACACCCCCTCTTCCACAACCGACGCCCCCTAGCGGAGCCCCTGCAGCCAAGGGCCCCAGCTAGGGCGGTCGCAGGATGGTGACGTGGGAAGCGCCGAACCATCCCAGTCGGGAGTCGATAAGCACAAGGGGACTGCCGTGGGCGGAAGGCCCGGTCCGGCGCCCAGTCGCGGAGGCGGGGTGAGGGCAAGTGAAGGCACGAACCCTTGCACCCGTCCGTCCTTCGCGACCAAGAATGTGTTTGATGTACTACAGGATCTATCCGAGAGTATCGGAGGATCACCCGGACCGCAGCTGGATGCTGCAGATGGGCAGCCTGAGCCCATTGTCCACGACCTGCACCAGTCGCTTGTTGAGCTTCTGGAACGGCCGGAGATCCTGAGTTTGCACGCCGTGCGCCGTGTCGGTCGCGAGCGGCAGTTGCATCTTAAGGTCCGTGCCTTATGCGGGGAAGTGGAAAAGGTTTTCGACGTGTTGGTCGACACGGGAGCTCAAGTCAGCTTGGTCAAGGCTGGCCTGCTTCCGCCAGAGTGTCTTACCGACAGTCGGAAACCTGTCAGGCTGAAGGTGGCGAATGGCCAGTACATGGTGGGAGGCACGAAGGAAGCGGCCATTGGGCTGCAGTTCGTGAACCATCGTGAGCTGAGCCGCCCAGACCTCGGCAAGGAAATCCTCCTGCACGGTCGCTTCTACGAGGCCGAGATGGACTGGGACATGATCGTCGGGTACGACTTCATGATGGAGACGGACTCCGGCGTCCTCCCGGCCCAGGCCTCCATGACCCTGTACCAGGACGACCAGCTCTCGTGGCTTTCGTCACCTGAGCACCATGTGGAATGCCAATGGATCCACCCCGAACGCAATCAGCTCGAAGTGGCCGCGCTGGACACTGAGCCAACTGGTCCTGCGAACCAGGAGTACGGCGTAAGGCCGGAAGTGGCGAGCCGAGTTGTCGCGGACTTGGGAGCTTCGGATCTGGCCCTGGATGCGTTCTCCTCAGGAACCTCCGCCCATCTTAGGGTTTGTGAGAAGTACTGGAGCGCCCAGGACTCCGCGTGGAAGAAGCACTGGGGTCCGCATCAGGGATTGATGTGGATCCATTGCCCCCGTTGGGACATTCCAAGAGCGATAGCGAAGATTCGCAAGGACCGCTCCAAGGCAGTGCTGGTTGTTCCTATGGGATGCACCGAGGAGGAAAGTACCCGACATTGGGTAGCCTCATTGACCAACATGACCTTAAACAAGGTCGTCCTACCGGCTGGAGAGAGTGTCTATCAGGACGCTAAGGGACAGCCCATGCCACCCCAGAGATGGCCAACGGAATTCCACTATGTGGATGGGGGCCTTCATCAGGCCGACACCACGGACTTCGTGTGTGTCAACCGCATCGTAGCGGAGCCATGGCGGCAATGCTTTGCGGTTCCCCCCGTTGACATCGACGAATCGGAATCGGAAGACCCCCTCACTGAAGAGGAATGGGATCTGGCTCAGGGGTATATGGATCAGCCCTTTCACGACTGGGGAAACCAGCCTGAGGGCAAAGGCCAGGACAAAGCCTGGTGGGAAGTGGACTCGATCGTCTCTGGTTCCTATGACGGGAACACCTTCGTGCAGAGGGTGCTGGACCACCTATCCAGCCAGGACGAGCCAATCGGGGGTAGCCCACCCACCTACGGCGATCTATTCCGAGGCAAGACCAGAGATGGCCCTTTGGGCCACCTGGGAAGACCGCCTGAGCCGAAGACGAGCGGGGTCGTTACCCCTCAAGTAAGCTCCGTGGTTCAAGTGCCCGGAAAAGCCAAGGCGGAGTCCGATGACTGCCCCAAGATCAAGGCATTGAGGGCCAGGCTGAAGCAGAAGTATGGTGATGCCTTCTTCAGCGGTAAGCCTGTGTTTCCCCCACCGGTGCGTGGACCGTATGGCGAGGCCAAGATACGACTGAAGCAGGACCCCCGTGTGTATCGGCACCGGGAGTTTGCCCTGAGGGGCGAGAGGAAAGAGGCCATGGAGAAGATCCTCCGTGACTTCATCCAGAGAGGCTGGCTCGAGCCGTGCCACTCCGAATGGGCCTCTCCGTGCTTCGTCGTCCCCAAGAAGGTTGCCGGTGAGTGGCGGCTCGTGGTCGACTACCGCGGCCTGAACGCCCAAACGCAGCACGACAGCTATACGCTGCCCCTCATTGAGGGCATGCTGCAAAAGCAACATCGGCGGAGGATCTTCACGGTGATTGACCTGAAACATGGTTATCATCAGATGCCTCTCGCCGAGGAGTCCCGTGCCTGCACAGCCATGAGCACCCCACTTGGACCTCTCCAGTGGAAGGTGATGCCCATGGGCGTTACCAACGGCAATGCGGCTTTTCAGCGGATGCTGGAGAACCTGCTCGAGTTGGTGCGCGACTGTGCGGGCCCATTTCGTGGACGACGTGATCATCGCGTCTGGGGACCCCAGCATGAGCTACGAGGAGCTCCTGGAGGCACACGAGAGGGACGTCACTCGAGTGCTGGACCTTCTGGTTCGGCACAAACTCACGGGCAGCAGTGACAAGGCCACCATTGCGGTAAGCGAGGTGGTCTTCGCTGGCCACGTAGCCGGGAACGGGCAGCGAAAGCCCATACCTGGCAAGGTGGCTGCGATTGAGCACTGGGAAAAGCCCAAGACGGTCTCTGAGCTATGGGCGTATCTGGGGTTCTGCAACTACTACTCGGGGTATATCAAAATGTATGCCGAGTATGCAGCCCCCATGACGACCATGCTCAAGGGCAACCGAGAGGAGACCAAGAAGGGGTCCAAGAAGGCTCTGGTCTGAACTGAAGAGTCCGACCGTGCCTTTGAGGGGATGAAGCAGGCGCTGCTATCCGCAGTGGGTCTGCACCTCCTGGATTTCGACCGAGGGTTCGTCCTGCGCACCGACGCTTCCGACTACGCCATTGGCGCTGTGTTGGAGCAAGTGCTTAACGACGGGAGGCACGTGCCCGTGGCCTTCTCGAGCCGGGTCCTGGCGGAAGGCCAGAGACGGACGTGGACGCCCCGTGAAAAGGAGGCGTATGCCATCGTAATGGCTCTCAGGAAATGGGCTGGGTACATAGCCCTCCATCCCGTCACCGTCTGCACCGACCATCAGAGTCTGCAGTCGTGGCACAAGGAGCACGTGGACACCCCCTCAGGTCCCGCCTCCCGACGGGCAAGATGGCATGAGACCTTGGCCAAGTTCGACCTCACGGTTGTGTATATTCCTAGAGAGGATAACACCGTGGCGGACTGTCTCAGTAGGTGGGCCTATCCCGCCAGCAAGGGCATGCAGGATATCTCTGCCCATGGCGATGAGGCTGAGACCGCTGAAGCCAAGAGGATCATTGAAATGGAGCGCCTGATGGAGGAGGAGGGTGCCAAATGCTTCGTCGTCATGGCTGCAGATGCCCCCCTCGCGTCGAGGGTGAGCAGAGCGGTCAGAGTACTCGCCCCTGATGGAGCTGAGTCCGACAAGCACCTCTTCCCGGAGTCTTGCCTCCAGGACGACTGGACCGACGACTACGCCAAATCTGAGGCCTTTGCGGCCGAGTATAGGGCTGTGACCGACCCTGATGACGGGCAGAAGTGGCCAAAGGGGCTGACCGAGGAAGATGGCAAGCTCTACCGGAATGGTAAGCTGCTAGTACCGGAGTCCCGGGTGCTCGAGCTTTGCGAGGCTTGGCACCACCACATGCTGCACCCAGGGGTCAAGAAGCAAGCCCTTGACATGCAGCGCCGGTTCGAGATCGACCATATCGTTCTCTACACCGCCATCAAGAAGGTCAGGAAGGGTTGCTCGGTCTGTCAGGCCTGCAATCCCGACAACCGGAACGTCAAGACGAACCCCAATGGACCCCGGTTCCTGACCAGCCCATGGAGAGCGTAGCCATGGACGTCTTCTCCATGCCCGAAGTGCACATTGGCAAGGAGACTTTTGACTGTGTGGTTCTCTGTGTGGACCGCCACAGCGGCTACGTCGTAGCTGTTCCGGCACGCAAAAAGGGGTTGCTTGCCAAGGAAGTGGCAGTCACGATGATTCGTCATTGGCTGACCGTCTTTGACATCCCCCGCACCATTTGCAGTGACCGAGGGCCCCAGTTTACTGGTGGCTGGTTCAAGGCTATGTGTTCCCTTATGGGAATACGTCACGCCAAGAGCGTCGCCTATCTCAGCCGGTCTAACGGCCGTGCTGAAGTGGCTGGACGGCAGCTGTTCGAGAAGCTGCGCAAGATCCACATCACCAATCCACGTCGGAACTGGTTTGAGGAGATGTGGCCTGCTCTGAAGGCCCATCATGACACCCCCACTCCGGGCGGTTTGTCCCCTCACCAGATTCTGTTCGGCAGGGACCCCCTGGGTAGGGGACTTCCCTTGTCTGGTGATGGCATGGCTATGGATGCCAAGGAATTCTTCGCGCGGCAAGAGCAAACGGCGCGGGACATCCGCCAGCAGCTCGAGAAGGAGGATGCTGAGCGTCAGAAGTCTGCCCCGAGCTCGACAGCGCAGAAGTTCAGGGTGGGAGACGCGGTGTGGGTGATCAGACCCCGCCCCATGGGCACCCACCGCACCAAGACCTGGTTCACACCCGGCGAGGTGGTCCGCAGTATTGGTGAGGACACCTACCGCATCAAGGTGGGTCACGGACAGTTCCGGGAGCGCCACGAGAGTCAACTCCGTGTGCGGGAACCCGACCTCCGTGGCCGACATGTGTCCCTGAGCTCTGCTGCACATGAGGCTGATTCGGATGATGACTATGCTGAGCAGGACGACTATACTGTCGAGAAGATCCTGGCTCAGCGTCCGAAAGCCTCGGCACCAGGAGGTCTGGAGTACAAGGTTCGTTGGCGAGGCTATGGGCCGTCCCACGACACCTGGGAACCCGTCTCCTCGTTCGTGCCGCGGGTCAATACTCCCTTCATGGAGTACATCCGCAAGCACAAGACCAAGATCCATGTTTCGGACTTGGCAGCACTCACCCGGGCGATTGCAGCCAGGGGTGCCTGATCAGCGCCCTGAGCTCTCCCCCGATGCGTTTTGAGGCGCTTGTGAGGCCGACGGATCGTCCCTCGCTTGCTTGCTCTCTCTCATCTTCCGGTGACCTGCCATCAGAGTGGCCATATACCCCCCCCTGCTGAATCCAGAGGAGGATGGCCCCCCTCTTTCAATTATATTCGTCACTCCCCCCCCCTGCTGAATCCTTGGGAAACCAGGTAGGGCGACTGACCTCCATCTTTCTGAGCTCTTGGGGCCTTGAAGCCCATACGACGTTGCGCAACGGATGCCGCTGTCATCGGCATTGCGATTTTTGGTGTGTGGTCTGGTCCCATGGCATTTGCGGGATCCAGACCAGTCGACGTGTGTCTGCAGACTATATATGGCCTGGACTCAGGCGGTTTCCTGTCCACCCTCCTGCATTTGCCTTATCCTGACCGTGGCGTGGTTTGGCACTCTGTCCAGAGTGTGTTTACACGCCTATTTACCCCGCTTGTTGTGCTTTTCTGCCCTCCAGGATATGTGCATCTGTATGTTAAGTGTCATCAGCCCATCGCTGAGGGATGGACTGTTTTTCACCACGAATCGGGATACAGAGGCGCCCTGAGTCGCCGTTCACATGTTTTTACATATGGTCCAGCCTGGACCAGTACCGAAATACATATTCTTCTGTTTGAGTGCCCGTGATACCGTGTTGCCCTATTCGCTGTGTGTGGAGATCCTGATGGCGCCAGGCGGGAAGCCCAGTTGCCTGACTACACTCCCAGCGGTCCGCCACTGTCAGTCCCAGTGTGAGCCTACCGATTCGCAGACGCACTTGCAGTCGGATGGCAGCCTCCGGTGCTCCTGACCTCGGTCAGTCTGCCTGGGAAACTGGTGGTTTGAGGAGTCGACGCCTCCGCCCACACTGCATGAGGACTCCCTCATGTATGGCCTTCGTGGTAAAAGGGCGAGGGAAAAGACGGCCTTGATGCCCGATCCCTTAAGGAGGAGTTCCCTTAAGATCTCTTAAGGAGTTCGGCTGTGGCACTCTGGACTCGCATCGTATGGATATGGACATGGTGCGCCCGAGGAAGGACCCGTGGGGACTCTCCCCAGTCGGCGGGCCTTGGGAAGCTTGGGGTAGCCTGATGGATCTTTGTGGTCGCTCTCGACCTGTGGGACCACCTCGGTCGTCGTGTGTCGCCTATGTTGGCCGTGTATGCCACTGCCACTGTGGTGGTGACCGTAGCAGCCGGCACCCGGTGCGCCTGGTATGGGTTAACGGGTCTTTTGGATGCCGAACAATCGCTGCCAGGACCCGGGACTTGATACTTGATACTATACATGTGCTACGGGCATCATACCTATCTTACTGTCACTTACTGAAGTGAGGATGTGACACCCCCCCCCCCTTTCAGGAAGTGGTCCTGGGTACCCGCTGCCATGCGTGGGTGTTATCGAGCCCCCCCCAGGGTTTGCTCTAAGGAGAGGGGTGAAGCGGTACCCAGAACCCCATGGCTAGGGTAGGGCATACAACCGGCCTCCGATCCACTAACCCCATGTACGGAAGGCGCCCGTTGACGCCCGGTGCGAGCCCGGCGGGAGCGTGTTCCGTGCCGTAAAGCCCCGCATCGGCAACCGATGCACCGCCAGCGGAGATTTGTATATCAAAACATCAGGAATCAACAGGGTTTTATTTTCCTATTGTTTCCGTCAGGTTTTATGCTTCCGTTCTGATAGTTACTGTTTTGACTGCTGGCGGTTGGATCGCGACTTTACCGTGACCGCCAGTTTAACTGTTTATAATGGAAATTTTAACGCAATCCGTCACGAAGGCTCCAAAGCCTTCAGGAACTGCATGGACGCTTCCGCAATTTTCACATCTTACACTCGCAACCTCAATCCGAATTTTTCAGGATGTCGAAATCGGATTTTCGATTTCGACATCCCCGCACTTGATTTGACCATTTTCGAGTGGACCTACGTGCTTCCCTATGCACGAATCAACTTTCCTTTTATCTTGCCCTCCATTTGACTCAGAGATATGGGCAAAACAAAGTTGATTCGTGAGGCCACTTGTAAGGGTCATATCTTGTGCCGCTTGCGAGGAATGACAATAAGGAAACGTGGGATGTATTCACAATACTCCCGACGTAATTTAGGGAGCTTTATATGCCTTGCGTTTCCACACGTGCGCGCTAGTGTAATGGATCATGGTCAAGAGGGTAGGGTTTGCGTCATAACTCTTTGGCCATGACATTGCGTGCGTTAAGATAACTTTCGAGTGTAGCGCGCGAGTGTTGGTGTTGCATAGGAACTCTCCTTGAGTTCCTGTGAGCGATTGACACAAAGTTATGCCCTTGGAGGGGCATGACATATCTTGGGGGGGGCTACCTTTTTGGGCAATATGGAGTATGTGCCTTGTGTTGTGTTGCGTGCCCATTTGGCGGGTCCATCGCTCCAAGCCAAGCCCGCCAATGGACCTCATATTGTGCAAGCCCCTTCTCCATACTCCCTACGATCAATTGCAAGCCTAACCTTCGTGAAGAGAGGCTTGTGTGGCGATCCCGAAGCGATGCGGTGGGAGCAAGGCGTGTGTTTTGCAATTTTCCATATTTTCATGTGCCCACTTGGGAAGCGGCGCTTGTAACCTTTCAAAGCGCCCCAAGTGGAGCACATATGTGGAATCGAAGGTCATTGGTGTCAAGTCATTATATTTAGAAGGATTAGTTGATTGCACGATCCAAGCCGAAGATATTATAATATAATTGTGCACCTTTTGCTGCCCGCCGTGCACTATGTTCTAACCCTCGTGCACGCCGGACGCATGGACCAATGGACCATATATGACATGGGTGTAATGGGTAATGGTCCCCATGGTCCACACACCACGTGGGCGAAGCGGAACCACCTACGTTAAGGCGCTAGCCCAAAGTGAGTGTGGGCAAGTTTGCATTTTTCGCATTTGTGGACCCAATTGGGATTGTCACCACGCCGGGTGGCATGGAGATCACTGAGGACCAAGTGCATGGGAGTCTCTGTTAAACTCCTGGTGGATTGCGTATGGAATGGCAGATCCGATCTCCAAGCCGGCGTGGAGATATACTATGGGGAGCACCCCGAATTTTGGTTCATTTCGAGCAGCCAAAATGACCCCATTTTGGGACCCCAATTTCCCCCTTCTGTGTGGTCAATTGGCGGCCCCATTTCTCTCTGCCCACAGGGGGCCCGGACCTAAATCCAAGTTGTACACTCAGATATGAGTCCTAGGTCTTGCCTCCTACCCTGTGAGCCAATGGCCTTACCTTGGCCGAGCGAGCCGTGCGTGGGAATGACGCCAATTTTGGTGATTTTGGCATCATGACCCCAGTTGACTCATCCGTGTTGCCCTGATGCCCGGACCTCAAAAGGAACCAGGTTGGGTGAGGGCTCCAGGGAGTTCGGACTCGAAGGGCATAGGGTCAGTTGCCTCGTCCCTACCTCTGGCGGGTCCAGACGAGGGGTCAATTTTGGGGATTTTTGAGTTAATTTCAGTTTGGGCTGAAACAGCCCATTTTCAGCTACCAACTCCTGGGTGATAATGGCGGGGCCATATCTCTGGCTCAGATGAGAGTTGAGACCTGCCGCTAAGGGAGCATGGGGAGACACTGTCGGTTGACCTTGGACGTTATTGGTTTCCAGAGACTCGTCTGTGGCTAGGCGGAACACTGCTCCCATTGGCAGGGTTTCAGGGTCCGGACTGAGCAGGGCATGGGTTGTGTTTGAGCCCCCGCCCCCACCAGCCACTGGGAGGGTCGGACCTGGGATTGGGATACAAGTTAGGATGGAGTGTCTATTGTCCTCTGATGCCCTTACCCCAGTCCAGTCTTAACCCCATGTGTACATAACCTGATGTGTTGCTGTACATACTTTCGTTCCCTTGTTGCAGAGTGGCAAGGATCCTGAAACGCTTTGTCACATGACACGAGTGTATTGATGCCCTTGTGAGCGTAGTGCCTTGCCTGCCTGCTCACCTGTGCGTGTCACCGCAGCGTCCCGTGGCCGGCCCCCCACGGGAACGCGTCAGTGGCGGACCGCTGGGAGTGTAGTCAGGCAACTGGGCTTCCCGCCTGGCGCCATCAGGATCTCCACACATTACAGCGAATAGGGCACACAGTGATACGGGCACTCAAACAGAAGAATCTGTAATTATGTACCGGTCCAAGCTGGACCCTATGTACGAACATGTAAGCGGCGACTCAGGGCGCCTTCGTAGTCGATTCGCATCCCATCGGGGGGAAAAACAGTCCACACTTCAGTGATGGGCTGACATACAGATGCACATATCCCGGAGGGGCGGAAAAGCAAAACAAGCGGGGTAAAGAGGCGTGTAAACACACTCTGGACAGAGCGCCAAACCACGCCCCGGTTAGGATAAGGCATATGCAGGAGGGTGGACAGGAAAACGCCTGAGTTCAGGCCATATATAGTCTGCAGACACACGTCGACTGGTCTGGATTCCGCAAGTGCCAGAACCAGACCACACACTCAAAAATCGCAATGCCGATGACAGCGGCATCCGTTGCGCAACGTCGTATGGGCTTCAAGGCCCCAGGAGCTCAGAAAATATGAAGGTCAGTCGCCCTACCTGGTTTCCCAAGGATTCAGCAGGTGGGGAGTGACGAATAGAAGAAGAGAGGGGCCATCCCCCTCTGGATTCAGCAGGGGGGGGTATATGGCCACTCTGATGGCAGGTCACCGGAAGATGTAAGAGAGCAAGCAAGTGAGGGACGATCCGTCGACCACACAAGCGCTCAAAAAGCATCAGGGGAGAGCTCAGGGCGCTGATCAGGCGCCCCTGGCTGCAATCGCCCGGGTGAGTGCTGCCAAGTCCGAGACATGGATCTTGGTCTTGTGCTTGCAGATGTACTGCATGAAGGGAGTATTGACCCGCGGCACGAACGAGGAGACGGGTTCCCAGGTGTCATGGGACGGCCCATAGCCTCGCCAACGAACCTTGAACTCCAGGCTTCCTGGTGCCGAGGCTTTCGGACGCTGAGCAAGGATCTTCCCGACTGTATAGTCGTCCTGCTCAGCATAGTCGTCGTCCGAATCAGCCTCATGTGCGGCATAGTTCAGGGACACATGTTGGCCACGGAGGTCGGGCTCCCGCACACGGAGTTGACTCTCGTGGCGCTCCCGGAACTGTCCGTGACCCACCTTGATGCGGTAGGTGTCCTCACCAATCCTGCGGACCACCTCGCCGGGTGTGAACCAGGTCTTGGTGCGGTGGGTGCCCATGGGGCGGGGTCTGATCACCCACAACGGGTCTCCCACCCTGAACTTTTGCGCTGCCGAGCTCGGGGCGGACTTCTGACGCTGGGCATGCTCCTTCTCGAGCTGCTGGCGGATGTCCCGCGCCGTTTGCTCTTGCCGCGCGAAGAATTCCTTGGCATCCATAGCCATGCCATCACCAGACAAGGGAAGTCCCCTACCCAGGGGGTCCCTGCCGAACAGAATCTGGTGAGGGGACAAACCGCCCGGAGTAGGGGTGTCATGATGGGCCTTCAGAGCAGGCCACATCTCCTCAAACCAGTTCCGACGTGGATTGGTGATGTGGATCTTGCGCAGCTTCTCGAACAGCTGCCGTCCAGCCACCTCAGCACGGCCGTTAGACCGGCTGAGATAGGCGACGCTCTTGGCGTGACGTATCCCCATGAGGGAGCACATAGCCTTGAACCAGCCACCAGTAAACTGGGGCCCTCGGTCACTGCAAATGGTGCGGGGGATGTCAAAGACGGTCAGCCAATGACGAATCATCATGACTGCCACTTCCTTGGCAAGCAACCCCTTTTTGCGTGCCGGAACAGCTACGACGTAGCCGCTGTGGCGGTCCACACAGAGAACCACACAGTCAAAGGTCTCCTTGCCAATGTGCAATTCGGGCATGGAGAAGACGTCCATGGCCACGCTCTCCATGGGCTGGTCAGGAACCGGGGTCCATTGGGCTTCCCCCTTGACGTTCCGGTTATCGGGATTGCAGGCCTGACAGACCGAGCAACCCTTTCTGACCTTCTTGATGGCGGTGTAGAGAACGATGTGGTCGATCTCGAACCGACGCTGCATGTCAAGGGCTTGCTTCTTGACCCCTGGGTGCAGCATGTGGTGGTGCCAAGCTTCACAAAGCTCGAGCACCCGGGACTCCGGTACTAGCAGCTTACCATTCCGGTAGAGCTTGCCATCTTCCTCGGTCAGCCCCTTTGGCCACTTCTGCCCGTCGTCAGGGTCGGTCACAGCCCTATACTCGGCCGCAAAGGCCTCAGACTTGGCGTAATCGTCCGTCCAGTTGTCCTGGAGGCAAGACTCCGGGAAGAGGTGCTTGTCGGACTCAGGTCCCTCAGGGGCGACCACTCTGACCGCTCTGCTCACCCCCGACGCGAGGGGGGCATCCGCAGCCATGACGACGAAGCATTTAACACCCTCCTCCACCATCAGGCGCTCCATTTCGATGATCTTCTTGGCTTCAGCGGTCTCAGCCTCATCGCCATGGGCAGAGATATCTGTCATGCCCTTGCTGGCGGGATAGGCCCACCTACTGAGACAGTCCGCCACCGTGTTATCCTTTCCAGGAATATACACAACCGTGAGGTCGAACTTGGCCAAGGTCTCATGCCATCTTGCCCGTCGGGAGGCGGGACCTGAGGGGGTGTCCACGTGCTCCTTGTGCCACGACTGCAGACTCTGATGGTCGGTGCAGACGGTGACAGGATGGAGGGCTATGTACCCAGCCCATTTCCTGAGAGCCATGACGATGACATACGCCTCCTTTTCACGGGGCGTCCACGTTCGTCTCTGGCCTTCCGCCAGGACTCGGCTCCAGAAGGCCACGGGCACGTGCCCCCCCTCGTCAAGCACTTGCTCCAAGACAGCGCCAACGGCGTAGTCGGAAGCATCGGTGCGCAGGACGAACCCTCGGTCGGGATCCACGAGGTGCAGACCCACTGCGGATAGCAGCGCCTGCTTCATCCCCTCAAAGGCACGGTCGGAATCAGCATCCCAGACCAGAGCCTTCTTGGACCCCTTTTAGGTCTCCTCTCGGTTGCCCTTGAGCATGGTCGTCATGGGGGCTGCATACTCGGCATACATCTTGATATACCCCGAGTAGTAGATGCAGAACCCCAGATACGCCCGTAGCTCAGAGACCGTCTTGGGCTTTTCCCAGTGCTCAATCGCAGCCACCTTGCCGGGTTTGGGCTTTCGCTGCCCGTTCCCGACTACGTGGCCAGCGAAGACCACCTCGCTTACCGCAATGGTGGCCTTGTCACTGCTGCCCGTGAGTTTGTGCCGAACCAGAAGGTCCAGCACTCGAGTGACGTCCCTCTCATGTGCCTCCACGAGCTCCTTGTAGCTCATACCGGGGTCCCCAGACGCGATGATCACGTCGTCCACGAAGGGGTCCGCACAGTCACGCACCGGCTCAAGCAGGTTCTCCAGCATCCGGTGAAAAGCCGCATTGCCGTTGGTAACGCCCATGGGCATCACCTTCCACTGGAGAGGTCCAAGTGGGGTGCTCATGGCTGTGCAGGCACGGGACTCCTCGGCGAGAGGCATCTGATGATAACCATGTTTCAGGTCAATCACCGTGAAGATCCTCCGCCGGTGTTGCTTTTGCAGCATGTCCTCAATGAGGGGCAGCGTATAGCTGTCGTGCTGCGTTTGGGCGTTCAGGCCGCGGTAGTCGACCACGAGCCCCCACTCACCGGCAACCTTCTTGGGGACGACGAAGCACGGAGAGGCCCATTCGGAGTGGCACGGCTCGAGCCAGCCTCTCTGGATGAAGTCACGGAGGATCTTCTCCATGGCCTCTTTCCTCTCGCCCCTCAGGGCAAACTCCCGGTGCCGATACACACGGGGGTCCTGCTTCAGTCGTATCTTGGCCTCGCCATACGGTCCACGCACCGGTGGGGGAAACACAGGCTTTCCGCTGAAGAAGGTATCACCATACTTCTGCTTCAGCCTGGCCCTCAATGCCTGGATCTTGGGGCAGTCATCGGACTCCGCCTTGGCTTTTCCGGGCACTTGAACCACGGAGCTTACTTGAGGGGTAGCGACCCCGCTCGTCTTCGGCTCAGGCGGTCTTCCCAGGTGGCCCAAAGGGCCATCTCTGGTCTTGCCTCGGAATAGATGGCCGTAGGTGGGTGGGTTACCGCCAGGCGGCTCGTCCTGGCTGGACATGTGATCCAGCACCCTCTGTACGAAGGTATTCCCATTATAGGAACCGGAGACGATTGAGTCCACTTCCCACCAGGCTTTGTCCTGGCCTTTGCCCTCACGCTGGTTTCCCCAGTCGTGAAAGGGCTGATCCATATACCCCTGAACCAGATCCAGCTCCTCTTCAGTGAGGGGGTCCTCCGAATCTCCGATGTCAACAGGGGGAACCACAAAGCATTGCCGCCAGGGCTCTGCTATGATGCGGTTGACACATACGAAGTCCGTGGCGTCGGCCTGATCAAGGCCCCCATCCAAATAGTGGAATTCTGTTGGCCATCTCTGGGGTGGCATGGGCTGTCCCTTAGCTTCCTGATAGACACTCTCTCCAGCCGGTAGGAGGACCTTGTTTAAGGTCATGTTGGTCAATGAGGCTACCCAATGTCGGGTACTTTCCTCCTCGGTGCATCCCATAGGAACAACCAGCACTGCCTTGGAGCGGTCCTTGCGAATCTTCGCTATCGCTCTTCGAATCTCCCAACGGGGGCAATGGATCCACATCAAGCCCTGATGGGGACCCCAGTGCTTCTTCCACGCGGAGTCCTGGGCGCTCCAGTACTTCTCACAAACCCGCAGATGGGCGGAGGTTCCTGAAGAGAACACATCCAGGGCCAGATCCGAAGCTCCCAGGTCCGCAACAACTCGGCTCGCCACTTCCGGCATTACGCCGTACTCCTGGTTTGCAGGACCAGTTGGCTCAGTGTCCAGCGCGGCCACTTCGAGCTGATTGCGTTCCGGGTGGATCCATTGGCATTCCACATGATGCTCAGGTGACGATAGCCAGGAGAGCTGGTCGTCCTGGTACAGGGTCATCGAGGCCTGGGCCGGGAGAACGCCGGAGTCCGTCTCCATCATGAAGTCCTACCCAACGATCATGTCCCAGTCCATCTCGGCCTCGTAGAAGCGACCGTGCAGGAGGATTTCCTTGCCGAGGTCTGGGCAGCTCAGCTCACGATGGTTCAAGAACTGCAGCCCAATGGCCGCTTCCTTTGTGCCTCCCACCATGTACTGGCCGTTCGCCACCTTCAGCCTGACAGGTTTCCGACTGTCGTTCAGACACTCTGGCGGAAGTAGGCCAGCCTTGACCAAGCTGACCTGAGCGCCCGTGTCAACCAACACGTCGAAAATCTTTTCCACTTCCCCGCATAGGGCACGGACCTTAAGATGCAACTGCCGCTCGCGACCGACACGGCGCACGGCGTGCAAACTCAGGATCTCCGGCCGTTCCAGAAGCTCAACAAGCGACTGGTGCAGGTCGTGAACAATGGGCTCAGGCTGCCCATCTGCAGCATCCAGCTGCGGTCCGGGTGATCCTCCGATACTCTCGGATAGATCTTGAAGTACATCAAACACATTCTTGGTCGCGAAGGACGGACGGGTGCAAGGGTTCGTGCCTTCACTTGCCCTCACCCCGCCTCCGCGACTGGGTGCCGGACCGGGCCTTCCGCCCGCGGCAGTCCCCTTGTGTTTATCGACTCCCGACTGGGATGGTTCGGCGCTTCCCACGTCACCATCCTGCGACCGCCCTAGCTGGGGCCCTTGGCTGCAGGGGCTCCGCTAGGGGGCGTCGGTTGTGGAAGTAGGGGTGTTCTCCTCCGCATCAACCTCGTTGACGCCCTTCTTCCTTCCCCCTTTCTTACCCTTCTTGTCCTTGTCCTTGTTCTGGTCATTCTGGTTGTTCTCCTTGTTCTTGTTGTCCGACCTGGGAACCCAGTTCCGCTTGATCTCCTGGATCTCCTTGGCCAACTCGGTCCCCATCGACGACATCAGCTTGGCCAGCTCGTCCTTGTCGACCTCCACTTTGGCTTCCCGGATACCCGCGGGCGCACGCTTCTTCGACCCGTGCGCCTTCTTGTAAGCCTCCGTGTCGGCCTTGTGGGTGGGGCATGTTCGGTGGTCATGGTTGAAGCCTTTCTTCCTCCCATAACACACAAAATAGCCCTGCGGGTGAGCTCGTATGAACTCCCCAAAGGACAGCGGAGGGTCGCCAATGCGGCGAGGGTCCCTCTTCTCCTGCTTCCTCCAACCCTGCTGCAGGGGCTTCCAGTTTCCCGGTTTGCTCCCCGCGCTCAGGTTCTTGGCCACGAAGGCACAAACGGCCACTTCGGCGGGCTCATCGTCGTCGTCATCGTTGACGAGAGTCTCATCGCCGCCGGCTCCCGCTGGGTCCATGGCAGCTTCCCCGCCAGGTCCCTCGCCAACGTAGTTGACGTCGCGATCGCCGGGCCTCAACCCGCGGGTGTGGTGGAGGTTTCGGTACTCCTTGAGTACTTCCTCGCCAACCCACTCCAGGATCTCGTCGCAGCTCATCCGCGCCGGGATGGCCTGCAGACAGATGGTCTGGCCGCTCAACTCACACTCGTCAAGGCGCCACATCGCGGTCTTCTCGCGATCGCCCGAGACGGTGATGAGGAGAGCGTTCCGCAGGGAGTGCCGTTTGACATCCCGGGCCACGTTCTTCCTCGTCCAAGCCACCACGTTCGTATGATACTCTTTGGGGAGCATCATCTTGACCGTGTGGTTGGACTTGGCCCTCTTGGCTTCCTCCTTGGTGACCCTCTTGATCCATGCTTCCGGCAGCATGGAGAGCAGGCGAGCCTGCTCGTCACCCTCGTTCCAATCCTCCACGTTGCGGCGGAGTAGGGTGTAATGCCCTCGGAAGTCTCGCCAGTCCCGTAGGCGAATCTCCTGTCCATCATGCTCAAGCTTGATGGACTTCCACCGCTTGGCAGCCACCTGCGGAGCGTCCACCCGCTCCTGCTCGTTGAGCCACTTCTTGGCTTCCTTGAGGGTCTTGATTCTCCCCTCCTTGGTCGCCACGAAGTATAGCTCTCCGAGCACTTCCGGCAGGCGGTACCTGAACCGTCTGAAGACATATTTCTCCGCATCCGCGGGAGGCATGTCTTCAGTGACGGTCAGCCCCCAATCGTCCAGCTTCTCCAAGAAGCGGTCGAGGTTGAGGGGGTTGCCGTCGTACATGGGGGGCTTGATGTCCTTCAAGTCTTCCCACACGGCGGCATCCGCGGCCTTAGAGACCATGAACGCCGGCCGCGAGGTCGACCGAGGTTCCCATCGGCCTCTCCCACGGACTCCCACGGCCGCCACGTCCATCACCTCCATGGAAACCCCGTGGCTACGCCGCGGTTCCACCATGTACGCTGAACCCAGATGTTCACGCCGTACTCCTTCCATGTATGCCTCCTCATCACGGCGCCGGCGGCTGCGTTCAGCGGCCTCCCGTCGTACACCACGCGGCGAGCTGATGTCGAACTCCTCCAGGTCCAGATCCAGGTCCTCACCTTCGCCAACATCCCACTCCACGTCTCCTCTGGGGACCTCATCCCTGAGTCCACCATAACGTCCACCAGCCAACGGCATTGGCGCCGGGGGCGTACCGGTGTCCGCGGTGGAGCACGGCGGTTGCGGTACTCCGCGCTGAGCCACTCATCACGCCAATCCTCACTGCCACTGCCGGGCGGCACGCGCTCCTTGCGACGGCCCGCGCTGTGGTGAGAGGGGGCGGTGAGAGAGGGGGCACTGGCGCTGGGCCGACTCCCTGGGGGCTCCGCCCGGGGCGTGGGGTCTGCCTGGACCTGGTCCGGGTCCCCAGCCGTCGTCCGACGAGCCAGACTCCACGGGTGGGTGGTCGCTGACGTCGCTCCCACGGGCTTCCAGCGCGTCCAGCCCCTGCTGCAGGCCGCTGATGACCTTGCTCAGCCACTTGGTCTCGCCCCTGGCGATGTCCAGCTCTCTCTGCGCGCGCGCGACGACCCTGGCGATGCGCTTCATCTCGCCCTTGCCACTGTCTACCTCGCGCTCGAGGAACTGGACCCTCCTGCGGAGGTGAACAATCCACCGCCAGGTGGTATCCGGGTCGCCGTTCCCTGGTGGGTCGTCGGGGTCCCCAGGGGGTCCTCCAGGAGGGCCTCCGCCGGGTCCGCCCAGTCCAGGGGGTCCTCCCCCGCCCGGTGGTCCGCCTCCAGGGGGTCCACTTGGCGGGCGTCCTCCAGGGGGTCCTGATGGTCCTCCGCCAGGGGGTCTCGGCGGGTCTCCGCCGGGTCGCCTAGGTGGGTCCGAGGATGGGCGCTTCTTCGTGATGCCGAAGTCCATGTCGTCATCCTCGTCCATGTCGCCCCATCTGGGCGTCTCGGTCTCGGAAGCCTCCGAGCTCCGGTAGGGAGGAGGGAGATCCTCATCCTCACCTTCCGACTCCATGGGGACGTCTCCGCCTCCTCCGCCCGTCCAAGCCACCACTTGGCCATGTCGGCGGCCTCGTTCATCCCCGTCGCTGGCGGTGAAGAAGGGGTCACTGTCATGGGGGTGTCCGCCCGCTGGCCTCCGTGGCCTCTCCGGGTCTTCCCCTTACCCTTTCTCCGTCGGTGGGCGGTGGGGCCACTTCTCCCACTGCTGCCGGTGTCGGCCTCGTCCAGCGTCATCTTGGAGGAGGAGTCCCCTTGGAAAAGCTTCCGAAGGGTCTCCACTCGTGATCCTCCCGGGGGAGTCTCGCGGCAGAGTTTGGCCTCTGCCTCCTCCATTGCGGCGGCGGTGGCTGCGGCAGCTCGCCTTTCGGCCTCCTCCCGGGCACGAGCCGCCTCGGCTTCCCGGGTCTGCTGCAGCTGCGCCTTCTCCGCTTCCAACGCAGCCAGCTCTGCCTCCGTCTTGGCCCTGTCCTCAGCGACCTTCCGTCGCGCGGCCTCGATGGCGTCCTTCTTGGCGGCATCCACCTGGGCCTTAGCCGTCGCTTCGGCGTGGGCCCTTTCCTCCGCCTCCTTCTTTGCCCTCTCTTGGGCAAGCGCCTCTTCTAGCGCCTTGACCTCGGCCTCCTTGCAGGCAATGGCCTCCTGCGTCCGGCGGGCTTCCTCGTCGGTTGCCCTGATCCGGGCAGCCACTGCCTCATGGGCGGCCGCAGCCGTGAGACCGGCCGTGATGGCTGCCACTTTCGAGGCGTGGTAGTCCATGCCTCTGCCCCACTCGGTGGCCTCCTCATGGGCGATGCCGACCGCGCCCTCCACGGCAGCGTTCTGCTGCGTGGCCCGTTGCCGGGCAACCCGAAGGTTGCAGGGCACCCCACAGGCGCGCTCACAGGCGCGTGCCACGTCCCTTTGGGCGGGAGCGGCGCTGCTGCTGGAGCTGGCCTGGTCGGCCGGCATCCTCCCGCGGTGGGCCGACTCCACGTCGCTGCTGGGGCCTGCTGGGGCCTGCTGGGGCCTCAGGAGCAGCGGATGGGGCTTGGCCTTGGTCTGCTTGGCGACTCGGATGTAGTCGCCAAGGGTGGTGGAGCCGGGGTGGTGACCGCCATTGGCCCGTTGGGGACTGGGGGCTGGGGTTCCGCCCTTGGCGCCCTGGGCGGCTTCGGCAGCCAGGGACTCCTGGTACTCTCGCCACTTCCGGTCCCGCTTCCTGTCCCCGGCGGACCGCTTCTCCTTCCCCGGAGACGCGCTGCTGCTGCTGCCCTGCAGCCTGCGCTCGCTCCCCGGTTCCGGGAAGTTCTTCTCGATCATGTCCCACTTTGAGACGTTGATCGAGGCCCCCGACGGGTACTCGTTGGGCATCTCGTCCTCCTCAATCCCGTCGGGACGCAGCCCTTCGCCGGGCCTGTCCGGCCGGGTCCAGGTCCTCCAGCGCCTCTGCTGGAAGCGGAAGGCAAACCCTTCCGCCCGCAGCCATTCCTCCACGGCCTGCAGGCGGTCGGGGGCCATGTCTGTGCGGAGCTCGAAGCTCCCGGGCATGCCGCCTTCGCACTGGGGGTGGCTGTGGCGGTAGTGCTGGTCCCAAACCAACCCACGTGGTAGGTGCGCTGCATGGGGGTGGGGCCGCGGCCACGTCTTACCCGCTTCTTGCCAGTTTACCATGGCAGCGGGGGGCGTACTTGGTCTTGAGGTCCTTGGTGTGCACTCGTTCCACTCAACGAACTGGTGGTGGTTGTTAAGGCGGGTGCTGCAGCACTGGGCTGGGAGTGCGGCTGGTGCTGGTCAGCCGGTGGTTGTGGAGGTGGTTGACGCAGCCTTGCTTGTCGGCCGATGGGACTCGCTGATGCAGGAGTCCTGGTCAGTCTACTTCCTTCACGGTCGCGGCGCAGTCAGGGCGATGCTCTGGACGGCGCTGCGGGCTCCGTGACGAACTCGGCGCTGTCGCTGGGCGGCGCTACGAGCCGCTGCGCTGCGCTGCGAGTTGCTGCGCTGCGCTGCGCTGCGAGCTGCGAGCTGCGAGCGGCTGCGCCGCGCTGCTCGGGGTTGGTGGCCCCGAGTGGCACGCGGGGGATGGGTAGCCCCGCGGCGGTGAAACGCTTTTGACGCGTTCCCGTGGGGGGCCTGGCCACGGGACGCTGCGGTGGACACGCGCAAGTGAGCAGGCAGGCAAAGCACTACGCTCACAGGGGCATCAATGCGCTCATGTCATGTGACAAAGCGTTTCAGGATCCTTGCCACTCTGCAACAAGGGAACGAAAGTATGTACAGCAACACATCAGGATATGTACACATGGGGTTAAGACTGGACTGGGGTAAGGGCATCACAGGACAATAGACACTCAGTCCCAACTCATATCCCAATCCCAGGTCCGACCCTCTCAGTGGCTGGTGGGGGCGTGGGCTCAAACACAACCCATGCCCTGCTCAGTCCGGACCCTGAAACCCTGCCAATAGGGGGGGATGTTCCGCCCTGCCACAGGCGAGTTCCTGCTAACCTAAGAACTCCAAGGCCGACCTACTGTGGCTCCCCATGCTCCCTTAACGGCAGGTTCGAACTCCTCTCTGAGCCAGAGATATGGCTCCGCCATTATCCCCTAGGAGTTGGTAGCTGAAAATTGGCTGTTTCAGCCGAAACTGAAATTAGCTCAAATATCTCCAAAATTGACCTCTTGTCCGGACCCGCCAGAGGTAGGGACGAGGCAACTGACCCTGTGCCCTTCGAGTACCAACCCCCTGAAGCCCTCACCCAACCTGGTTCCCTCTGAGGTCCCGGCATCAGGGCAACACGGATTCGTCAAGTGGGGTCATGATGCCAAAATCACCAAAATTGGCGTCATATCCACGCGTGGCTCGCCCAGCCAGGGCAAGGCCAATGGCTCACAGGATAGGAGGCAGGACTGGGGACTTCTATCTGAGTGTACAATATGAAATTGGGGCCGGGCTCCATGTTGGCATAGAGAAATGGGGCCGCCAATTGACCACACGGAAGGGGGAAATTGGGGTCCCAAAAGGGGGTCATTTTGGCTGCCTGAAACGAGCCAAAATTCGGGGTGCTCCCAATAGTATATCTCCACGCCGGCTTGGAGATCGGATCTGCCATTCCATACGCAATCCACGGAGAGTCCAACGACAACTCCCAAGCCCTTGGCTCTCAAAGATCTCCATGCCTCTTGGCGTGGTGATGATCCCAATTGGGTCCACAAATGCCAAAATGGCAAAATTGCCCACACTCACTTTGGGCTAGCACCTTAACGAAGGTTGCTCCGCTTCGCCCACTTGGTGTGTGAACCATGGGGACCAATATACATAACACCCATGTCATATATGGTCCATTGGTCCATGCGTTCGGCGTGCACGGGTGGGCAGAACATAGTGCACGGCGGGCAGCGAAAGTGGAAAATTGCTCAAAATGGCCGAAAATGCGCACACTCATGGTTGGGCCAAATGAGGCACATGCCCGACTTGGACCGGAGTGTGCCATAGGATTGGTATCAAGTCATATGTGTCCAACATATCTTTTGGGTGTCGCCCAACTCCTCCGGTTTTGGGAATGGCAGGGTCGCCAAGTGAGCCCATGATTTGGGATAGTCCCAAATCGCCAACATGGCGGCCACGGTATGCCAAGCCCAAGAGGAGTTATTCGCCGGGTTCAAGATATGTTGGGCACCGAAGTATGTACCTTCAGAACATACTTGGGTCATGATGTCAATTGAGCGCAACGTTGAAATACACGGTCGCCACTTGACATCATGACGGGCCAAAAACGGCAAAATTGGCACAAAGATACACAAAAGTGCCTTGAAAGGTGCACAATTATATTATAATATCTTCGGCTTGGATCGTGCAATCAACTAATCGTTCTAAACATAATGACCTGACACCAATGACCTTCGATTCCACATATGTGCTCCACTTGGGACGCTTTGAAAGGTCACGAGCGCTACTTCCCAAGTGGGCAAATGAAAATATGGAAAATTGCAGAACACACACCTCTCTCCCAACGCATCGCTTCGGGATCGCCACACCAGCTTCCCTACACGAAGGTTAGGCTCGCAATTGATCGTAGGGAGTATGGAGAAGGGGCTTGCACAATATGAGGTCCATTGGCGGGTTTGGCTTGGAGCGATGGACCCGCCAAATGGGCACGCAACACAACACATGGCACATACCACATATTGCCCAAAAAGGTAGCTCCCCCCACGATATGTCATGCCCCTCCAAGGGCATAACTTTGTGTCAATCGCTCATAGGAACTCAAGGAGAGTTCCTATGCAACACCAACACTCGCGCGCTACACTCGAAAGTAATCTTAACGCACGCAATATCATGGCCAAAGAGTTATAACGCAACCTCTACCCTCTTGACCATGATCCATTACACTAGCGCGCACGTGTGGAGACGCAAGGCATATAAAGCTTCCTAAATTACGTAGGGAGTATTGTGAATACATCCCACGTTTCCTTATTGTCATTCCTCGCAAGCGGCACGAGATATGACCCTCACAAGTGGCCTGACGAATCAACTTTGTTTTGCCCATATCTCTAAGACAAATGGAGGGCAAGATAAAAGGAAAGTTGATTCGTGCATAGGGAAGCACGTAGGTCCACTCTGAAGAGGTCAAATCAAGTGCGGGGATGTCGAAGTCGAAAATCTGATTTCGACATCCTGAAAAATTCGGATTAAGGTTGCGAGTGTAGAATGTGAAAATTGCGGATGCATCAATGCAATTCCTGAAGACTTTAGAGCCTTCGTCACAGATAGCGCTAAAATTTCGATTAATAACAGTTAAACTGGCGGTTACGCTAAAGTCGCGAGCTAACCGCCAGCCGTCAAAACAGTGAATATCAGAACGGAAGCGTAAAAATTGACGGAAACAATATGAAAATAAAACCCTGTTGATTCCTGACTTTCTGATATATAAATCTCCGCTGGCGGTGCATCGGTTGCCGATGCGGGGCTTTACGGCACGGAACACGCTCCCGCCGGGCTTGCACCGGGCGTCAACGGGCGCCTTCCGTACATGGGGTTAGTGGACCGGAGACCGGTCTTCCCTTGCGTACATGGGGTTAGTGGACCGGAGACCGGTTGTATGCCGCATCCTAGCCATGGGGTTCTCGGTACCGCTTCACTGCCATGCTTCTGTGTTTGTTTTTAGGCTGCGACCTGAGGTCAGAGCGCGGGCGCAGATCAGCCGCCACCAGCACCGAGCTGAGCGACTAGCCTGTCATTTCTGCGCTAACCCTCCGCTTCTTGCCGAGCACCCTGTGTCTCAGTGTCCCGGGCGGCTTCCTGGCCTTGGTGGCTGTCGAGGGCTGCCGAGCAGCATTTTGGAAAGGAAGGGGAGAGGGTGAACTGTTTGCCAGTGATTCATTTCTGCGCTTATCCTCCGACTCTGTCCCTCCATCCTGGTTCAGCAAGCGTGTGCCCAGAGGTGGAGCGCAGTCCAGCGGGCCTCTACCTGGCCTCTGCCTTTTTGAATTATTAATTAGTATAAACAGTGAGCACGTGGACCTCAGTGCAGACCCTCACGGACATCGTCGTTGCGTCGTCGGCGTGCCCTGCACGCGTCCCGGTTTGTCGCTGTGCTGCTGCGCATACGTCCACAGCACGTGTCGTCGTTGACAGCAGTCGTCGTCGTCGTCCTCAGCGTCGTCAACAGCAGCAGTCGTCGCTGTGGTCAGCGACGCAGTCGTTGCCTGCAGCAGCCGTCAGTGTCGCCAGTGTGTACTGACGTGCCGTGCGTTGCTGTCTTCCTGTAGACTGGGGTCCTGAGCCCATACCCAGTCGCTCTGCTTGCGGCCGACGCATTCTGTGATCCTTCCTTCTCTTCGTGAACAAAAAAAAACGCTGTCGTTGTTGCCCCCCCCCCCCCTCAGAGCTGATCCTCACTGCTGGCTTTGGGCTGATGGGGAGCCCCTCCCCCCCGTCGCTGCTAATTTTTTCCGAGCCGGAGTGCGCTACAGGATTTTTTTTTTCTATGCAGTAATCCTGTCAGCGACGTCGGCTGCCTCCTACTAAGTAGATCTACCAGGCGCGCCCCTTTTCTGGCTGTGGTTTATCGCCAGGGCGCTGCCTTAGGAGGGGAGTGTTAGCAGTAGGCAGCAGAGTACAAACTCCGGCGATCGCGACTCATCTGCGAGGTCGCTCGCGAGCGATAGGCCTGACAACGTAATACAGACGACATCAATACTACAGAGTACAGACAGAATCACGACAGAGCACAGACAGAATTACGAGAGAATAATTAGCGATTATTAAATAGCATGGTGATTGCATTTTACACATCGTGTCTGCATGTGCTCTGTAAAGTATTCTGAGACTGGACTTCTGTGTGTTGCACAGGGTCTTTGTGACCATGTTGACTGTGGATTCACGGACAAGTTCAACAATTACGACGTGTATGAGCAGTGCGTTGCTTTGAGGGCAAAGGTACAAGTGTGGTCTGGATGTTGAAACAAAGTTCACGTGTTTTGCAGCATCGGTCCTGTGCAGGAGCCTAGTGGCTTATCGCTGTCACCACCCTCAGAACCGCCCGACGCATGACCTACAGCACCCTCACCATCAGCACGGCCAACAGCACCATCACCCGTTGCATCACCTCCCTTGGGCACCCTCACGGACGACATCACCAACGTCATCGTCACCCGTCACATCACCGACAGCACCCACGCCATCGGCAGCACCAGACCGTCACCACCCGATGCATCGCCCAGAGCACCCTCACAGCCATCACCCGTTACATCACAGGCAACACCCTCCCCATCGGCAACATTTGCATTGCCATCACCCGTTACATCGCCGGCAGCACCCCGACCATCGACATCGCCAACGGCACCATCACACACCGCATCAGCCGCAGCACCCTCCCCAGCCATTGGCATCACCAACGGCACCGTCACCCGATCCATCACCTGCAGCACCCTCAACATCGACACCACCAACGACACCATCGCCCATTGCACCACCGGCAGCACCTTCTACAGCTCCCTCACCACCCCTTGCATCGCCTGCAGCACCCTCGCGACGGCACCACCACCACCCGCCGCACCACCAGCAGCACACACCAGCCTCACTATCATCTGGTACAACACCCTCACGATTGACACGAAGGGCGGCACCATTGCCCGATGCATTGCCTGAGGCAGCCTCACCATCAGCACCACCAAGGACTCCTAGAACCACAGCATCACCTGCAGCATCTCCCCCATCGGCAGCACCAGCGGCACCGCCACCTGCAACACCACCGCGGACATCGCCATCACCCGAGACATCACCGGCAGCACCCTCACCATTGACATCACCTGCGGCATGCTCACCACTGACATCACCAGTGACACCATCGCCCATTGCACCACCTGCAGCAACCATCCGAGCCGCCGGCCTTCCGATCACCTGTTCCATCACATACGGCACCATTGCCATCGCCATCACGAATCTCACCATCACCCACCACACCGCCTACAACACCCTCACCACCGGAAGCGCCAGCCTCACCATCACCCGACGCATCACCTGAAACACCCCCGTCAGCATCACCATCGGCACCGGCACCGGTCGCGGCACCTACAGCAGCCTCCCTATCGGCATCACCAGCTTCTTCACCAACCCGCTGCATCACCCACAGTGCCCCGGCGCAATCCACACCGCCTTCGGCGCACACATACCCGACACCCAATTGCAACCCACCCACGCCAACCAGGCCCGCACCGGCACCCTCTCGAGGCCCCACGACACCAGTCACGCCCCATCGGCCAACGCAAGCTGTGCCGCACCAAACAGCGGAATGCCCACTACCCAAACGGCCCGCGCCAAGAACACTCTCACACGCACGCCCGCGTCCGGCCACGCCCGCCAGGCGCTACCCGAGAGCCACGACCGCCCAGACAGGCACCACACCACCACTGCTGCTGACCGCCCACCGCCAGCGCCCCCCTGACCGGGGCCCCGAAAACCAAAAGCCACCGTATGCCTGACGGCCGACACACACACAGGCAACCCAGAGCGCAGCGACCGCCCATCCACCATCCCCCACCGGATCCACGTCCACACCAACACAAACAAGGGCACGCACCCACATTCACGCCCAGCACCGCAAACGCCGTACCCGTACTCGGATTTACCCGAATAGGTGAGGAGGAAAGAAGAGATGGCGAAGCAATAGCACTACACAAGACACATATATGGGCCAACTCCTTAAAACCGGTTTGTTTTCTCTGTTTTCTGCTCTTTTGGTGCCCTTTGTTACCTGTCATTGAAACGGGCACCCTCAAAATATACACAAAAATGGTATTATACATGAAAAATGAATTTTTGACCTCAAATACCCCCTCATGGGGTTTGAACCCACACTCTACAAACCTTAGAGTTGCGTTTTACCTCTAAGCTACGACCTGTCGTCCACGATCTCAGAGAAAACCGTAGTATAATAAAAAAAAAAAATTGGAAAATCAGTACTCCTTACATGCTCCAACCACTATTAACCTCCCATGCTCTTAAAACCGTGGCAACCGACGACCCAAGTGTCAACTGCTTTTCACGGTGAGCGAAGAACTTAAGGGAGGGACAGGGTGGCCATATATGTGTCTTGTGTAGTGCTATTGCTTCGCCATCTCTTCTTTCCTCCTCACCTATTCGGGTAAATCCGAGCTGGCTCAGCTAGCACTACACAATCCCCATATATGGGCAACAGAACGGAAGAACTGAGCTCCCGTGAACTGAACCCTTCATAAGGATTAATTAATCGCCAGGCGTGAAGCGCGCGCCGCTTCTCCAGTCGCCAGATCAGGAGGGACCAGAATTTGCGCGATGCGCAACAGAGCTCTGGTCCTGTCGTAAAACTTTCTGAATGTATCGTAACAGGACCAATCACCCAATGCTGCTACCACATGCGGATCCACGCCAAGATAGATTAGTGCAGTTGCTGCTGCTCCTCGTGTAGAATGCGCGGAAAACGAATCCGCCTCCAGTTCCCCCAATTCCAGTAGGTGTTTCCTTAACCAGCGAGTAGTGAGACCGTTGATGGTATCAGATGATAAAGGCTTCCGTGGCTTTCGTAGGGACACAAAAATCTCAGAACCCTCGTAATCACCAGTAGCCTCCAAATAACGCGCTAAGCAGCGCTGCGGATCAATTGACGGTGGCGTAACATTGTGAATAGGATAACGTGCATAGTATCTTCTCCCTTTGCGCTTAGCAGAAATGAACCAAGGCTGAGCAGCACGTTGGATATCCCTACGTGATCGCGCCAGATCAACGCCTCGGAACAAGGCAAAGAATCTCAAGGACAAAATGGCTTGCAAGCGCAGCTGAGCTTCCGTCTCCACAGGTTGCTGATGCATGACTTGTATAAGACGCCGTACATCATAGAAACGATGATAATGAGGAACACTGACGAACCAGTCACGTTTCAAGTTGCGTAGCATACCCTCGAAACGTAGTTGCGAAAAGCACGGGAATAAACACACTGCTGAATACGCCATACGCCCAGCACTTAAAGAATGCGTGCGTGAAAACTTTAAAAGTTGCACCGCCACCGTCATCAGTGGGATTTGACCAAAGCGCTCCACCTTCAACAGTGGAGCAAGTGCCGCGTCTTGTAACAAGAACGTACCAAACATGTGCCACGCAGAATTGTAACGTTTCAAGGTGTCCTTCCCGATTTCATTGATGATAAGCGTCGCCTCTTCGTTGGTAGCTCCTCGCAATTGATAGTATTCACGCAAACATACGCCAAGGTCAACACGAAACGTGGTTGTGTCTCCGTGCCGTCTGGCATTTGCAAACGGAACTCCGACGTGTTCACTGCGAACTTCACGTGTTTCATCAATAGGTTCCACCAAACCTCGCGCGGCCTGTACGGCAGAGCCATGAGAACCTTCACCCCTGGTGACTCCAACACTTTGTTGACCAACTGAGGTATGTGCTTGAACGGTGGGAAGACCCACCCCGGTGAAAGTAAAGTTAGATTCTGGGAGAAGCCATCGATGGCGTAAGCCCCCGGCTGAGGACACGGACTGACGAACTTGCTGCACACCGCATTGGAACTCCTTGACATCCAATCGATTTCCGGCTGAATCCAACTTTTGAACTCCTCCAGGATCCAAGTCAACACGTCCGACGGGAAGGTAGCCTCCGACGGTGTCCAACGAAGCCGAGACCAAATGTCCGCCGGGTTCACCGAGGTGTGCACGTAAAACGGTTGAATCTCGATGCGATTGGCTTGTGTAAAATTCCACAGTTGGAGAATCAATGCGTTGAACCGCGGCTTGCGACCTCCCCACTTGCGGAGATACCAGTAAAGGACCATTGAGTCGGTGAAAAATCGCAGCGTGGTGTCCCTCAGCGCATACGCTTGAATAGTCAGTAGGGCTCCCCTGAACTCTTTGACGTTTATGTGTTCCTCCCGATTCAGGAACCAACCGAACGCTGCTTGGGCATTCCCTTGAAGGACTCCGCCCCACGCCAGATCCGACGCGTCCGAGTACATGTCCCTGACGTGACCCATGGAAACTACGAAGGTGCGTCCCTTCCACTGGTGTAACTCGTCCGCCAGATCCATCAACTGACGTGACACGCGCTCCGGGAGCGCCACGTCTGCTTCCCAGCCAGTTTGGGCTGCCACCGCCACGTGCACCGCCAGGGCGTCGCTGAGGAGTCGGATATGGGGCATGGCGAACAACAAGGAACGGATTCTTCCAAGAACGGAGGCGCATCGCCTCACTGATGGTGTGTGACTGTGTGCCAGTCTGTTCACGTCCCGAAAAATTGCTTGTAGGCGCTTTGGAGGTACCGCGACGAATCCTTCCCTGAAGTTTAGCATAAAACCAAGCATTATAATTTCTTGAGACGGCTCCAAACATGATTTTGGGACATTGACCAATATACCCAACCGATGCAAAAGTTGTACCAAAAAACGTGTGTGTTCCAGACATTCACGGTAAGTATTGCCAATGATGAGCCAATCGTCCAAGTAGACCCAAACGAGTGCCCCGTGTTCGCGCACGGCATTTAAAATTGGTTGCATGAGGCGTTGCCATTCCCGTGGTGCAACGTTTAATCCAAACGGCAAAACGCACCACCTGTAAAATTCACCGTCGACGTAGACCCCCAAATAAGGTCGATCCCGCGGATGGATACCCATGTGAAAATAAGCGCTTTTCAGGTCAATTTTGCAAGCATACTGACCGGGTCTCAAGAACGGTAAAATGCCCCACAGAGTGACCAAACGAAAATAGGTGGTCTGTACAAACTGGTTCACGTTCTTCAAATTGGTGATAGGTCGACGGCCTCCCTCAGGATGTGCCTCGTCTGACGCTTTGTCCACTGCGAACATACTTGCACAACACTTAATGTCTTTTCGCTCGACGCGTTCCATGCAACCCTGTTGCACTGCATCCAACACGTGTTTTACCAATTCAGGGTCGGTTACCTCTGCGTGGGAAGAACGAGGACGGAAGTCGTCGGTTGGCCGATCCGGATCAAAACCGCCAACCCAATCCAGCTGCAGCCCATTGCGAATCACCGACGCCGCGTATGTGTCCTTCAACGTTCCCCATTCATGCAATTGTGCACGACAGCGCAAATAGAGTGGCATGTGGGGATGGATCGGCGGTGGCACGCACACGGCTGGTGCCAATAAATCCTCTACAGTCAAGCTACTGCTGTGGTCGTTCATCTAACTTGTCGTTACGTGGCACAAATCTTTGGGTGAAACCCTTACCTTTGCCTTTGCCTCCTTTGCCAGATCTCCGTGGATCAAAACGACCTCGTGTTGAAAACGAACGGAAAGAACTACGATGCGAGTAAGGGGAGAAACGCGTGCCTCTCAGGTCTTTTTGTAATTTGTTGCGCGACTGAAGTAGTGACATGTCATCCTTCGAGAGTAACTCTGGTGCAATCGCAGGTTGTTCAAACCGTTTATCTACTGCCACTCGCCGGGAGCTTTGGATGCTGTAGTCCAACGCACCCAACATTGCAAACAATGTTCACATAGTACCAATGAAACAGGTGCTTCCGGAGCTACCGTTGTGTCTTCTTCGCGTGCTAAGACTACTCCCAGGACTCGCATGGCGTCTTTTACCTGTTGTTCCCAACGACGCTTCTCCGCGTCCGCTGGATGTTTGTGCGTTGGCGCGTTATTAACAGCTGCCCTATGGAACTCGTCGAACACTGGAAGGTGCTTCAACATCTTTTTTCTGCGAAACTCGTCTTGCAAAACCTTTCGCTCTTCCAGGAGTGCAGACAAGCGTGAAGGAAGCGACAGAACCTCATCGCGCCACACGAACGTGGACTCCTTGTCCGACGCGGGGCCAGCGTGGTCCTTGGGACCGCTCAAAGTTTCGCATGCCAAGAAGACGTCTTCTCGATGCGACGACGTTCCTGTTCTGCCAATGTCGTCGCCCTTTAAAGTGAGTAAGGCATCACGAACCAAGGCCATCGTGTCTTTGACAGTGGCCAGTGTTTTCTTTCCTGTAAGTTTGGAATACAGTGACGCTGCCTGCCAAGGACTGAGACCACTCATTGCGCCTTCCTTTGCCAACTGTGCTGCATGTTCCAACGACTCAGAACTCAGGTTCCACGCCGAATCCGGCAATTTCAGCACGAACTCGTGAAAATCCAGTGTCTCACTTCCTTCTGTCATTTTGTTAAAATTTTATATCCTTAAAACAATTTGGATTGCATCAGAAATCAAAGCTCTGGGTACAGCAAATCACTAGTTGAACAACTCAGTGAGCGCGTGACCGGTTTTAAGAGCATGGGAGGTTAATAGTGGTTGGAGCATGTAAGGAGTACTGATTTTCCAATTTTTTTTTTTATTATACTACGGTTTTCTCTGAGATCGTGGACGACAGGTCGTAGCTTAGAGGTAAAACGCAACTCTAAGGTTTGTAGAGTGTGGGTTCAAACCCCATGAGGGGGTATTTGAGGTCAAAAATTCATTTTTCATGTATAATACCATTTTTGTGTATATTTTGAGGGTGCCCGTTTCAATGACAGGTAACAAAGGGCACCAAAAGAGCAGAAAACAGAGAAAACAAACCGGTTTTAAGGAGTTGGCCCATATATGGGGATTGTGTAGTGCTAGCTGAGCCAGCCACACACACCCCCTCCCAAAGAAAAGCGAACCAGCAAAAAAGAGAGGGGAAGGGGAAGGGCAGAGGAGAAAACCGCGGAGGGAGCAGAGGGCAGACACGCCGGGGACACCACAGCCCAAAAAAGCGAAGATCACAGTGCAGGCCCACACACGCCCCCCCCCCCCCCCAAGCCATCCCAACCCCCCATGTCCCGCACTCTTAATGGAGCCGCAAAGCCCAAGACCGCCCCCACGAACAACCAAAACAGACCGCCAAGAGGAACCGCCGAGGACGACTAACAACGCACCGCCGCAAACCACACTGACAACACCGACACAAGCCACGCCCCCGCAACCCATCGCACCCCCCACTTCGGCCCGCCAACATACAGTGGTGCCCTTATGGATGCGGTACACCGCAAGAACCCCGCACAGCCAGCCGACAAGGGGCCACCACGGGACACACCAAGGAGACACCAAGGAAGCCCCATCCACAGTGAGGCACCAGCTCCTGCTACCAGAAAGTTTTATAGTGATTTCAACACTGTGTTTATGCCTCTCCTGCTGCTTGCTGCTGGTGTAGGGTTTCCTGCTGCTTGTCTTTGAAGGAGAGAATGTTTTAGTTGCTGAAATACAATCAATCCAGGATAGCCCAAGCCAGAGATAAGCAAGTGGAAGAGAATCAGGATCAAAGCATGAAGGGCTGCAGTGTAAACAGTGAAAGATGTTAGAATATTCACAGAAACTGCAACTCAGGTCAATTCGGATTGCATATTCACAAAGATAGCTGCAATGTTTTGGAAAAAGAGTTGGAAAACTGCCCCATGGTCACTCAATGTCCATAGTGCCATCTCAGGAGATGTGCACTGTTTGTTTTGGGTCCCATATGTGCTGAGGTGGCAGGGCATTTGGCGATGAGGTCACTGCCATGTCACATGGGATCTTCCTACTTAGCTAGGCTCACCGGGAATTGAACCCAGGACCTCTCAAAAAGAGGTGCCCAGCCCCCTAGGGTGCATACCACTAGGACAGCTAAGAATTCATGAGAAAACATAGATAAATTCATAGGCTCTGCCCTGGATAAGTCAGTTCTCAGTCGACTCAGGAAAAGATCAATTGCCTCACAATGATAGGGGATTAAGGGGTCCACTCCATATCCTGATTGGGTGTTTGGTTCCATAGGTCAAAATGTGTTATCACCACTTTTGGTTGGGCCAATACTAAGAAAGAAATGCTTGTGTGCTCAGTGCATCTCTAATACAACTAGAGTATGCCTCAAAGCATTCGAAAAGCACTTTTTCTTACTCCCTCCTTGTGCTGTGGTGGCCACCACTGTTGAATTCTCAGGAAAAACGGATTTTTTCTTGGCCTTTCCTTGGTTTCCACATCTACTTTAAAATACCTATAGTTTCCCTCACACAGAAAAATGGGCGCTCACCATGGCTGGCGCCTTTTTGCTGCTTTGTTCGTGACATTTCCTACAGAAAGCTCAGCGCTCATGGCGCTGCCGGGATTCCTGTGGCTTGGTTGGGTTAGTTTGGGAGCATGTCAAAACATGTGCATGTGCATCCCTCCCTCCAAGACGCAGCGCGACACTAACCCAACACCAGACTCTGTATGGACATCCCCTGTGGTTGTTAAAACCTGCTGGCGACCTGCTGTCCTGATCTTAGGGCGAACGGAGGCGTCAACAAATTAAATTGCCCCTTGGTGGGGTCTTGGGTTCTGCTCAGTCTCCTGGCTGCTGCTTTTCGGCCCAGAAAGCGGCCTACTCAGCGACACTTTCGCGAGGATATCTGCAGAGACAGGAATGGGAGAATTATGGCCGAATCCACGCAAACGCGAAGCCCCAACACTCAAATCCGTCAAATGACGGCCTAGAATGTTTCTAAGACAACACACCTGAGCAGAATCCAATTGTGCATCAGAAGCACATTTTTGTAAAAATTATAGTCATCTCTCGACTTTTCCAATCAAGAAATTCCTACGCATAAAGAGGCGGCGCGCAGAAGCGTCTCCTAGCGAAGCGCCGGAAAATGAAGAAATAATGAGATGATACACGCATGTCTCACGTAACTCGGAAAATGACGAGACACACATTAATAAATAAACATACAGATTCCACCCACACTGATAGAAGAATCAAAAATCCAAGAATTCGAAAATCAACGAAAAGACTTCAATGAATCAGGTATAAACTACAGGTGTGCTCGTCTCGTATGCAGCATGCACATTGCTCATCTCGTGTCTCCGTGAACGAGTCTTGTAGCTGCGCTACCAAACGATAGAGGGCTAGATTAGAAGGATTGCAGATGATTAGAGGTCAGATCAGGGTGATTAGACATACAGACAAGTGCATAGCGATGTTTTTCGCTTGCGCCTCGTTCCTCTCCTCACCTTGCTTCACTCTCTAGCGGTAGGTAAGGTAGGTAAGCCCAGGTGGGGCCACCCCCTGGTAGAATCCGTGAATGTGGGTAAGATTAAGCAGCAAGATTTGACAACGGCAAGTCGTTCACTCGTGCATGCTCGCACATTCACACACGCATGAAGGGGTAGGCCACGCGAAATGCGCACGGTATACCTTGTTTAGGTCACCCAGGGGCTCCTCGGTACGTTCTTTAAGAGAACCTGAGGAGTTTCTTAACGATTGCTTGCTTGACAGGGCGTGTTTGAGGACAGTGTATTATAGGTCACACTGAGAAGCGTATAATACGTGGAGTGTGGCTTGGTTCCTCAACCGCGAACACCCCTTCATTGGCCTTTGCTTTACAGGTGGGCAGGTAGGGTGATTGGTGCAGGAGCATACCATTTTTTTCTAGCCCTGCTAAACAAGGGCGCTGATCACACAAACAATTGACTGCACCTCCGCCAGGACTGGCGAGGGCAGTTCGACTCCATCAACATCCACGCTGTGCACACAACAAGAGCACCCCTTCCCTCCAGGCCCTAGCAGGGGAAACGCGTTGTGGCGTCCCCTGTTAGGCCACAATTGCTTAGCAGCGCTGTGTTCTCTTGTCTTCTTCACAGGAGGGTCATTAGGCCCCACGACGTGATCTTCAACCATACCCAGTAGAGTGTGCGTGTAGGAGGGGTAGTCCTGAGTGGGGGCTTAAGCCAGTTGCAGAAGTGCTCGCCCACCAGGATGGTGCCACTGTAGGTAGTTAGTGTAGAGTAGTGGTGTCTCCTGTCCCGCGTGCTTTTCCTCGTTGGCAGGGGAGTGCGTTGGCCTTTGGCCTTTAGCAAAAATGGGCCTTTTGTATGCCCTTAGCACACTTGGCCACCCCTCCCCTTTAGTAGGTAGGGCTTTTGCCGTCTTCCCCCAAGGATAGGCGCCAGCACAGAAATTGGTCGCCATAGGAGTGGTACCAGTACCTGACTAGGACCTTCGGTCCGACATCAGCGAAGCCCGGTCTCCGGGAGCCACGCCCGGGAGAGAAGTGAGACACACACAGACATACGTAGCACACTTAGGGGTAAGGTTCAGTCCCTAGCTTTAGTCTTGGAGGCAAGCGTCTCAGCGAGCCTCAGCAACTCACCAAGGTTGTTCTGGGACAAGTAGTCAACCAGAACTGAGTTTAGGCGTCCCTCAGGTGGAACAAACGCAGAGAAGGGCTCCAAGGTGGCCTCTTCGACTCCAAACCCTTCCCAGAGGGTGAGGAAGCGCCAACCCTGGCGATAGCGGTGGCGTAGGACAGAGTTCACCAGGTAGAAGCCCTCCTTAGCCATCTCCTCGGCGTTCATGTCGGGGAGTTCCCCTTCAACTTCCATAGGGCTGGCAGCCCCTTGCAGGTCTAGGGCGGCGATTTCGTCGTCGATCAGCTCCCACTCCTCCCCACAGAGATCTTCAGGATCATAGTAGCGCTTCAGGTGTTGAGCAGCGCACACCAGGATCCCCCCTAGACGAGGTGAACACCGCACGGTGATACGGTGTCCATCCACTGATAGAATCTTGTACGGCCCGAAGTATGGGTCATCGCTGGTAGAGCGTGGCCAGGCAGGTAGTCGACTGTGGTGCACCAGCACCAAGTCCCCCTCTTGGTAGGTGGCCGGTACTCGGTGCTTGTTTTGCTTGTTCCACTGACGCTCCCTCACTCTCTGGAGCATAGCCTTGGCCTTGTCCACCTTTGCTTGTTGCTCTTGGACCCATTCACCCACAGAGGAATGGGTGTCCTCTGGATAGGGGGCATGTAGGAACCATGCCGGGCCCCCTAGGAATAGCTCATGGGGCGAGTAGCCAGTAGCTGAACTCTCTTGGGAGTTCATCATCAAGGATATGACGGGGAGTAGTCTCACCCAGTCTCTGGTGCGTTCAGTTTTGCACCATATCCTTACATTCTCCTTGAGGACACGAATCTGTCGCTCACATAGGGGTTTGCTCGTGTGAGAGTAGGGGATCCCCGTAGACACCTGGACATTGAGGGATCTCAGGACCCTCTCGTACCAACCAGTATCTGAGCTTACTCGTACGTCCTCATCGGAGTTGATCTCCTTGGGCGCCCCATAGACACAGAACCACTCCTCCAGGGGTATCTTGATAGTTTCCTCCCCGGTAATGTGCTTGGTACATGGGAACACCCTGGTAAACCTGGTCAACCCACAGGTTACCACGAGGGCGAAGTCATAGCCCCCGAATTTCAGCATCTCCGTGTAGTCCACATATAGAACACTGTTAGCACAGTGAGGGATGGGCAGGGTCGGGTAGAGACCTCTGTCCCTGATATCCCCTTGTTTGCAGGACCTGCACGCGCACTTGTCCACGATAGGCTGGAGGGTTTTCCGCAGTTGGTCGTCAGTCCACGTAGGTCAGCACGGTCAGCACCCACATGACTGCTAGACTCATGGGTCCACTTCAGCAGCGCTGGGACTCTGTCATCAGGCACCACGATGCGGTCCTCGTGCCAGAGGTAGCTGTTGTCCCTCTTCCACTGATCTTCGTTGACCAGGAGGGGTTCAAGGCGTTTCACCAGGCGCTTGTAGATATCCCCAAACTCCTTCAGGTACTCCGATTGTTGGAGTCCATCCAGGGGGCGTATCATCGTCATGTTGAGGTCCAAGTGCACGTCCATACGACTGAACGCCTCCCTAGCCAGCGCTTCAGACCGGGCACCAATCAGGGCGTCGAAGTTGTTGCGGCTGATGTAGTCTGCACACTCGTTCTTCACTCCCTGGATATGGTGTACCGTCAGCCGTAGCTAAATGAGGTAGGTCCACCAGCGCCGTAGCTTGGCCTTCTCAGGTGGGGGGCCCTTCTGGAAACTGCAAACCGACTCTTGGTCGCACAGCCAGACCACAGGGTTACTCCCCAGCAGTCGTGCTTGTGAGGATAGCACCAGCATACCCGCGAGCAATTCTTGCTCATAGGTGGAGTAGTTCCCCCTGGCCTGGTTCCACTTCCAGTTCCAGTGGCCCAGAGGTACTAGGACCCACTTGTCGTCAGGGTAGCTGTGCTTGAGGGTTTAATCTCGGTTGAGACCTTCAGTCCCCCATTGGAAATAGCCGAGTCGAACTCCTCCTTCTCTAGTGCTTGCCATTGGAACAACGTTCTACCACCGCCCACATTGCTGGTGTCGGTCACCAGGATAATCTCTTCCTGTGCCCTAGGCACGCCCAAGCACTTAGCGTTGGCCACCTTGTCTTTGAGCTCCTCAAACGCTTGTTGCTCTTGTGGGCCCCAGCGCCAAGTAGTACTGTTCTTGATCAAGTCCGTCAGAATGGCGCTGGTGTAGGTGAAGTTTTTGATATGGCGGCGATAGAAGTTGCACGCCCCAATGAAACCGCGTACATCATGAAGTCCTCTCTTGGGGTCTTCGTGTCGTACCTTAGCATCCATCAGGGGTTTGGCCTTAGAGGCCGCTGGGGTCCACCATCCATAGCCAACGTCAAACCCCAGGTACTGCATGGTCTCCTGCATGAACTCACACTTCTCCAGCTTGAGTCGTGTGTGGTTCTCCTCGCAGACCGCAAAGAACTCACCCAAGAGTATTAGGTGGTCCTCCTGGGTATTGGTCCCGAGGCATACATCGTCGATGTGAGCTTCCATCTGGGCCCCACGGGATATAAGCTCCTGCACCTTAGGTCTCCTTCGTAGGATGGACAAGATCTTGTTCATCAGCTCTTGGAATAGAGCGCGTGCGTTGGCCACGCCAAATGGCATGACCTTCCACTTGAACACCCTCCCCTGAGGGGTGATGAAGGCCAGTAGCTCCTGAGCGTTGGGCGTCAGGTCCACTTGCCAGAATCCGCTCCTCTTGTCCATCTTGGTCTTGTAGCGACAGGAGGCTATCTTCTCCAGGGTAGACTCCATATTGGGAATGGACCCTGAGTGGTTCAACATTTTCTTGTTCAGCTCTCCGTGGTCCACTACCAGCCGTTTGGCTGTAGACCCAGGTTTAGCCACCAGGAAACAGGGGCTGCAGTGTAGGGGATAGTCCCCGTCCTTGTACTCCAGGACTAGGCCAGCGTCGATACATTCTTGTATCTGTCACTCAATCTCGTCGGCCTGCTCTTTGGGAGCTGGATAGGGTCTCCTCCGGATCTTGTGACCCATGAACTCGGGTTTCAGCTTGAGGTCCATCTGTACCAGCTTTTCACATGAGGCTGGAGGGGGCAGTTCTCCGAACACCTCCGGATAGGTCCTTATAAGCTTCTGCACCCGCGGGTCCAATAGCTTGATCTTGTTCTCCATGTCCTCGTCAGAGTGTAAGTTGCTTGCCGTCGGGACGTCGGGAGGTGATCCTCCACCGACTCTTCGCCCTTGGTAGTGTCCTTCAACCCTTGGTAGGCATATAGAAGGTCTTGTTCAACCATCTCCGGTGGACGATGCCAACATAGGCACCCTCGAGGGGGTTCACATACACATTCCTCCGAGAGGTGGTCCTCCTCTGGGGTCCTCACATGGGCGCCCCACACGCTCTTCATGAGCTTAAGATCTACCTCCCTTTGCCAGGTGGTGATCTTCTGTTCGAGGTCCTCCTTCAATTGGGATAGATCTCCCATACGTCCTTGCTTCAGTGTCCATGAGCTGCAGGTAGGCTTAGCGTAGCATAGCTCTTTCGCCACCAACTTCCTCTTGGAGTCCACATACTCCCTTAGCCTGGATCGAGGGTCCAGCTCTTCGTCCACGGGGTCTTCCACCCTGATGGAGAGTAGGGGTTTCAGTGGGGCAACGTACTCGGCGTTCTCCACTTCCTCCACACAGGTCTGCACGAAGAAGGCGTCGTGCTCAGTTTCGTCATCTGAGTGGATAGAGCTAGGTAGCTCGGATAGTCCAAACTCAGAGACTCCATCAGGAACAGGTACATGACAGGGAGAGTTGGGGGCGTTAGTGTCAGTCACGACGTACTCATCTCCTCCGGGTATAGTCTCAATAGCATCTTCAGGTCGTAGTCGATCCTTCAAGTCACCCAAGGCGAGTCCATCGCTTGCTCGTTGTATAGCCTGGACCAGAGTCGGGTCCGTCTCCTCCCAGGGGATGGAGGTAAGACCTCCGTCCACCACGCTGAGCATACTCCCCCATCCAGGTTTCCCAATAGGTGTCTTACGCCCCAGAGGCACGTAGATGGCCTCATCAGGTAACCGAACAGAGCTGATAGTCAGCCTGTCCAGGAGGTTTCGCCAGTACTCGTTGCCCCCATGGGCTCCTCAATCGGGGGAACAAAGGACCATACGGGAACTTTCCAAGGCCAGCTTGGTCAGGACCTTCCCCAGTTCACCGAACCTGGGGTTCCCGTAGGCCTTCCCGAAAGAGGGCCAGTAAAATTTGTAGCTGCAGTTCTTCCCCTTGCTGCAGTAAAGGTCCAGTACATGCTGCTCGTCGCTGGCGAACAACTCGACACTCAGGTCTTCTCTAGAGTAACCCAACTCCTTCAGACCTTGGTCTAGGACTTCCCCAAATATTTGATAGTCCTCAGTTTTGGAGGCCGCCATCATGTTCGAGGGCTCCTCCTTAGATAGCCTCAGGTAACTCGAGGTATGTTCCAACTGCTCCAGTGGCACAGACTCTCCGCCACTGCCGTGGTCCACGTAGAGGAGGTAGGACGCTTGCAGCGTCAGGGATTGTATCTGGGAGTGCTGCACGAAGAAGTCAGTCCCCAATACAAAGTCGAAGGCTTCAGTGTCCATCACATAGAACCGATGGGCGATAGTCCGGGAGCCCATAGGTACTTCCACCTCACAGTCCCCCCAGCTGTGCACCACATGTCCATCCCCCATTTGTATAGCCACGGTGGTCATGGTGTTCTTCAGGCTCCCACAAGGTAATACTTTCTTGGCCACTATAGATATGGTGGCGCGAATATGCAATACCCCCAGGTATTCGCGTCCCCCTAATCGGATACGTACCCAAAACACCAGGTCTTGGGTGCCACCGGAGCGTCCTTGTCAGAACTCCGCTGGACAGGTCACCTCGAACCCCTTGTTCCGCAGCTTGCGGGCCATCCTCATGAAACGGCTTCTCTTCTTAGCGTTGCCGTCATCACCACCTTCGTGCTCCCGCTTGGCCCCTTGTTCTTTCTGGGCCTGCGTCTGTGAGCGTGTGGTAGGACCAGACTGCCTTCCAGAGGGCTCGGAGTTCCCCCCTGGATTAGGGTTGGGGTTGCCTCTGTTCTTGTCTGTGTTCTTGTTGTCCTTGTCTGGCTGGCGGTTAGAGCCTCCTCTTCGCCACCTGGACTCTTGTCTTGCCCTTGTCCACGTCCTTTCGACTTGCCCTTGCCGGAGTCGTTGCCTTTGCCTTTGCCTCCACCTTTGCCTGAGCCTTTGCCAGGATCTTCACCCTTAAGCTTCGCCGATAGGCGCTGCTTATGGTAGCACTCATCCTCGTAGTGCTTCTTCTTCCCACAGAAGGCACACGTGATGGTGCACCTGTAATGATCCGGCAGCTTCGCTCTGGCGCCAGTGTTCTTCTCCTGCTGCTTCCCCTGGACTACAAAGCAGTCTCGCTGTTCGCAGTCAGGGGCATGCTGCAGGTGGCCCTGCTCGTCTCTGGCCTCACACCAGAAGAGCTCCTTGACGTTTTCCATGATACGGGCGTGGGCGTGTTTGGGGGTAGTCCCCTGCCCAGGTCTGGACCCTTGGTACCCTTTACCATGGCCTCCAGAGCCTCCTCCTCCAGGACGGTAGTTGTTCAGGTGCTGGTCGCTCTCCTTCTCCAGCGCCAGCTCCAGGAGTAGCACGCATAGATCCTCGTAGCGGAGGAATCTAGCCTTGCGCTCTGCCGTCGAACGGCACTCGTCCCACAGCTCCCGAGGGAGCTTAGCCACCAACCAGAAGAGCAGGTCGTCGCTGCTGTAGGATCCGGGCGTCAATCGTCCAGCCCAGTGATCCAGGTCAGCCAACAGCTCAGAGACCCTGCCAGGTTTGGGGTTGTTGGGCAGCACGGGCAGGTTCCCGATCTCGGCCCTGATGGAGAGGTCGGTTTTGTAGGTCGGGTACTGCCTCTCCAAGGCAACCAACACATCGGCAAAGGTGGCGGAGTTGGTCACGATCTGCCTGACCTGCTTCTCCAGGTACTTGGTCTTGCAGCACTGCAGGAGCAGATCGCACTTGACCCGTCCACTAGCGTGGGTTTGGCCGGTCAATCAGAGAAGCCGGCCAAATTTCTCAGCGAACTCGCTGAGGTCCTTGCCTGTGAACTCAGGCAGGTTCACCAGGATCTTGGAAGTGGCAATAGCCTTCGCCTCCTGAGACCTGCGTCCCTCAGGGCGTCGGGTCCTCCTCCTCTTCTTCTTCTTCTTCCCACTTGGGTTCTCGGTGTCCTCCGGGTCACCGTCCTACGAGGGCGAAGCAGAAGTCATAGACGGCAGCTCATCATCGGAGGGGTCTCCGCCTAGATCACTAGAGCCATAAGGCTCCACGTCCACCATTGCCCTCAAGGCTGTCAGCCTCAGACGGCCCAGCTCGGCTCAGGTAGAGTTCGTCACGTGGCTGTAGGGCGGCTAGGCTGTTCTCGGTACGAAAGGACTTCTCGGTATGGCTGCAGGGGTCGGCATCGGTCGGCTACTCAGGCTCCCCAGGGTGTTTGTCAACCCTGCCACCAGGTGGCTGGCCTGTACTCGATGGGGTGACACTCCCACCGTGGTAGGTGACGCTTGGGGCGGTATCATCAGGGGCTCCAGTTTCTCTCGAATCTCTTGTGTGAGGTCGCCCACGATTTTAGAGGTGGCTCCTCGGAGCACCTCGTTGATCTCCGACCGCATCAGGGACCTTTTGGAGGATCTCCCCGATCCTCTACTCCTGCCTCCAAGAGACTCAGGTCCTCTCCTCAACCCACTCAAGGTTGCATACCGAGGAACATCCACATAGGCTGCCGTAGCGGGTAGAGGATGGTGATAGTCAGCCGCATACCATCGCGGCGCATAACTGGAAGCCACCGGCTCACTGGCAGTAGTTGCCTCAGGAAAAGCAGTGGTAGGTGGACCCAAACCATAGGCAGGGTAGGGAGGCATACCAGTAAAGCCTGTGCCCTCTGCCATAGGCGGGTTGTTTATGGGTGTGGATGTTGTAGCGGCTGGGTCTGGAATCGGGAGTGTGGTGGTTATAGGAGAGGGTGATGCGTAGAGGCCAGAAGCGCTTGGTGCGCCTTCAAAGGTAGGATCATTCAGCAGGTCTTGCCCTTGGTCTTCTCCTTCGTCTGCTATGCCTTCTGCAGCATCCTTCTCGCTCTCTCTCTTCCTCTTCACAGGATGAGTGACCACCTCCTCGACTGAGAGGGCCCGGAAGGCCGACTGGAGTCCTTCCAACGAATCCTCCGCCACGTCCACTGGCCCATGTAAGGGCTCCGAAGGTACAGCGCTAGGTCCAGGTCCAGGTTCACCAGGTACTGGCCCTGCTCGTGCCTCAGGCGCTGTCTTCACGTCGGTGTCCTTTTTCTTTGTATCCATCTTCGCTCGCCCTTCTGCTTATATGTGACTGATCTCGGCGCACTGGTTGTACGGCACGGGGTTGCTGCCGGTACGCAGAGACAGTCTGCCTCTTGCTACCAGAAACTTTTATAGTGATTTCAACACTGTGTTTATGCCTCTCCTGCTGCTTGCTGCTGGTGTAGGGTTTCCTGCTGCTTGTTTTGGAAGATGAAAATGTTTTAGTTGCTGAAATACAATCAATCCAGGATAGCCCAAGCCAGAGATAAGCAAGTAGAAGAGAATCAGGATCAAAGCATGAAGGGCTGCAGTATAGACAGTGAAAGATGCTAGACTATTCACAGAAACTGCGACTCAGGTCAATTCGGATTGCATATTCACAAAGATAGCTGAAATGTTTTGCAAAATAAGTTGGAAAACTGCCTCATGGTCACTCAATCTCCATAGTGCTATCTCCGGAGATGTGCACTCTTTTTTCTGGGTCACATATGTGCTGAGGTGGCAGGGCATGTGACTATGAGGTCACTGCCATGTCACATGGGATCTTCCTACTTAGCTAGGCTGACCGGGAATTGAACCCAGGACCTCTCAAGAAGAGGTGCCCAGCCCCCTAGGGTGCGTACCACTGGGACAGCTAAGAATTCATGAGAAAACAAAAAAAAAATAATAGGCTCTGCCCTGGATATGTCAGTTCTCAGTCGACTCAGGAAAAGATGAATTGCCTCACAATGATAGGGGATTAAGGGGTCCACTCCATATCCTGATTGGGTGTTTGATTCCATAGGTCAAAATATGTTATCACCACTTTTGGTTGGGCCAATACTAGAAGAGAAATGCCTGTGTGCTCAGTGCATCTCTAATACAACTAGAGTATGCCTCAAAGCATTGGAACAGCACTTTTTGTTACTCTACCAGCCTGTAGCCTACAACGGACCAACCCCACTGCCGAACCCAAGGCCCCCCCCTCCCCCGAACCTGAGGACGATACACCCCGGCCACACACAGCCACTCACCACTGACGGGCGCCGCACCGGGGCCACAACACGCCCGTGATGCCGCGACCCAACAAACTCGCGGACCCCGCAAACCTGGCAGCTCGCACCTGGCCCATAGACAGCGCTCCCCACAATCCTGGACCCACTCCACGGCAGGCCGACACACCCGGGCACCACGCGACCACGCCCCCCTAGTTGTGACACTGCAATCTCACACACCCCACCCAAGGGGACTCCAGGCCCCTCGCTGCAATGATCCCACACGGCCCACGGACTGCGGAACGCCAGAAGGACGACCAAGAGACCGCGTGGAACAGCCTCGCACCGCCCGAGGAGCAACTACGAGCAGCTACCCACCCCACCGGACCCGGACACAATACCCTCCCCGCCCCCAAAAGGGAAGCCAACACACGACCAAGCGCCACCACACCACACCGCACTCCCCTACTGCGCCCACACGCATTTCAGTCAAAAGTCCTGCACGGGACATGGCGACGCACCAGCTCGCCGACCCCAGGGCGGTGGGACACCGCAGCCCACCAGCACAGAAACGACGCCGCACCACGCCAGCTCCGCACCACACCCCCCCCCAACTGGCACCATCCCCAGAAACCCCACAAACCATGCACCAGCTCACCGCCCACCACCAGCCACAACCCGAACCGCACCCGGGGACGAAACTGATGTGTATTGGGACGCCCCTGGATCTTGGTTACTGAACTCTGCTCCATGGGGAAGAGCTTGAGGTCTTTTAAACCCATTTTTATACTCTTTTTTGAGGCATATGGCGCACTCATTCTAGAGGCTCTGTGAGCAGTCTTCCAGAGACATTAGAAGAGCAAGTAATCACAAGAGATTCCGTAATACCACGCAAATACAAATTACTCTAGGAGCTTTGCTCGCCCCATGACACAATCTGGGACCCTGAAAGAGGAAGAGAGGGCAAACAAGGCAATAACTTAGGTTAATACACATGTAAACATACTTAAGTACCAAACCATGTGCTAAGGTTAGATTTTTAGGAAAAATCACAGTAAATCACCGCACCACAGACCCTGTGACCTGAGATTCAGGTAGTCAACGACTGTCGTCGACAGGAACTGTGCTGTGGTCAACATGTCTAAGTCAGTTCTGGGTCAAACCTAGGTCAAACAAGTCAAACAATGTCATATGCATGTTAGAAACATGGTTAAAACTTGAAACATTGGTCTCCCCCCATGCGCCAGCCTAGAGGCCCTAGGGCATTCTGGCGCCAAATGATATTTTTTCTGAAAACCTATGGAGTTATACTTCATATCCCCCATAGGGGAGGGAACAGCCGTTGCAGCAGGCCGTCTGTGGAAAATTGGCAACTTCGTGCATTTTCATGAGAACTGCCATAAAATACACTAAACATCCCTCATAATTCATTAAAAATTGTTATAAAAACAGCTTTTCTGGAGCTTTTACGGACATTCACGACATTTTCCGTCATGAAAATAATGTCGTAAAAATGACGGCGATGACTGGCGCCCGCTGCCGCACTGTTGGTTCTAATTACTTTGAAGGCTCAATGAACCTTCAAATTTTTTAGAAACTTCAAAAACCTCAAAAAAATGACTAAAATAGTGAAGCGTTTTCGTGGACCCCTTGCAAAGCACCGCAATTTCTGCAAGAATCGAACATTTCGTGAGTCGGTTTAAGTTGCTTAAACTGTTCTAAGGCGTTAGCGACAGGCCTTCCAAATCTACATAGATGCCTGTGAAAACACGGGAAAACAGTGAAATCTCGCGAATAATTACAAAATGGGGTACAACAGCGGAAATTTATTATAAAAAACTGCTATTTTAACATAAGAAACGGCAATCCTCGCTATTGTTCTGTAGCCTTCGTAATCCCATTTTACGTCATAAATTGCGCTATTCAGCACGCGTGCGAGCCACAGCGGGTAGCGGTAGGGAGACCCTCCCGCTACCGCTTCACCCCCCTACTTAAAGGTTTGTTTATCCCCCAAGGGGAAAAACAAACCCCAGAGGTAACCTCTTCCTAGGTGTCCGGTGGGGAGCACCAATACTACCCTCAGGTAAAAACCTGCTTTGCCACACTAGGAAAAGATTAAGAAAAAGGCCTTGGGTGGCCTGCCCTGTTTGTTTTGAAGACCTGGCAAAGGTTTTCAGTTTTCCGAAAACCCACATGCTTTCAAAAACCAAGCAACAGGACAGGCACGCACACAGCACTGTAACTCAGCATCAAATCCATGTTGCTGTGTCAGTTCGTGCCTTACCCAGGCACCGTGCACTGTACTGTACAGGTGCGGGTGCGTGTGCCAGGGGCTGATCTGCCCCATATATACATGGGTTTTAAGACCCACATATATACCCGGTTGGTGGAGCCTGACAAGACTGCGCTCTCACCACGGCAAGTCTGACAAGACTGGACTTGCCAACAGGTGTTCCAACAAATGGAATTTTAAATTATCACCGTCTCTAACGACGGCTGCCACTGCCAGGCCTCTGCGTCCCACTGTCTTGGTTGGTCGCTCCGCTGGCTGTGGCGGTTTTTTTCGGCGTCTGGAAGTCCTCTACGACTTCCACCCTTTTCTTCGCTTCGCCCGTAGCGGACTTCGTCTTGGACGTCTTCTCCAGGCCGCGCACTCGCTCTTGCAGACTCTCCTGCTCTGACTTCAGGGTCCGGATCTCCGCTGCTGCATTCCTCGCCCACGCTGTCATCTCTGCGGCCCAGGCCTTCAACTCCACCGTCTCGGTTGGTGGGATGGCGAGCTCCGAGCTTAACCGACTGGGACTGGGGTTGCGTGGATTTCCGGTGATCTCTCCTCCACGTTGGGGTACTGGTCGGTACTCCGGCGCTTTCTGGGGCGCAGGTTGGCGCTCCCTCGACGCTTGACCACGGTCTGCGTGACCACGGCTCGGACCTTGTCTTCGGCGGAGCGCTGATTAGTGCTCTGGCGTTCTCCAGGATGCTGGTTGGCGCTCCCACGCTGCTTGACGATGGTCCGGCTTGCAGAAGAGTTCTCGTTCGAAGGCTGGGTGGCCGTCACGGTAATCTGGATTGCGGCTGGTACTGCCGCTCTTGGGACGGCCGGTGCTGCCGCCGTACTGGTTCCCACGGCCATAGGGTTGACAGCTGGAAGGGCCATACCTCTGTTGCTCGAACGCGGGACTGTGGCTCGAACTTGGCCTTGGACTGGGGCTCCAGTCTGACGCGTCACTCATGCTGTCCAGGTTGTAGCCGCGATTTTGCGGTCCCCACGTCCTGACGCCGCTGCTGTCGCTGCTGCTCATCCGGGACACTGAGGAGGCACTTGCTGCCTCTCCTCTGGCCGTCTGCTGCGGCTGACGGCCACGTTGCGGTGATGACTGGCGCTGCCCCCAGCGCCTTCTGGCTTCAGCGCGTGTTAGCGCCGCTCCTTGGCGCTGCGATGCGCTGCGGCCGGCAGCTTCCCTGTTCAGGGTTGTTAGAACAGTTTTGAAGCGTTTTCGTGGACCCCTTGCAAAGCACCGCAATTTCTGCACGAATCGAACATTTCGTGAGTCGGTTTAAGTTGCTTAAACTGTTCCAAGGCGTTAGCCACAGGCCTTCCAAATCTACATAGATGCCTGTGAAAACACGGGAAAACAGTGAAATCTCGCGAATAATTACAAAATGGGGTACAACAGCGGAAATTTATTATAAAGAACTGCTTTTTTAACATAAAACCGGCAATCCTCGCTATTGTTCTGTATCCTTCGTAATCCCATTTTACGTCATAAATTGCGCTATTCAGCGCGCGTGCGAGCCACAGCGGGTAGCGGTAGGGAGACCCTCCCGCTACCGCTTCAATAGCTATTTCCAGAACAAACTGGAGCTATTTCCTGATACTACAGACTGGCCGACATCTGTACTGGAGTGGCAGCTTACTTCCGGAGCTTTCCTGGCTTCCATGGAGATACTTTTACCTATAAAGATGAACCTGCATATGAGCACATGGTCACATATGCATCCCCCCCCTTCTTAAAGGGTTTGCATGAGCTTTGTTTAGAGAAGCCTCAAAGGGGTAAAAGTAACTCATGCTTTGCCCTATGTGCTTTTCCTGCTTCAGTGTTTCCAAAAAAACCCATCCTGAAGAAACAGAGTCCTTCGGCAAGAAGACATAAGCAAAAGAAACAAGTATAAAAAACTGTGGTGCAGGTAAAATGTACGGTTCAAACAACCTTAAAAGTAAGTATAGTACATTCAAACAATGGCAAGAATCGCCAGAAAACAGAAGTATTTACAACATATACTCCTGAATGTATATCACTGGGGCTCTGGCAGGACTGGCAGGAAATCACAAAGGGCTTGGAAAAATCAAACAAATATGATTACAGAGGGTTAGCCACTCCCAGACCCAATGGGGCTCTTATAATTCTTGAAGAACTTCTCCGTCTGCTTGTCAAAGATCTCCAGGTCCATGGCTGTGAGTGGACGACAGTCTTTTCGCCTTGACGTCGTCGTCTGGCGACAGCTACCTTCGCTGCAGCTGTCCCACATGTCAAATTCCTGTTGCCCTTGTTGTTGGGCTTCCTAAAAATCAATCGCTTGTTGGAACTCATTTGGAGCATGGTCATACCATTTTATTGAGCTGGTTTCTGGCCCATTGTCGTCGCTGGACGTCGGTGACTAATTTGTCGTAAAATATTCGGCGATCTCCGCCGCTTCTGAGCCAGAGTAAGTGGCCCATCAAGGCTCATTGTCTTGGTCATGATCAATTTCTTGATCCCCTTGAAGTTCTTGATGGTGCCCCCCAGTCCAAGTACTTGAGGAGGAGGTGGAGGTTGTGCATGACATACCTGGATGTATTGTCGCTCCAGGCCTTCGCAGGCCAGACCAGGGCGTCAACTGGTTGATCTGCAGTCCAATCTTGGCCTTTGTGAAGAACTTGAGCTCCTTGGATTGGTTCTTTCTTGTTGCTTGTGCCAAGGGTCCACACACCTTGAAGAACATAAAGAACTCCAAGTTCTCCTTCAGAGTTGCATCGACTCTAGAACAATTTTGAGGTGCATTGGTACGCCCCTGGAAGAACATTCAAAAATAGAGTTATATGGGGGACGTCAGCCCCAGAACAAGTTGATGCGGTTAAGAACATTCAAAAAATTGGTACGCCCCTGGATCTTGGTTACTGAAATCTGCTCCATGGGGAAGAGCTTGAGGTCTTTCAAACCCATTTTTATACCCTTTTTTGAGGCATTTGGAGCACTCATTCTAGAGGCTATGTGAGCACTCCTCGAGAGACATTAGAAGAGCAAGTAAGCACAAGAGATTCGGTAATACCACGCAAATACAAATTACTCTAGGAGCTTTGCTTGCCCCAAGACACAATCTGGTGCCCTGAAAGAGGAAGAGAGGGCAAACAAGGCAATAACCTAGGTTAATACACATGTAAACATACTTAAGTACCAAACCATGTGCTAAGGTTAGATTTTTAGGAAACATCACAGTAAGTAAGTGCCTTTTTTGGCCTAAAACAGTGATTTTGGGGCCTGAGTGGTCACAGGTAGGGCTGCATACCCTAGTTTGAGGAGGCTGGACTCGAAACGCCGTGTTCTGCACTGTTTTGGAGCAATCAAGGGTTCCGGAGCCACCATCACCAAGAAACGTTTTTTTTGCCTAAACAATGCCAATTTTTTGGCCTTAAACAGCATTTTAGGGGCATGATGTGTCATTTGTAGGGCCCCATACCCCCTTTGGAGTGTGGTGGACTCAGAAAAACGTGTTTTGCAAGTTTTTGGAGCAAGTTATTGAGTGTTTCGGAGCCGCCATCACCAAAAAAAACCACATTTTTGCCAAAAAAATGGCCAAAAAATGCCATTTTGTAGCCTGAAACAGTGTTTTTGGGGCCTGAGTGGTCAGTTGTAGGGCCCCATACCCTATTCTCAGGGTTTTGAACTCACAGAAAGGTGTTTTGCAGGGTTTTGGAGCAGATAATCAAGGGTTTCAGGGCCGCCATCACCACAAAAACGCATTCTTTGGCCAAGAATGGCCAAAAAAGGCCATTATTTGCCCGAAAACAGTGTTTTTCGGGCCTGAGTGGTCACAGGTAGGGCCCCATACCCTATTCTGAGGGTTCTGGACTCAAAATAGCGTGTTCCCCTCTGTTTTGGAGCAAATCATCAAGGGTTTCAAGGGAGCCACCATCATCAAAAAACCGTTTTTTTTACCCAGAACATGTGGATTTTTTGGCTTCAAACAGCATTTTTGGGGCATGAGTGGTCAGTTGTAGGGCCCCATACACTATTTTGAGTGTGGTGGACTCAGAAGAACATGTTTTGCAATGTTTTGGACCATTTCTTCGAGTGTTCCGAGCCGCCATCACCAAAACACCGTTCTTATTGCCAAAAACAAACATGTATGGTTTGAGCTATACAATAGCTGCTATTCGCAACTAGGTGGTTAATGTCATATTTCTCGGATAGGGCGGATTTTAGATGGAATCAAGCCTGCATTGTCGATCTAGGGGCTGGGAAACTTCGAATTTGGAGGGTGGGGTCGGGGGCTAACTCCGCAAAATATGCTCTTTATGGTATACTTTGACAAAAAAAGTAGTATTTCTGACTGTAGCTGGTTTTGGGATTTTTGGACCGGATAAAATCCTAGGTGCACAGGCCCTGCGAAATCAGATTTAGGTAGTCAAGGACTGTCGTCGACAGGAACTGTGCTGTGATCAACATGTCTAAGTAAGTTCTTGGTCAAACCAAGGTCAAACAACTCAAACAATATCATAAACATGTTGAAAACATGGTTAAAACGTGAAACATGGGTCTCCTCCCACGCGCCAGCCTAGATGCCTTAGGGCATTCTGGCGCCACATGATATTTTTTCTGAAAACCTATGGAGTTATACTTAATGTCCCCCATAGGGGAGGAACCGGCCGTCGCAGCAGGCCTTCTGTGGAAAATTGGCAACTTAGTGCATTTTCATGATAAGTGCCAAAAAATACACCAAAAATCCATCAGAATTCATCAACAATTGATGTTAAAACAGCTTTTCTGGAGCTTTTACGCACATTCACGACATTTCCGTCAGGAAAATGATGTCGTAGAAATGACGGCGACGACTGGCTCCGGCTGCGGCGCCGATGGTTCTAATTACTTTGAAGGTTCAATGAACCTTCAAATGTTTTACAGACTTCAAAAGCCTTCAGAAAATGACTAAAATAGCTATTTCCAGACCAAGCTGGAGCTATTCTCTGATACTACAGACTAGCTGACATCTGCACTGGAGTGTCAGTGTACCCACCACGCCCCGAAGCAGCATGCCAACACGTTAACACCCAGATGACCCCATGGCCCTGGACATCGACAGCCTGCTAGAGCTGGAGGTCTAACACACGGAGGACGCGGAGCACAACGGAGACCTAACCCCCCAGGGACCCAAGCCCGCGGCAAGCGACCCCGTGGACCCTGGCGACCCCAACTCCCCGCAAAGTGCCCCCCCAGAGCACCCGCTTCGCGTGCAGGCGCCCTGGACAAACTTGTCCAATGTCCTGCGACGCCACTACCCCACCCACGAAGCCAGCAAGGGCCCTGCCGAGTACCGAGCGTCCCTGGAGCGCGACCTGCCCGACGTCACGGGGCAGGGGCTTCATGGGTACACGGCCAGCCCCCCCTCTCCAGGCGCCCCCACACAAAAATGGGGGGAGGAGTACGCCATCGACATCACCGACATGACGGCGTACGTGGAAAGCATGGAGGACCCGGAGCAAAACACCAACCTCAGCCTCCTTGCATACCACAGCTTGAGATGGGGCCACCAAGTCACCGTCCACCGGCCACAGAGCGAACCCCACCAGTAGAACGTTTTATAGTATTTTCAGCACGGTGTTTTTATTGTGCCTCTCCTGCTGCTTGCTGCTGCCGTAGGGTTCCTGCTGCTTGTTTTTGATGAAGGAAATGTTTTATTGTTGAAATACAACCAATCCAGGATAACCCAAGCCAGAGATAAGCAAGTAGAAAATAAGCAGGATCAATACATGAAGGGCTGCAGTCACAAAGAGTTAGATAAAGACAACTATCAACAATAGACCACAGCAATTAGCATACATTGCAACTCAGGATGAAATATTTTACATGTTTGAGAAAGACTGATTGAAACTGCCCCAAGGGCTCACTCTCATCAATAGTGCCACCTTGAGATGTGCAGCTTTTGATTTTGGGTCCCATAGGTGCTGAGGTGGCATGGCTTGTGGCGCTGAGGTCACTGTCATGTCACATGGGACAATCCTACTTAGCTAGGCTGACTGAGTATTGAACCCAGGACCCCTCAAAAAGAGGTACCCCAGCCCCCTAGGGTGCATACCACTAGGATAGCTAAGAATTCATGAGAAAACATAGATAAGGTTATAGGCTCTGCCTTCATTATATCAGTGCCTCATGTACCCAGGAAAAGATGTTTTATCGCATATAGCTTGGGGATTAAGGGGTCCACACAACATCTTGATTTAGGGTTTGGTTTCATAGGTCATAATGTGTTATCACCTATTTTGCTTGGGCCAATACTAGGATAAAAAGGTGGTCGTCTTGTGTGAGTCGCACGATCGCAGCAGAAGAATATAAAAAATCACGAAAAAGACGCACAACCAGCAAAAATAAAGCACAAAATCGATTTTTCCGACCTCAGAAACCCCCAAAAACATTTTACGCCGCTGTTTGGCGAGGTTGCAAAATTTAGGACACTCACAGAAAAAGCAGAACAACAGAGTCGCGACGGCGACGAAGTTGAGCGTTGCTTGCCCCAAAACACCTAGCAAAGTGCGTGCCCTAGGCGCTAGGGACTTGTGCGCGCTCCAACAACAACGAAGAAGAATAGAGGCGAGAATAGGGCCAAAACGATGGCCTTCGGCGAGGGAGTGGTTGTCATGGGGGGCTATTGGTCCTGTCCTGCGATGCAATGCGGGGCAACCATGACAACCGCTCTTACACACCAACCCCCCTTTTTTCGTAGCACAAAAGAGCCGCCAAGACGGGAAAGCGGAACGTTGCGTGCCCCAAATCACTTAGCAAAGTGCGTGCAATAGAAGTAGGGGACTTGTGCGCGCCCAAACACCAACCAAAGAGTAAGTAGCATATGCCGCCATGCATGCATTAAGACACGCTTACTCTTGGGCGTCGCAAAAAACAAAGAGTCCAAGACAAAAAGAATAAGTAGCGTGGGAGTCCCAAAGTACAACGAGTAAGTACCTTGTACCGCCTTGCATGCATTAAGACACGCTTACTCTTGGGCGTCGCAGAAAACAAAGAGTCCACAAACCGTGCCTCCCGCCCTCTAACACGCCGTATAGATAAAGAAGTACGCTTCGCGAGCGGCGCGTGAACACCGAAGAAATGGATAACTAACACGCCACACCCTCCGACTTGCACGCTTCCTCTTCCTTTGTCCTTCTCCATGTACCTCCCCACCCACCTTTGTGCCCATTCAGACACACTTACTCTCGGGCGTCGCAAAAAACAAAGAGTCCAAGACATAAAGAATAAGTAGCATAGCATGAATGCATTAAACAAACACGCCTACTCTTGGGCGTCGCAAAATACAAAGAGTCCGCAAACCAACGGTTAAGTAGCATATGCCGCCATGCAAGCACTAAGACACGCTTACTCTTGGGCGTCGCAAAAAACAAAGAGTCCAAGACATAAAGAATAAGTAGCATAGCATGAATGCATTAAACAAACACGCCTACTCTTGGGCGTCGCAAAATGCAAAGAGTCCACAAACCAGCGCGTAAATAGCATACACCGCCATGCATGCATTAGGACACGCTTACTCTTGGGCGTCGCCAAAATCAAAGAGTCCACAGGTAGGGCCCCATACCCTATTTTGAGGGTTCTGGACTCAAAATAGCGTGTTTCCTTCTGTTTTGGAGCAAATCATCAAGGGTTTCAAGGGAGCCACCATCACCAAAAAACCGCTTTTTTTACCCAGAACATGTGAATTTTTTGGCTTCAAACAGCATTTTTGGGGCATGAGTGGTCAGTTGTAGGGCCCCATACACTATTTTGAGTGTGGTGGACTCAGAAGAACATGTTTTGCAATGTTCTGGACCATTTCTTCGAGTGTTCCGAGCCGCCATCACCAAAACACCGTTCTTTTTGCCAAAAACAAACATGTATGGTTTGAGCTATACAATAGCTGCTATTCGCAACTAGGTGGTTAATGTCATATTTCTCGGATAGGGCGGATTTTAGATGGAATCAAGCCTGCATTGTCGATCTAGGGGCTGGGAAACTTCGAATTTGGAGGGTGGGGTCGGGGGCTAACTCCGCAAAATATGCTCTTTATGGTATACTTTGACAAAAAAAGTAGTATTTCTGACTGTAGCTGGTTTTGGGATTTTTGGACCGGATAAAATCCTAGGTGCACAGGCCCTGCGAAATCAGATTTAGGTAGTCAAGGACTGTCGTCGACAGGAACTGTGCTGTGATCAACATGTCTAAGTAAGTTCTTGGTCAAACCAAGGTCAAACAAGTCAAACAATATCATAATCATGTTGAAAACATGGTTAAAACTTGAAACATGGGTCTCCTCCCACGCGCCAGCCTAGATGCCTTAGGGCATTCTGGCGCCACATGATATTTTTTCTGAAAACCTATGGAGTTATACTTAATGTCCCCCATAGGGGAGGAACTGGCCGTCGCAGCAGGCCTTCTGTGGAAAATTGGCAACTTAGTGCATCTTCATGATAAGTGCCATAAAATACACCAAAAATCCATCAGAATTCATTAACAATTGATGTGAAAACAGCTTTTCTGGAGCTTTTACGCACATTCACGACATTTCCGTCAGGAAAATGATGTCGTAGAAATGACGGCGACGACTGGCTCCGGCTGCGGCGCCGATGGTTCTAATTACTTTGAAGGTTCAATGAACCTTCAAATGCTTTACAGACTTCAAAAGCCTTCAGAAAATGACTAAAATAGCTATTTCCAGACCAAGCTGGAGCTATTCTCTGATACTACAGACTAGCTGACATCTGCACTGGAGTGTCAGTGTACCCACCACGCCCCGAAGCAGCATGCCAACACGTTAACACCCAGATGACCCCCCGGCCCTGGACATCGATAGCCTGCTAGAGCTGGAGGTCTAACACACGGAGGACGCGGAGCACAACGGAGACCTAACCCCCCAGGGACCCAAGCCCGCGGCAAGCGACCCCGTGGACCCTGGCGACCCCAACTCCCCGCAAAGTGCCCCCCCAGAGCACCCGCTTCGCGTGCAGGCGCCCTGGACAAACTTGTCCAATGTCCTGCGACGCCACTACCCCACCCACGAAGCCAGCAAGGGCCCTGCCGAGTACCGAGCGTCCCTGGAGTGCGACCTGCCCGACGTCACGGGGCAGGGGCTTCATGGGTACACCACCAGCCCCCCCTCTCCAGGCGCCCCCACACAAAAATGGGGGGAGGAGTACGCCATCGACATCACCGACATGACGGCGTACGTGGAAAGCATGGAGGACCCGGAGCAAAACACCAACCTCAGCCTCCTTGCATACCACAGCTTGAGATGGGGCCACCAAGTCACCGTCCACCGGCCACAGAGCGAACCCCACCAGTAGAACGTTTTATAGTATTTTCAGCACGGTGTTTTTATTGTGCCTCTCCTGCTGCTTGCTGCTGCCGTAGGGTTCCTGCTGCTTGTCTTTGATGAAGAAAATGTTTTATTGTTGAAATACAACCAATCCAGGATAACCCAAGCCAGAGATAAGCAAGTAGAAAATAAACAGGATCAAAGCATGAAGGGCTGCAGTCAATAAGAGTTAGATAAAGACAACTATCAACAATAGTGCCACCTTGAGATGTGCAGCTTTTGACTTTGGGTCCCATAGGTGCTGAGGTGGCATGGCTTGTGGCGCTGAGGTCACTGCCATGTCACATGGGACAATACCTACTTAGCTAGGCTGACTGAGTATTGAACCCAGGACCTCTCAAAAAGAGGTACCCCAGCCCCCTAGGGTGCATACCACTAGGATAGCTAAGAATTCATGAGAAAACATAGATAAGTTTATAGGCTCTGCCTTCATTATATCAGTGCCTCATGTACCCAGGAAAAGATGTTTTATCGCATATAGCTTGGGGATTAAGGGGTCCACACAACATCTTGATTTAGGGTTTGGTTTCATAGGTCATAATGTGTTATCACCTATTTTGCTTGGGCTAATACTAGGATACAAATGTGGTCGTCTTGTGTGAGTCGCACGATCGCAGCAGAAGAATATAAAAAATCACGAAAAAGACGCACAACCAGCAAAAATAAAGCGCAAAATCGATTTTTCCGACCTCAGAAACCCCCAAAAACATTTTACGCCGCTGTTTGGCGAGGTTGCAAAATTTAGGACACTCACAGAAAAAGCAGAACAACAGAGTCGCGACGGCGACGAAGTTGAGCGTTGCTTGCCCCAAAATACCTAGCAAAGTGCGTGCCCTAGGCGCTAGGGACTTGTGCGCGCTCCAACAACAACGAAGAGAATTAGAGGCGAGAATAGGGCCAAAACGATGGCCTTCGGCGAGGGAGTGGTTGTCATGGGGGGCTATTGGTCCTGTCCTGCGATGCAATGCGGGGCAACCATGACAACCGCTCTTACACACCAACCCCCCTTTTTTTGTAGCACAAAGAAGCCGCCAAGACGGGAAAGCGGAACGTTGCGTGCCCCAAATCACTTAGCAAAGTGCGTGCAATAGAAGTAGGGGACTTGTGCGCGCCCAAACACCAACCAAAGAGTAAGTAGCATATGCCGCCATGCATGCATTAAGACACGCTTACTCTTGGGCGTCGCAAAAAACAAAGAGTCGAAGACAAAAAGAATAAGTAGCGTGGGAGTCCCAAAGTACAACGAGTAAGTACCTTGTACCGCCTTGCATGCATTAAGACACGCTTACTCTTGGGCGTCGCAAAAAACAAAGAGTCCACAAACCGTGCCTCCCGCCCTCTAACACGCCGTATAGATAAAGAAGTACGCTTCGCGAGCGGCGCGTGAACACTGAAGAAATGGATAACTAACACGCCACACCCTCCGACTTGCACGCTTCCTCTTCCTTTGTCCTTCTCCATGTACCTCCCCACCCACCTTTGTGCCCATTCAGACACGCTTACTCTTGGGCGTCGCAAAAAACAAAGACCCCAAGACATAAAGAATAAGTAGCATAGCATGAATGCATTAAACAAACACGCCTACTCTTGGGCGTCGCAAAATACAAAGAGTCCGCAAACCAACGGTTAAGTAGCATATGCCGCCATGCAAGCACTAAGACACGCTTACTCTTGGGCGTCGCAAAAAACAAAGAGTCCAAGACATAAAGAATAAGTAGCATAGCATGAATGCATTAAACAAACACGCCTACTCTTGGGCGTCGCAGAATGCAAAGAGTCCACAAACCAACGCGTAAATAGCATACACCGCCATGCATGCAGTAAGACACGCTTACTCTTGGGCGTCGCCAAAATCAAAGAGTCCAAGACTGGAAGAATAAGTAAGACGCCATAGGAAGCGATGTGTAAAGAAAAATGTTTCAACAAAAACAGAGAGTCCGCAACGACGCAGCCGCGGTATGGCACACGCGAGCACGCACCCACACCCACACCGCACACACCACGCAACACACGGAGCACGCGCACCGGTGAACAGGGGCCGGGAGGCCCAGGACAGCGCACACGCAACACCGCACACCGGACAACACACGCACAACACAACACGCACCACACGAGCGCACCAGCGCAAAAGGGCCAAACGGCACACCAAACACCACGCGCAGAGCGTGCACACCGGTGAACAGGAGCCAGGAGGCCCAGGACACCGCACAAGCACCACCACACACAGAGCGTGCACAACGGTGAACGGGAGCCAGGAGGCCCAGGACGCCGTACACGCACCACCACACACAAAGCGTGCACACCGGTGAACAGGAGCCGGGAGGCCCAGGACACCGTACACGCACATAGAGCGTGCACACCGGTGAACAGGAGCCAGGAGGCCCAGGACACCGTACACGCAACACCACACACAGAGCGTGCACACCGGTGAACAGGAGCCAGGAGGCCCAGGACGCCGTACGCGCGACACCACACACAGAGCGTACACACCGGTGAACAGGAGCCAGGAGGCCCAGGACACCGTACACACAACACCACACGCAGAGCGTGCACACCGGTGAACAGGAGCCAGGAGGCCCAGGACACCGTACACGCAACACCACACGCAGGGCGTGCACACCGGTGAACAGGAGCCGGGAGGCCCAGGACACCGTACACACAGCACCACACGCAGAGCGTGCACACGGGTGAACAGGAGCCAGGAGGCCCAGGATACCGTACACACAACACCACACACAGAGCGTGCACACCGGTGAACAGGAGCCAGGAGGCCCAGGACGCCGTACACGCAACACCACACACAGAGCGTGCACACCTATGAACAGGAGCCAGGGGGCCCAGGACGCCGTACACGCAACACCACGCACAGAGCGTGCACACCGGTGAACAGGAGCCAGGAGACCCAGGACACCGTACACACAACACCACACGCAGAGCGTGCACACCGGTGAACAGGAGCCGGGAGGCCCGGGACACCGTACACGCGACACCACACACAGAGCGTGCACACCGGTGAAAAGGAGCCGGGAGGCCCGGGACACCGTACACGCGACACCACACACAGAGCGTGCACACTGGTGAACAGGAGCCGGGAGGCCCAGGACACCGTACACACAACACCACACGCAGGGCGTGCGCACCGGTGAACAGGAGCCAGGGAGCCCAGGACACCGTACACGCGACACCAGACACAGAGCGTGCACACCGGTGAACAGGAGCCGGGAGGCCCAGGACACCGTACACACAGCATCACACGCAGAGCGTGCACACCGGTGAACAGGAGCCAGGAGGCCCAGGAAGCCGTACACGCGACACCACACACAGAGCGTGCAAACCTATGAACAGGAGCCAGGGGGCCCAGGACGCCGTACACACAGCACCGCACACAGAGCGTGCACACCGGTGAACAGGAGCCAGGAGGCCCAGGACACCGTACACACAACACCACACGCAGAGCGTGCACACCGGTGAACAGGAGCTGGGAGGCCCGGGACACCGTACACGCGACACCACACACAGAGCGTGCACACCGGTGAAAAGGAGCCGGGAGGCCCGCGACACCGTACACGCGACACCACACACAGAGCGTGCACACTGGTGAACAGGAGCCGGGAGGCCCAGGACACCGTACACACAACACCACACGCAGGGCGTGCGCACCGGTGAACAGGAGCCAGGGAGCCCAGGACACCGTACACGCGACACCAGACACAGAGCGTGCACACCGGTGAACAGGAGCCGGGAGGCCCAGGACACCGTACACACAGCATCACACGCAGAGCGTGCACACCGGTGAACAGGAGCCAGGAGGCCCAGGACGCCGTACACGCGACACCACACACAGAGCGTGTACACCGGTGAACAGGAGCCGGGAGGCCCAGGACACCGTACATACAACACCACACGCAGGGCGTGCGCACCGGTGAACAGGAGCCAGGGACCCAAGGACACCGTACGCGCAAAACCACACACAGGGCGTGCACACAGGTGAACAGGAGCCAGGAGGCCCGGGACACCGTACACGCAACACCAGACACAGAGCGTGCACACCGGTGAACAGGAGCCAGGGGGCCCAGGACGCCGTACACGCAACACCACACGCAGAGCGTGCGCACCGGTGAACAGGAGCCGGGAGGCCCAGGACACGGTACACACAACACCACACGCAGGGCGTGCGCACCGGTGAACAGGAGCCAGGAAGCCCAGGACACCGTACGCGCAACACCACGCACAGAGCGTGCACACCGGTGAACAGGAGCTGGGAGGCCCAGGACACCGTACACACAACACCACACGCAGGGGGTGCGCACCGGTGAACAGGAGCCAGGAGGCCCAGGACACCGTACACGCAACACCACACACAGGGCGTGCACACCGGTGATCAGGAGCCAGGAGGCCCAGGACGCCGTACACGCAACACCACACACAGAGCGTGCACATCAGTGAACAGGAGCCAGGAGGCCCAGGACGCCGTACACGCAACACCACACGCAGAGCGTGCGCACCGGTGAACAGGAGCCGGGAGGCCCGGGACACCGTACACACAACACCACACGCAGGGCGTGCGCACTAATGAACAGGAGCCAGGAGGCCCAGGACACCGTACGCGCAACACCACGCACAGAGCGTGCACACTGGTGAACAGGAGCCGGGAGGCCCAGGACACCGTACACACAACACCACACGCAGGGCGTGCGCACCGGTGAACAGGAGCCAGGAAGCCCAGGACACCGTACGCGCAACACCACACACAGAGCGTGCACACCGGTGAACAGGAGCCACGAGGCCCAGGACACCGTACACGCAACACCACGGACAGAACGAGCACACCGGTGAACAGGAGCCAGGAGGCCCAGGACGCCGTACACGCAACACCACACGCAGGGCGTGCACACCGGTGAACAGGAGCCAGGAAGCCCAGGACACCGTACGCGCAACACCACACACAGAGCGTGCACACCGGTGAGCAGGAGCCAGGAGGCCCAGGACACCGTACACGCAACACCACACACAGAACGTGCACACCGGTGAACAGGTGCCAGGAGGCCCAGGACACCGTACACGCAACACCACACACAGAACGTGCACACCGGTGAACAGGAGCCAGGAGGCCCAGGACGCCGTACACGCAACACCACACGCCGAGCGTGCGCAAGGGTGAACAGGAGCAAGGAGGCCCAGGACACCGTACACACAGCACCACACGCAGGGCGTGCGCACCGGTGAACAGGAGCCAGGAGGCCCAGGACACCGTACGCGCAACACCACGAGCAGAGCGTGCACACCGGTGCACAGGAGCCAGGAGGCCGAGGACACCGTACACGCAACACCACGCACAGAGGGTGCACACTGGTGAACAGGAGCCGGGAGGCCCAGGACACCGTACACACAACACCACACGCAGGGCGTGCGCACTGGTGAACAGGAGCCAGGAACCCCAGGACACCGTACGCGCAACACCACACACAGAGCGTGCACACCGGTGAACAGGAGCCACGAGGCCCAGGACACCGTACACGCAACACCACACGCAGGGCGTGCACACCGGTGAACAGGAGCCAGGAGGCCCAGGACACCGTACACGCAACACCACACACGGAACGTGCACACCGGTGAACAGGTGCCAGGAGGCCCAAGACACCGTACACGCAACACCACACACAGAACGTGCACACCAGTGAACAGGAGCCAGGAGGCCCAGGACGCCGTACACGCAACACCACACGCCGAGCGTGCGCACCGGTGAACAGGAGCAAGGAGGCCCAGGACACCGTACACACAGCACCACACAAAGGGCGTGCGCACCGGTGAACAGGAGCCAGGAGGCCCAGGACACTGTACGCGCAACACCACGAGCAGAGCGTGCACACCGGTGCACAGGAGCCAGGAGGCCCAGGACACCGTACACACAGCACCGCACACAGAATGTGCACACCGGTGAACAGGAGCCAGGAGGCCCAGGACACCGTACACGCACCACCACACACAGAGCGTGCACACCGGTGAACAGGAGCCAGGGGGCCCAGGACACCGTACACACAACACGACACACAGAGCGTGCACACCGGTAAACAGGAGCCAAGCGGCGCGGCACACCACACGAGCAACCCGCCCCCAAAACGAACCCAGCCCACGCCGCCCTGCAGGAAAGAAACACCATGTCAGACCACGATTACCGACCGTCCGGCCAAGGCCAACCCAGCGGAAGAAGGTGGGCAGGCAGGGCAGGCCAGAGAAGAGGGACAGAGGGACAAGGCGGGGAAAGCGAGAGGAGGGGTCCGAACCCCCCCCCCCCCAACGTGCACACACCCCACTGCCGCGCGCCGGGCCACAGCCGGGCGCCAACAGGGCCCGCCATGGAGCCAAACGGGCCCGCCAGAGAGAGGGTGTGTCCCCGCGCCTGCGCAACAGCACGCCCGGGCAAGGAGCGCGCGCCACACACAGGCCAAGCAGGGCACACGCACAGCACGGCACGCCAGCACGCACCACGGCACAAAAACAGGACACCATCACCCAAGCCACCACCTGCGGCACGAACGCCACCATCGCCCGTTGCACCAACGGCAAACCCCCCTCCGGCCCCCCACCACCCGTTCCCAACGCGTCACCTACGGCACACAGCGGTATCACCGTCACCCAGTGCATCGCCTACGTCACCCTCGCCATCGGCACCACCGATGACACCACCGCCCACAGCACCCCCAGCAACACCCTACGTAGGGACAGTACCAGCGGCGCCACCAACCGGCACACCACCTGCAACACCCACATCAACATCGCCACCACCCATGACATCACCCGCAGCGCCCTCACCATCGACGTCACCGGCAGCACCCTCACAGCCGGCATCACCAGTCGCGCCACCACCCACTGCACCACTTACAGCGACCACTGGAGCCGCAGGCCCCCCCAGCGCCCGCCCCGTCACCTATGACACCATCAGCGTCACCAACCCCGTCGCCGCCCGGCGCGTCACCCGAAGCACCCACGTCAACAACACAAACCCGTTTCGACGCCTACAGCACCCCCCCGTAGACGTCACCAGCATCTCCTCCACCCATTGCATCGCCCACGGTGCCCCAGCCCAAACCACTGCGCCTTCGGCGCACACATACCCGACACCCACACAAACCAACGACGCCCACACTGCCCACCACCCCATCGGCCCACGCCATGAACACACCCACACGCACGCCCACGCCCGGCCACGCCACCCAGACACTAACCAGGAGCCGCAGCCACCCACGCAAGCGCCACGCCACCACTGCCGCCAACCACCCGCCGTCTGCCCCCCCCCGGACTGGCGCCCTGGGAACCGGAAGCCTGGGGGCCGGCGCACACACAGGGAACCCAGAGCACAACAGCCACCCGACCCCCGTCCCCCCCGACACCGGCACACACCCACACCCACGCACAGCACCCCAGCCACCCCCCCCGAAAAAAAAAAAAAAAGCCAAACAAGCCAACGAAAAGAGAGGAGTAAGGGACAGGCAGAGGAAGGGGCCACGGGGGGAGCAGAAGGCAAACACGCAAGCCCACACACGCCCCCCCCCCCCCCCAGCCAACCCGACCCCGCATGTCCCGCACCCTCCCAGGAACTGCAAAGCCCAAGACCACCCCCCAGGCACCACCACAACAGACCACCATGAGGAGCCGCCGAGGACGACACACGACACACCGCCGCCAACCACACGGCCGACAGCGACACAAGCCCCACCACCACAACCCGCCGCACCCACCGCTGCGGCGCTCCAACACACAATGGTGCCCCCATGGATGCGATACCCCCCAAAAACCCCCTTCAGCCAGCCGACCAGAGACCACCACGGGACGCACCAAGGGGACGCCGCAGAAAAACCACCCACAGTGAGGCCCCGACACCCGCTACCCGCCGGCAACCTACCACGGGCCCACCCCACACCCGAGCAAATAGCCCCCCCCCCACCGTGGAAACGATACACCCCAGCCACACACCGCCACTCGCCACCCGCGGGCACCGCACCGGGGCCACAACACGCCCAAGAAGCCGCAACCCACCGACCCGCGGACCCCGCAAACGCAATACCCCGCACCACTGGGCCCACTCAACGGTGGGCTGACAGCCCCAAGCACCACACGACCACACCCCCCTGGTTGCGACACTCCAGTCCCGCACACCCCGCCCCAGGGGACCCCAGGCCCCACGCCACATCGACCCCGCACGGCCCACGTACAGAAACACGCCAGGAGGACGATCAAGAGACCACGCGGGGCTGCCCCACACCGCCAGAGGACAAACCACGGGCGACAACCCACCCCTCCAGACCTGGACACGGTGCCCCCCCCCCCCCCAACGGGAAGGCCACCACACAGCACAACACCACCATACCGCACCGCACCCCCCTCCCCCACCCGGGGGCACGGGACACCACAGCCAAGCAACACAGGAACGAAGCCGCGCCCTGCCGACTCCGCACCCCAGCCCAACGGCACCACCCCTGGAAACCCCGCACACCTCGCGTCAGCTCAACACCCACCACCGGCCACAACCCGAACCGCACACAGGGGCAACACCACCGGCCAGGACAGCCACCAGCGTGCAGCCACACACCACAACCACGCCAAACGGCGCACCTCTCCCAGCGCACGACCCCGCACTGGCCGCCGCACGTGCCCCGAACACCAGCATCACACGCCCAGCACGTGAACACGCACGATGACCCCATGGCCCTGGACATCGACAGCCTGCTAGAACTGGAAGTCCAACACACGGAGGACACAGAGCATCATATGGACCTCACCCCGCCGGAGCTCGAGCCCACAGCAAGCGGCCCCGCGGACCCCAGCCCGCATAATGCCCCCCCGCGCCCCCCACCCCCGCGAGAGGGCGCCCTGGACGCACCTGTCCAACGCCCTGCGGCGCCACCACCCCACCCACGAAGCCAACAACGGGCCCGCCGAGTACCGGGCGTCACTCGAGCACGACCTGTCCGACGTCACGGGGCCGGGACTCCACGGGTACACCACCGCTCCCCCCCCTCCAGGCACCCACACAAGAATGGGAGGACGAGTACGCCGTCGACGTCACCGACATGACGGCATACGTGGAAAGCGTGGAGGACCCGGAGCAAGACACCGTCCTCAGCCTCCTCGCCTACCACAGCTGGAGATGGGGCCACCAGGTCACCCTGCACCGACCGCAGGACGGGCCCCACCAGTGGTCCCCAGAGCAAACGGCGAAGTGGGACGTCGTACTCCAACTCACCCCCGAGGGCTTCTACATCCTCACGCACAGCGGATTACCCGACGCCACACCAAATGCACAGGCGCTGCCGCTGGCCCAGCCCCAGGAGGACGACGCAGACGCACCCCCCCCGGAGGAATGTAATTGGGACCCCCCGACAGCCACCACCGAACGCATGCCGCACCGGCTCACCAAACGTCACCTCCCCGACGACTACCATGCCACCAACGACTTGCGGGGACGCCGCACACTGCCCCTGCAGTGGGCATCACCCGAAGGCACCTTCACGTGGGGGGAAATCCTCCCCGGCACCGTGGCGCTCACGTACCTGTGGCTCCGGGACGCGGAGACGCACGCGCAGCCCCCCGGCACACACCTCCTCCTCACCCTAGAAGGAGAGGCCGCCTTCGAAAACGTCCACACAGCGGAGGAGGAGGACTACGTGACGGCAAACGCAGACACCGCAGTATGGCTACACGCTCACGAGCACACCACACCCCCCACCGTAGTACCGGGGTCACACCCCTGGCACGGGGTCATCGTGCGACTGCCGACAGGAGCAGAGACAGGAAGCGCCCAACAGGGATGGGCAGACAGGTGGGCACACGTGTGCGCCTCCCTGCACGAAGGGCTGCACAGACCCTCCCTCACCAGTCACACCCTCGAGCCGGCCCCCACCACGGCCGAATCCCACACCGGGGCGGCCCCCCCCACCGGAGTCTGGGCCTACACGCGCACCCTCCACCGGGAGGCAGCGGAAGCCCTCAGGACCGCCATCTCCAACCACCAGGGCCTGGTGCACACCCCCCACGATAACACACAAAAGGGCTACACCCTATGGTGGCACCACCCGGCACCAGAAGGGGGCCTGCAGCCACCGGCAGACCAGCCTGGCATCAGCCCAGACCTCACAGCGATCGCCCGCGCCGTCGCCGCCATGGCCCAGCAAGTTGGGGCACCACCCCATTGGGCACCGTCCATCATCAAGGAAACGGCGGCACGCCACAACCCAGCTTTCACACACTTCCGGGGACGCCCCATTCATCCCACCCTACCGGACCTCGACCTCCCCGCCCACGATGCGTGGGCAGTCCACATCCTCGTGCCCCACGACACCGCGCCCAAAACGGGGGACGCGACGGCACGCATCACCAAACAACTCCCCAATACCGCACTCCACTACGACATACCAACGTCGCGACCACTACTACCTCCAGGCCACACATGAGCGCTCCCCCGCAACCATATACACCTTCACCACCTACCCTGGCGTCCAGCCACCGCAACATGGCATGGAAGCATCCCCTACACGTCGCCCCGACCCCGCGCAAAAGGCCCACCCATCACGCGCCCCCTCCCGCCAACAGCACCGCCCTCCACACCGCCCGCAGATGGGCTGCGGCACACCACCAAAACCACCTGCTCCCACGCATTAACGCTGGACCCGCCACCGTCACCGAGGCCACCCACAAAAGCACCTTGAACCTACTGGCTCGCAAGCTACGCCCCAAAATGGCACTGGAGGACACACTCTGGATATACTATGGCGAAAGCCGCACGGCACGGGTGGCGGACCTCCGCAACATCATCCCCCGCCACATCCAGCGCGCGGTAGGGCCCTTCACCGTGTACGCAGTACCGCACCCCATAACAGCCCAATGCACCCACTGCAACCCCCGGTGCGCGCTACCATGCGCAGGCGCTCTGCAGCAACCCCTGCCCACCCCTACCTACAGGGGGGGCATATTCCTCGACACGATACCCGGGGACCCACACCCCTACCTCCTGCCCGCAGCGGACCGCCACCACGCCATACCGCTACACCTTGTCGAGCACCCGGCGCCGGGACCATCCCCCTTCCAGAAGCGCCCCCCCCACACCCCATCCGACGGACGCCCGCCAGATGAGCCGACGCACGCCACACCTGGACCCAAACGCGCCATCGCACTCCTCACCCTAAGGGCGGAAGCCACCATCCCCCGAGACCTGGAGGGGGAAAACCACCTCATGGTGGAAGGGCTGACGGAACACGTCCTGATCGCAGCCATGTACGTCACGGCGTCCGCCTCCCGCCTCTGGGAGGACCGCCCCTCCCCACCTCTAGCCCAAGCAGCGCAGGACGCCCCCGACGCGGGCCCCACCGCCGAGGACATCCACCAAATCCTCAACATGCGAGCACCCCCGAAGACCCACCCTGCGGTCCGCCCCATCCAGCTCGTCAGCTGGGACGCCATGGATGCCCCCCCGACCACCACGGAGGTCCACATCCCCAAACACCGGGACACCTGGTGGACGGTGGAATGGGACGACCACGGCAAGGTCAGACGGGCAACGGCACACGCCCCCGACGACGAAGTCACGCCCCCACCACGCGGAGGAGACCGCTTGCGACTCGCCGCATGCATCCCCCACGCCCCAGAGGCAGCCTGGGAAGCGCTGCACTACGCCCTCTACTGGGCGCAGGGGGCGCCAGAAGGCCCCCTCCCCCCGGAACGCACCCCAGCGTGGACACGCCACGCCTGCCGCTACACGGCCCACATGCACCGCCAGGGGGCAGGCACCGGGCACTGGCTCCTCACCTGGCCCACGGACCCTCCCGACGCCCTGCAGGAGGCCGAGGAAGTGCTTGGCCTCATGACCAAGCAAGTGTTCCAGCTGAAGGACCCCGTCCCCACGTCCAAGCCCAACGTCCCAGCCGCCCGCGAACACCCCGTGTTTGCACCGGGCCACGCACCCGTACAGCAGCCCCAGGGCGCACCTCCCCAACGGGGACAACCCGCTGCCCGGCGCCGCCAAGGTGCGCGGAAGCGCAAGGCCCCCACACAGGCCAAACCCGCGCCAAAGGGAAGGGCCAAGCCGAAGAGCTGGACCAAAGAGGAAGCCGCTGCCCTGTATCCCGAATACGCCATCGGCACCCGGGTGCAGCTGCCCTTCGAGTACCCCACGGCCGCGGGCCCCTCCAAGTGGATATGGGCCGCAGGGGAGGTCAAGCACCGGCACCTTGTCACCGGAGACCACCAGGGGTTCAAGATCCACGTCAAGTGGGACCCGGCCACCCCCAACGACAAGAAGCTGGGGCGCACCATCGAACTCTGGCGAGACCGAACCGGTCGTGAGATGGTCCCCATGCAGCTGTGCACCCCCGACACGGAGCACCTCACCGGCACCGAGTACACGGGCGAAGTCCACAATGCATTGGCCCTACCCCAGCCCCAGAAGCGGAACCGCAAGGCACTCGCAGCTCAGGGCGTCATCGACCTCCTCGACGCCTGACGGGGCCAGGGCCGGACACGGCCCGCCCCCCCAACTACCGGTCCCCAGAAACCGGCACCTGCGGAGGCCTACGCCCGCATCGACATCCTCAACGAGCCCGCGGTCACCTACGACCCCACCAAGGCCGCCACACTGCAAGCCATGCCCGGGCTGCACCCCCAAGGTGCAGACCTCCTGGGATTCCTGGAGCAAGCCCTCCGCAGAGCGGACCAACCCGAACCAGCACCGATCCTGGACCTGGAGGGGAACAAATATCACGCCCACTGGGAACAGGGGGGTACCCCTCTACCACAAAACGTCGGTCACGGTACATGCCCACCCCGACCTCGGAGTGGATGGTCGCCTCGGGGCGTACGAGTGCGTGGGGCCCGGATGGCAGCTAAACGTGCTACTCACGCACGTCCCATTCGGGGAGGAGACCAAGGACTTCCTGGACACCCTGAGCCTGGCGTACCGCCGACTCTCCCTCCTGGCACCCACCATCATCATAGGCGACCTAAACGCCGTCCCCACCGACGACGACCGCACCGGCCCACCCACAGCCACCGACACAGCTGTCCGGGACGCCATGCACCAACTGGGCCTCACCGACCTCACGGCAGGACTCACCGACACACCCTCCCATTACCCCCACCAAGCCGGCACCCACCCATCCCGCATCGACACGTGCTACGGGGACCCAACCACGGTGCGCGTCCACGAAGCAGCCTACGGGGACCTCCCGCCCACAGGCACGGGCCACCGGCCCCTCTACATCGACCTCATCATCCCCAACCTACCCCCACCCGCGGCAACCCTGCCAGATGACACCCTCCCACCCACACTGCAGTTCCCAGCCGAGGACGACCACGGCGCCTGGCACAGGTATAACAGGGCCCTACACGCCATCTTGCGCCGCCCGGGTGCACCGACACCCACCACCGCCATGCGCCGGGCGGCACAAGCATGCGGCATGGAGCGTGACACCAACCACACGGGAGCACCGCCAGACCTCACCTTCCAGCAACTCGTCCATGACATCTGGACCACGAAAGGAGAACTCGCCACCCTGCTACGCCCCAGCACACCGGAGGCGCGAGACCAGGACGCCCACCTCCGTGCGCTCCTCACCACCCGCCGCCACCAACTCCAGGAATGGCACGCCCACCGCATAGCGGTCGCAGCCCAAGAACGCGAAAGATACGGCAGAAACGACACGCCGTACAAGTCCCTACGGTACGTCAGCCGCATCCTGGAGGACACGGGGCGCCGTACCATCCACGCGGTACGCACCCCCGAAGGAGGCCTCACCAATGACCCCGACGCCGTCCTCCAGGCAGTCCTGGACAGCTTCCAGGCACAACACGGGGACGCCCTCCCCGAGCTCGACCCCCACACCAGAAACACCATCCGCGAGCATGTGCCCAGGGTCTTCAACCGGGAACAGCGACGCGCGATCGAACAAGACCCCTTCAGCATCTCAGAACTGCAACGCGCCCTAGACCGCCTGAAGAAGGGGGTCGTGCCCGGCATCGACGGTTTGCCGGCCGAAGCGTACCAACGCCTCGCCCTGCCCGTCAAACGCCGCCTGGCAGCCCGCCTGTGGGACATCGTCACGGGCACCACGCCCATCCCCCCTGAGTGGGCCAACCTGGTCCACCCCCTCTACAAAGAGGGGGACTGGGCGCAGCCGGGGAACTGGCGGCCCATAGTCTGCGCCACCACCGAGGTCAAGCTGGTGTGGACGCTCATCCTAGGCCGCATCGCGCCGGCGGTCTTCGCCCACGTGCCCGCCAGCATGTGGGGAGCCATGGCCGCCAGGTCCCCCCACGAGGCCATCTTCCTCCAGGACACCGCACTGGACATGAACCCCTACGAGATGATCATCGCCTCCCTCGATGTCCAAGGCGCGTTACCCCACGCCCCACAAGGGCTCCTCACGGAGGTATGGGATGCCATGGGCCTCCCATTCCTATCCTTCATGACCGGGTACATCCAGACCAGACTCTACGCCGTCATCACAGCCGCAGGCCTCACCCCCTGGACCAGCACAGACAGCGGGGTCCCCCAGGGAGGCGCCGAAGGCCCCTTCCTCTACCTCCTCGTCACCCTGCCACTGGCATTCGAGCTAGCACGGGTATACCCGGGGTACGCCCCATACCCGCTACGGTCCCCCCTCATCAACTTCGCGGAGGACAACCTCCTAACCACGGCCACCCGCCACCGCGACCCTGAGAACGCAGGGCTACCAACGACCACCGAACAAGCGTCCGCCATTCTCCAACTCACCACAACCCACCTGGACGCCCACCAGCTCCTAGTGCACCCCCGCAAATCGGTCGGGCTGGCCGACGCCAAGACCCCCACCCCCCACATCCGGAAAGGCGACCCCTACTCCTGAAAGACACCACAGTCCACCTGGGGGTCACACAGGCCACACGGCAGCACCACATCACAGTCCCAAGCAAGCTAGAAGAGCGCCTCGCCCGGCTACCCCAAATTGCCAGGGGGGACCTCCTGTCTACGCAGGGCCTGGCGTACTTCATGGAAGCAGTGCTCAACGCGGCCATCGGGTACCAAGCCCTTCACCTCCCGCGCCCCCAAGACGCACTACGCCACGCTCGACAGCAAGTGACGAAGGCATGGGCGCAACACGGAGGCTGGCCCACGTCTTTCCCCAAGGAGGCCATGATGGCCCACTGGCGCTACTACGGAGACAATACAGGTGCCCTGGTCGACATGGCCTATGCCAAACACGCAGCACACCTCCTACACAGGGTAACACACAACCACCAACCAGAATTTCGCGAGGCGGCAGCCATACGCATAAAAGAAGCGCAAATGGCCCGCAACACCTGCCCCCGTCGGATACTGGCGCAACACGGCGTCTCCACCTCCGTGGGCACTGGCATCTGGGCCCAGCTACAACTCCTCCTACCGCACCACACACACGCCATCCTGACAAACCACCACTGCGATCAACAGGGGCCGCTCGTGGCCACACACACCGACATCCACGGACGCCCGGCAGGCGGGGTGGACACCCTGCGCCTCCTGGGGGCCACCATCACCATAGTGTATATCACCCCAATACAGATGAAGATCATGGCCCAATGCGACGCCCACCACGCCACGTTCCTTTCCGACCCACAATGGCCAGCACGCCACGTCTTCCAAGCGTACCTCCGCGCATGTGCTACGAAGGGAGGGCGCGACATGCCGGGGCCCAAGGACATCGACACGGCGTACACAGCCTTCCAGCGCCAGCAACCCCGGCCCCGCCCGAGCGAGCACAAGACCCCCAACGACGGCGGCACGACGCAGGGGGAGCCCTCCCCGTCAGCCGAAGGCTGGACACGACCCACCATCCTGCTACTAGCACCAAACGGCCACAAACATGCTACCCGCACTGTCCAGCGACACCATTCCCCCTGGTCCATCCCGAAACACAATGCGCCGGAGACCGATGTACCACCAGTCAGACACAGTGACCAGGGCATACCACGCACGTGCTGGCACTGCGGCCCGGCAGCCCTCGACACTCCGTGGCCCCTGCTGCACCTCATCTCCACCCACTACCGCACCCCCACCGCCCCCGCCACCGCCGACCAGCAGGCATGGCTCTCCCCCTGGTTTCACAAGGTACCCCCAGACCACCGGGCGCACGTAGCCTGGACCCGAACACCCACGGCGACATGGACGTTCATTAACGACCGGGCAGACCCGGACAGCGTAGCCATAGAGTACGACCGCTGCGACCCACACCGCGCAGGACCTCAGGAGGCACCCATGCGCCCCCTACAGCACAAATGCCCCTCCCTCCGCGGCGACAAAGACGACAAGGAGCGGCGACAGACCATCACGTGCCAGAAGTTCCACCCCAATACGGGATACCTCTTCGGCCTGATGTACGCGTATATCACCCAGGGACGCCCAGACAGGGGCCTCCTCCGCCTCACCCCACGAGCCCAGGCCATCATCACCCAGGGGATAGGCGTCTATGCAGCGCCACTACTGCAACCCACGCAAATCACCGCCAGAACCGCCCAGGGGAACCCCATCCACGTCTATCACCCCACAGCAATCGCCCGCCTACCCATACCCAGCGACACCGACATCATCTACTTCACTGACGCATCTGGCACCCAGCAACGCACCCCGACGGTCGGTTGCGCCTCCGTACGCATCACCCGGCACGCAGACGGCCTCCACGTGGAACACCACAACGGGGCCACCATCTTTGGGGCGTCCTCCCACGGCGAACTGCGCACCATGGCAGACGCCGTCACCGCCACACCGCCACCCACGACGATCCGGCCCCGCAACATCTGGGTAGTCGTGGACGCCACGGTCGACATCCACCTCACCAGGTGCCTTGCGGACCTGCCCCTCCACAAAGCACTCGAGTCCGGCCTCACCACACAAGCGTTGGGACTATGGATGGCCTTCAAGGGCATGCACCCCAAGGACGCCCTACACATCGTCAAGCAGGAGTCCCACCGCTACGCATACGGCAATGGACGCGCAGACACGCAGGCCAAACACCAGAACACCAACCACACCCCAGGGCTCGAACGCGTGCGACTGGACACCCCACACCACAGCCACCTACAGCACCTGCCCCCGATACCCCCGGCCACACAGCCCCCCCAATGGATGCCCGAGGACACGCCGTACACGGATCGGGACAAGCAGTACCACTACCCCACACCCATCCAGCACCTGGCCACCACACTGGGCCACCCAGCGAACACCGAACTCCTCCGACGCCTCGAAGACTCCGTCCACACCCCCCTCTACTACTCCGCCCTGCGCCCGGATAGCCTCCCAGGACACCTACAAAAGCCCCGGCTCCAACTTGCCCGCGAACAACTTCCCCTCCTCACCCGATACCACCGATGGTACACGCCCCGCTCGATCCACGTCCCCGCAGGACACACCAAATGCATCTGCAGCCACGCGGAAGAAGAAACATGGGACCACTTCAAGGCGTGCCCCCTGTACAGAGGACTGGACACCCTCACAGACTGGAACCCAACCCACACCATCGCACAGCACGCCGGATGGCTGACCTAGTCCCCGGCGACCCAGCAACTCACCACCGTCCTCAAGCAGACGGAGGTGCTTGATGCAGTCCGCAGGGGACTCGTCCCCACTGCCGTCTACACCTTGCTACGCACCCACGCGGAGGACCCCCAGGCCACGGCGGCGCACATGCAGCGGACGGCCGTTGCCAAGACGGCGGAGCAGCTCACATACCGCACCCACAAATACCTGCAGCATGCGGCAACCCTGCCCCCAACAGACCAAGCCCACCTCCTCAAACTCCTGTTCTACCAACCATGAGAACCTACCCCGTGACATACCAACACGGAACCCCCACCACGTCTACACACCGTCCACCGAGCACAGCACTGGCACAGCACACACGGACACCACAGGCACCGCACACACTCCCACCAGCATGCGCGCGCCACCAGCCCCCATCCCCTCACGCCGCCGTCCATCCACAGGTACTGCCAACCGCCAGCCACCGCATGTCCCCTCTGCGTTCACCAGCGGCTACCACAGACAGCCCTGCCCTGCAACCCAGACCACTGGGTCTGCCTGGGAGCCGCGCACCGCCTCACCCACTGCCCCCACTGCGGGGACCTCAACCCCCGCCACCGCGAGCGGCCCGCAGCCCCAGCCGCACCCCCTCCCCACCAGCCACCCCAGCGTCTTCGGGTTCCTCACCGACACCCTCCGGGACCACCTGGGAGGGTACTACGTGGCGGACGCGGCGGACCACGCATGGACCATAGCGGTGGCCACGGGCAGCACACCCCTGCCCCCCCACAGCCCACCCCTACGCCACAGCGGAGGCAGCTTGAACGTGGCGGCCCGCCACATCCTCCTCGCCCTATACCTCCACCACCGAGACCTACACCTCCCAGACCCACAACTCCCAGCCCCCCAAAGCAGCAGCCCTGACGCCGGTAGCGTGGGCCGACACGGCACCAGAGGACATAGCAGCCTACCTCCGAATCACTTGCCGCCGGTTCAAACACGCCCTCGGCCGACGGAAGGGAACACCTTACCCACTCAGCGCACTCCTCTACCCGGCACACCATCCCCACCCCGCACAACAGAAGCCCCCGGAGGGCTGGGCGTCTTTTCGGGACGCCCACCTGGCCGCCCCCGACGAGGCCACCGCCACGCGGATGGGCCTCGTGGACTGAGAAACCTACGTCAGAGGCCTCAAGACGAGCCTCCAAAAGGCACACCGCTGGCACGCCCGCTCCCCGTCGCCCACACGGGGACAGGGGGGTTCACCCGCCCCCGACACCCATCAGGCCAAGAAGACCAAGACAGGTCAGGGGGCCCGCCAGCGCGCCCGCCAGCAGGGCGCGACGCCCCGACCAAGGCCCGGGTCCAGCCACACCGCACGACCCCACGCCCAGACCCCCGGGGCACACCAACAACACCGCCCCCGCCAGCGCCCGCCACCACCACCGTACCGCAGCACCCAAACCCTGCAGCCCAGTCAGCCACCACCGCCCACACACGTCCACACCATGCCAGGACCACCATACGCGCGGAACCAGGGGACATGGCACCACCAACACCACCACCACGCCCCCATCCCTCCCAACCCCTACCCCCTAATGCCCCCATGCTACAGCGACCCCCACCAGCTACATCCCCACCACGCCCCAGCACAACCAGGCCCCGCGAACCACCCACCCCACATAGCGCATATCACCGCACCACACCATCACGTATTCCACCACCACCAGCCCCCGCCACCACACCCACCAACGCCGGGGTACCACACACAACCAGCACACCCCCCACACCACCACCACGACATACACGGGCCCACGACCCTACACGGGCCCACGACATACGAGCCACGGTACACCCCCATGGACCCGCGAGGAGCCGCGCACGCACACCAGCAACACCAGGGCATAGTAGGAGCGCCCCACCACCACCAACAGCCCCCCCACCCACACCCCATGCCAGCCAGCACCATCCACCAGCAGCCACCTGTCACATACGGACCACAGCCCCACCCGGGGGCTCATGCGGCCGCCTTCCACCCGCACCCCGGCACCACAACCAGTCAAGAACCGCAAGGGCCACACGGCGCACACACGCAACACCCACACGACCCACAGGGACGCCTGGACCCCCAGCCAGCACAACACCCACCCCCGCCCCCCCCACCCCACCACCACCAGCAGCCCCCCCACCCACACCCCATACCAGCGAGCACCATCCACCAGCAGCCACCCATTACATACGGACCACAGCCCCATCCGGACGCTCATGCGGCCGCCTCCAACCCACACCCCGGCACCACAACCAGTCAAGAACCGCAAGGGCCGCACGGCGCACACACGCAACACCCACACGACCCACAGGGACGCCCAGACCCCCAGCCAGCACAACACCCACCCCCGCCCCCCCAACCACCAACAGCGCAACCCCCACACCACCCCCCCCGCCCCCCCCCCCGAGACCAGGCCACGGACACAACACGCGGCAGCCAGCATCAACCAATTGACGTCGATACCCCCGCCGACACACGCCACCGCGAATCCCCCCTCTCGCGACCGCCACAAGAGACCCCATCACCGGACCCCACGCGGGACAACGAGGACCACCCCCCCCCAACCCACACCACCCCCCCCATCACACCCCGCACCACCAGCTGCCGCACCGGCCGAACCCTACGCCCTACACAACCCCGCAGCGGTACGGCAGCACCTCCGGGGACTCGGGGAACAGGACGTCGTGCTGTACCTCCGCACCTCCGGCACCAGCACCCCCATCCGGGCGGCCACCCTGGTTCAGGCGGCCACCCTGGGGGAAGGCGTCAGAGACTTCCTCTTCGACGCCTTCCTCCACGTCGCCCGACACGAGCGCCCCCCACGCGCCACCCCAGACGGCGAGAGCCCGCCCCCCACGGGGAGCCAGATCTGGGTGCCCCCAATCGACTGGGGGTGACACCTGGTCGGACACCCCGTGCCGGGGCAGGTGGACACCAAGGGCCGCACCCGCTACCACGAGCCCGACATGGCCCACTCCCCACCCGACGCCACCCCCGACAGCACCAAAGAGTGGGAGCGGGAAACATGGGTAGCCCGGATGGCCTCCCTGAGCAACTTCCGGCACCACGTCCCGGGGGACATCCCCACCCCCGACGAGCAGCAGCCAGCCCCCTCCACGTACATGACCCTCATGTACAATCTGCACCACACCCTCTCCACCACCAACTACCACGCACCCACAGACCACTGGGTGGTACACGGCACCGACTCCCTCCTCCCCGCCGACTACACCCCCCCCCCCACACAACCCAGGCCCCGACACGTACACCAGGGGGGACGACCCGGACGACCCCCACATCTGGGGCACGTGGGAACCCAAATCCCTGGACACGCTGCTCTCCATCCGCAGCGGCTACCAGGGCCTTGGTAGGGCGATGTATTGCCTCGCCAAGTGGACCCAACGGACCTGGGGGATCCTCACCGACCGGTGGGTGTGGGTGGTCACACTGCGCCCCCAGCAGAGGGAAGCCCCCCCAAACCGCAGGGGACCCACCCCCCCACGCCCCGCCACCCTACAACTATGCCCGTACATGGTGGCAGCCCGCCTCATGACGCTGCTGTGGCCGGGCCCAGACACCCCCACCCAAAACTACCCCCACCTCACAGAGGAGGACATGCCCGGCATCCAGCGATGCTTCTTCCAGACCCTCGACTACCTCCAGCAAACACACCCGCACGTCCTGGAGCAGATATGGCCACCCCCCGGGTAACCCACGTGCCCGCGCAGCCGAGACAACGCCGCCACGCCAGCACCAGCACGCACAGATCACCAGGGAAAACGCGTGCACACGCCCGGTGCCCGAAGCTGCTCCCTCGTTCTCGCTACTTACAGGACCCAGCATCATACGCCCGCCCCCGAAGCCCAGGACCCTCCGCCGTCTCCCACAGCCTTCTCCTCCGCCTCGGACTCCACAACCTCCACCACCACGACCACCTCATCAACCACCACCACCACGTCCTCATCCAGCACTCCACCCCCCAGGCCGCGCGGGACACCTCCCAAACGGGCCTCCAAACCCGCCCGAACCGCGAGCAGCCCCGCCGCCGCCAAGGCCCACGCCCCGACGAAGCCCACACCCACGACCCAGCCGAAACCCAAGGCCGCCACCAAACGGCCACCCAGACCCGCCAGCACGCCACGACCGCAACCGGCAGCCAAGCCCAAACCCAAGCCCAAACCCGGCGCCACGACGGCAGCGCGAGCCCGGCCCCCCGAGGACGTCCTCTACGACATCCGGCCCCAGCCGTCCCAGGCCCGAAGGCAGCAGCGCCCAGCGCGGCGCCCCCCCACCGTCACCGACGCCACCGCCACAACCTTCATGGCGGAGCGCGCCGCGGCCGAAGCGCGACGCACCTCGTCCTGCCACCTCTCAAAGCCCGCAACCCAGGCCCACGGGCCGCTCCCGACCAAGCCAGAACGACGCCAGGGTCCACCAGCAGCGTCCCCACCCCCCTACCAACCCTCAATGACAGCCCACATACAACGCATGCCCCACTACAGCCGCCGCCGCGAGTCCCCGCCCAACCCCGAGGCAGAGACCGTACGCGCACACCCGCGGGTCCACATCCGCGTGCGCCCCGACTCCCCACGCACCCCCACGGAACAGGACTACGAGGAATCTCCCAGGCCCGCCACCGCCACCGGTCCCCACGACCCCGTCACACCCACCCACACCCACTCCTCCGCCCAAGACAGCAGGCCCGCCCAGGAACAGTGGTGGCAGCGCTGGACCCACACGCAGCTCTGGGAGCTGCGAAAGTGGGCCCTGGGAGAGCCCTCCCTCGAGGGCCTGGTCCATCGGCCCCGCAAGGGGTTTGTGGAGAACTGCCGCCTCCAGCCGGCGGGGGGGTGGATGCCGCAGGCCACATGGGAAGCCATGCTGGCCGATGAGCTCCACCCCCTGGGAGTTCACCCACGCAACCTCCCCGCGCCCCAGGACCACCCGTATGTCCTCAGGCGCCTGCAGGAGACCCTCCAGGAAACGCAGCGAGACGGCATCCGCCTGTGGGACATCACCCAAAGCCCAGCCCCGCACACACACACCCCCTCACCACCCCACAAGCGCCGGCGCACCGACACTGGCGACACCCACAGCACCCCAGGAGCCCTGCGCGCCACACAACACGACGCGCCTGACCCCCCGGCCAGCGGCGCCGCTATCTAACCCCGTTACCCAGCAAACCACCACCACGGGGCGCCACGCCAGGCCCCGCCCAGAAGTCACCAAATGAACCGGACGCCGAAGGAAGCCAACACGCACGACAACGAGCACCACTACGCCCAAAGGCACCGAACCCAGGCCCGCTAACGTCGCAACCGCCTAACCGAGCCAGAACCCAAGCACAAGTCAAACCCGAGCCACACCCCGAAACCGCTAACCCTTGACTCCTAACCAAGCCCGCCGAGGGAACAACGTAACCACAGCCCACACCCACAGCCCACACAGCCGCCTAACCAGCCAGCTCCAGAAGCAAAGAGACACCTCACCAAACCCACCCTGACCCAAACCCGTGTACATCAGGACACGCGAGCCGCACCCCTGGGGCGCGACCGCCGCCTCAGCACCGACGACACACGCCAGAGGGCACAACGCTATTGCACCGCCGCACCAGCTGCCCATGCCTGTGCCTGCAGTGTACGCGCGCCCCTGTTTTTCTCTTTTTTGTTTTTCCTTTTTTTTCCCAAAAAAAAAAAAACAAGTAAAAAAAAACAAGTAGAAAAAAACGAAAATTAGGGGGGGAGGAAGAGGGACACAACCACCCATGGCACACGCGCACCGCACACAGCACGCACACCGGTGAACAGGAGCCCAGTGGCCCAGGACACCGCACATGCAACACAACACACCGAGCGAGCACACCGGTGAACAGGAGCCAGCCGGCCCAGGACACCGCAGACACACCACAGCAAACCGCGCGGGCGCACCGGGGAACGGGAGTCCAGCGGCCCAGGACACTGCACACACATAGGGCGGCCGAGGGACAGGAAGGAACCAATACCCCATGGGTCGGACGCACTGGGGCGACCCAGCCGACCCACCGGGCCAGTGGCAGGAGCGGTACTCCAAGGCCACTGGTCCGAGCCCGGCCAGGCTGCATCGGGGACCATGGCAAACGTCACCCGGAGCCATGGAAGCAACCGGTGACAGGCGAGCCGGTACACCCTCCAGGAGGGGGTCACCTGCCAAGCAGAGTGGCCCCGCAACTCAAGCCACAAGGGTGAGGCGGTCGTACCGTAGACAAGCGGGAGCAATACCCCTTGTGGTGAGAGATACTCCACGCTGCTGGGCAGCCCCCCAGAGCTGCCGCCCAAAGGAGGGGGCATGTGGCCCTACCCATGGACACATGTGGGGACACCCTCCCACCTGGGACACATGGACCGGGTGGCCGCGACAATGCCTTCCCAAGCACATGCGGGAGCGGCTCAAGAGGCACCTGACATAGGGCAGTGGGAGGGACAGGACGGCCCCTTGGTAAGACCTTCTTCCTGCAATGTCAAAGGAGGCATCCCGAGCTCCCGAAGATACCTACCTACCTACCTAGGATAAAAATGCATGAGTGCTTGGAGCACCTCTAATACAACTAAAGTATATCCTAAAGCATTGGAAAAGCAGTTTTTCCTACTCCCCCCTTGTGCTGTTGTGGCCACGACTGTCGCATTTTCAGGAAAATGGATTTTTTTCTTGGCCTTTCCTTGGTTTCCACACCTACTTTAAAATACCTATAGCTTCCCTAACACTGGAGAAGAGCGCTTTACCAGTGCCAGCGACTCCTGCTGCATTGTTAATGACAATTTCCAACAGAAAGCTCAGCGCTCTTGGCCCTGCATGGGTTCCTGTGGCTTGGTGGGGTTAGGATAGGGCATGCCAAGACCATATGCATTTGCATCCCTCCCTCCAAGCTGCAGCGTAACACAGCCAACGCCAGACTCTCATACGACGCTCGACCCAAGTCTCATGGAACCTGATGGAGACACCTGTCCTGGTACTGGGCCGAGGGTGCGCTGATATGATTAGATTTGCCCCTTGGGGGGGCCTTGGTTCTGGTTCAGTCTCCTGCTGCTGCTTTTCGGCCTGAACAGCGGCGTACTCAGCGAGACCTTGCGGGGATATCTGTACAACAGAGGAATGGGAGGATGAGGGACGAATCCACGCAAACGCGAAGCAACAACACCTAAATCCGTCAAATGAAGTCCTAGAATTTTTATGAAAGAACATACCTGAACATAATCTAATTGTGCATCAGATGCACATTTTCATAAAATTTGTAGTCATCTCTTGATTTTTTCAATCAAGATATTCTTACGCAGAAAGAGGCGGCGCGCAGGAGCGGGTCCTAGCGAAGCGCCGGAAAATCAAGATTTAATAAGATTATAAACGTATGTTACGCAGAATGACGAAAATGACGGAACATACATAAATCGACAAACATAAAGATTACACCCACATTGACAGAAAGAATTCAAGATTCAAGAATTCGAAAATCAACAGGAGGACTTCAATGAATCCAGTAGAAACCACAGGTGTGCTCGTCTCGTATGCAGCATGCATTTTGCTCATCTGGTGTCTCCGTGAACGTGCCTTGTAGCAGCGCCAACAAACGAGAGGGGGATAGATTAGAAAGATTGCAGATGATTAGAGGTAAGTCCAGGGTGATTAGACATACAAACATATGCATAGCGTTGTTCCTCGCTTGTGTGTCGCTTTTCCCTCACCTTGCTTCACTCCCCAGCGGTGAGTAAGGTAGGTATGCCCAGGTGCGGCAACCCCCTGGTGGAGTTCTTGATTGTGGGTAAGATTAGGAGGAAAAACAGTGATTGACACAGGTTGCTATTAAACTCGTGCATGCTCGTGCATTCACACACGCATTAAAGGGTAGGCCACGCGTAGTGCGCTTGGTACAACCCTTGTTTAGGTTACCCAGGGGCTCCACCCCACGTTCTATAACAGAATGGGTGGAGTTCTTTAACCTTGCTTGCTTGTACTGAGGCTTCAGGACAGTGTATTATAGGGCTACCTGAGAAGCGTATAATACGTGAAAGTAGTCTTGGTTCCTCAGCCGCAAACCTTAGTCATTTGCCTTTGCTTTACAGGTGGGAAGGTCAGGGTGAACTGATGCAGTCCCAAGCCGTGCTAAAATATGCGGCGCCGATCACACAAACAACAAGCTGCGACTCAGCCAGGAGTGGCAAGCGCAGCCCGACATCTTCAACATTCACGCTGTGCACGGCAAAGGAGCACCCCTTCCCTCCAAGTCCTAGCAGGGAAACCTGTTGTGGCGTCCCTGTCAGGCCACAGACGCTTAGTAGCTCTTTGTTTTCCTGCAATCTCACAGGTGAGCCGCTCGGGCTCGTGTCTTCTTCCTCAACGCCACCCAGTAGAGCGTGTGTGTAGGAGTGGTAGTCCTGAGTCGGGGCTTGAGCCAGTTGCAGAAGTGCTCGCCCACCAGGAAGGGGCCACTGTAGGGTGTGGAGGACCTGTAGTGCGTGTGTCACTCTCCTACCTTTTTCCTGCAATTTTAGCGGGCGTTGGTGGGCAGTGGCAGTGGTTAAGCTATATTTTGGCCATCGTAGCAAATAGGCGTTTTCAAGCCTTCATAGCTTTTGACCACCCATCCCTGTAGTAGGTAGATAGGTAGGGAAAACAATACCTGGATTAGTACGCTGGGTATTCCCCCACCGTTTTGCGCCAGCACAGAAATTGGGCGCTTAGGGGAGGAGAGACCCAGGGCGTACCCCGTGGCACCGGTAAGACAATCCTCCAGGTTTAGCAAGCGTACAGACTTGGGTATAATGAGGACACCATTTCTGCGGCTTGCTCTCAGGACGTTGGGGGTAGCACACTCACACATGAACTTAGGTAAGTGAGGGTAAGGTTCAGTCCCTAGCTTTGGTCTTGGAGGCAAGCGTCTCAGCAAGCCTCAGCAACTCACCAAGATAGTTCTGGGACAAGTAGTCTACCAGAACTGAGTTTAGGCGTCCCTCAGGTAGAACAAACGCAGGGAAGGGCTCCCAGGCGGCCTCTTCGACTCCAAACCCTTCCCAACCCCGGCAATAGCGGTAGCGTAGGACAGAATTCACCAGGTAGAAGCCGTCTTTAGCCATCTCCTCGGCGTTCATGTCGGGGAGTTCCACTTCCACTTCCATAGGGCTGGCAGCCCCTTGTAGGGCTAAGGCGGCGATTTCCTCGTCATTCAGCTCCCACTCCTCCCCACAGAGGTCTTCAGGATCATAGCAGCGCTTCAGGTGTTGAGCAGCGCACACCAGGGTCCTCCCTAGACGAGGAGAACACCGCACGGTGATACGGTGTCCATCCACTGATAGAATCTTGTACCGCCCGAAGTATGGGTCATCGCTGGTAGAGCGTGGCCAGGCGGGTAGTCCGCTGTGGTGCACCAGCATCCAGTCCCCATTTGGTAGGTGGCAGGTACTCGGTGCTTGTTCGTCTTGTTCCACTGATATGGCGGCGTTAGAATTTACACGCCCCAATGAAACTGCGTACATCATGAAGTCCTTTCTTGGCGTCTTCGTGTCGTACCTTAGCGTCCATCAGGTGTTTGGCCTTAGAGGCCGCTGGGGTCCACCACCCGTAGCCATCGTCAAACCCCAGGTACTGCATGGTCTCCTGCATGAATTCACACGTCTTCAGCTTGAGTCGGGTGTGGTTCTCCTGGGAGACCACAAAGAACTCATCCAAGAGGATTAGGTGATCCTCCTAGGTATTGGTCCCGAGGCATACATCGTCGATGTGCGCCTCCATCTGGGCCCCGCGGGATATGAGTTCCTGCACCTTGGGTCTTCTTCGTAGGATGGACAAGATCTTCTTCATCAGCTCTTGGAATAGAGCGGGTGCGCTGGCCACGCCAAACGGCATGACCTTCCACTTGAACACCCTCCCCTGAGGGGTGATGAAGGCTAGTAGCTCCTGAGCGTTCGGCGTGAGGTCCACCTGCCAGAATCCGCTCCTCTTTTCCATCTTGGTCTTGTAGCGACAGAAGGCTATCTTCTCAAGGCTAGACTCCATATTAGGGATTGACCCTGAGTGGTTCAGCGTTTTCTTGTTCAGCTCTCTGTAGTCCACTACCAGCCGTTTGGCTGTAGACCCAGGTTTAGCCACCAGGAAACAGGGGCTGCAGTGTTGGGGGTAGTCCCCGTCCTTGTACTCCATGACTAGGCCAGCGTCGATACATTCTCGTATCTGTCGCTCAATCTCACCGGATAGGGTCTCCTCCGGATCTTGTGCCCCACGAACTCAGGTTTCAGCTTGAGGTTCATCTGTACCAGCTTGTCACATGAGGCCGGAGGTGGTAGTTCCCAGAGCACCTCCAGATAGGTCCTTAGAAGCTTCTGCACCTGCGGGTCCAGTAGCTTGATCTTGTCCTGCATGTCCTCATCAGAGTGTAAGTTGCTTGCCCCCTGGGTAATAGACGTCGGGAGGTGATACTCCACCGAATCTTCGCCCTTGGTAGTATCCTTCACCCCTTGGTAGGCATAAGGTAGGTCTCGTTCTACCATCTCCGGTGGACGATGGCAACATAGGCACGCTCGGGGGGGTTCACATACACATACCTCCGAGAGGTTGTCCTCCTCTGGGATCCTCACATGGGCACCCCACACGCTCTTCATGAGCTTAAGATCTACCTCCTTTTGCCAGGTGGTGACGTTTTATTCGAGGTCCTCCTTCAATTGGGATAGATCTCCGGTACGTCCTTGCTTCAGTGGCCATGAGCTGCGGGTAGGCTTAGCGTAGCATAGCTCATTTGCCACCAACCTCCTCTTGGAGTACACGTAATCCCTTAGCCTGGATCGGGGATCCAGCTCTCTGTCCACGGGGTCTTCCACCCTCATGGAGAGTAGGGGTTTCAGTGGGGCAACGTACTCGGCGTTCTCGACTTCCTCCACGCTTGTCTGCTCAGATTCGTCATCTGAGTGGATAGAGCTGAGGAGCTCGGATAGACCACACTCAGAGACTCCATCAAGAACAGGTACATGGCAGGGAGAGTTGCAGGCGTTGGTGTTAGTCACGACGTATTCAACTCCTCCGGGTATAGTCTCAATAGCATCTTGAGGTCGTAGTCGATCCTTCAAGTCACCCAAGGTGAGTCCATCACTTTCTCGTTGTATGGCCTGGACCAGAGTCGAGTCCAGGTCCTCCCAGGGGATGGAGGTGACACCTCTGTCCACCACACTGAGCATACTCCCCCATCCGGGTTCCCTGATAGGCCCCAGAGGCACGTAGATCGCCTCATCAGGTAACTGAACAGAGCTGATAGTCAGCCTGTCCAGGAGGGTCCGCCAGTACTCGTTGCCCCCATGGGCTCCCGAATGAGGGGAACACAGGACCATACGGGAACAATCCAAGGCCACCTTGGTCAAGATCTTCCCCAGTTCACTGAACCTGGGGTTCCAGTAGGCCTTCCAGAAAGAGGGCCAGTAAAATTTGTAGCTGCAGTTTTTCCCCTTGCTGCAGTAAAGGTCCAGGACATGTTGCTTGTCGCTGGCGAACAGCCCCACACTCAGGTCTTCTCAAGAGTAACCGAACTCCTTCAGACCTTGGTCTAGGACTTCCCCCAATATTTGATAGTCCTCAGTTTTGGAGACCGCAATCATGTTCGAGGGCTCCTTCTTCGATACTCTCAGGTAGCTCGAGCTGTGCTCCGACTGCTCCAGTGGCACGGACTCTCTGCCATTGCCGTGGTCCACGTAGAGAAGGTAGGGCGCTTGCAGCGTCAGAGATTGTATCTGGGAGTGCTGCACGAAGAAGTCAGTCCCCAATACAAAGTCGAAGGCCTCAGTGTCCATCACATAGAACCGATGAACGATAGTTCGGGAGCCCATAGGTACCTCCACTTCACAGTCCCCGCAGCTGTGCACCACATGTCCATCCCCCATCCGTATAGCCGCGGTGGTCATGGTGCTCTTCAGGCTCCCACAAGGTAAGGTTTTCTTCGCCACTATAGATATGGTGGCTCCAGTATCCAATACCCCCAGGTATTCACGTCCCCCTAGTCGGATACATACCAAGAACACCAAGTCCAGGGCCCCACCGGGGCGTCCCCCTCAGAACTCCGCGGGACAGGTCACCTGGAACCCCTTGTTCCGCAGCTTGCGGGCCATCCTCATGAAACGGCTTCTCTTCTTAGCGTTGCCGTCATCACCACCGTGCGTGTGGTAGGACCAGACTGCCCTCCAGAGCGCTCGAAGTTCGACCCTGGATTAGGGTCGGGGTTGCCTCCGTTCTTGTGCGGGTTCTTGTTGTCCTTGTCTGGCTGGCGGTTAGTGCCTCCTCCTCGTCCACCTTGACTCTTGTCTTGCCCTTTTCCACGTCCTTTCGACTTGCCGTAGCCGGAGTCGTTGCCGTTGCCCTTGCCACCGCCCTTGCCAGAGCCTTTGCCAGGATCCTCGCCCTTCAGCTTCGCCAACAGGCTTTCCTTGTGGTAGCACTCATCCTCGTAGTGCTTCCCCTTCCCACAGAAGGCATAGGTGATAGTACACCCGCTGTGATCCAGCATCTTGGCCTTGGCGCCGGTGTTGGTCTCCAGCTTCTTCCCTTGGACTACGAAGCAGTCTCGCTGCTCGCAGTCAGGGGCGTGCTGCAGTTGGCCCTGCTCATCTCTTGCATGACACCAGAAGAGCTCCTTGACATTGTCCATGATATGGGCGTGTTTTGGGGGAGTCCCCTGTCCAGGTCTGGGTGCTTGGTACCCTTTGCCGTGGCTTCCAGAGCCTCCCCCTCCAGGACGGTAGGCGTTAAGGTGCTGGTCGCTTTCTTTCTCCAGCGCCAGCACCAAGAGTAGCTCACACAAGTCCTCGTAGTTCAGGGCTCTAGCCTTACACTCTGCCGTTGAACAGCACTCGTCCCACAGCTCCCGAGGGAGCTTAGCCACCAACCAGCAAAGCAGGTTGTTGCTGCTGTAGGAACCGGGTAGGAATCGTCCAGCCCAGTGATCCAGGTCACCCAGTAGCTCAGAGACCCTGCCAGGTGTGGGGTTGTTGGGCAGCACGGCCAGGTTCTGGATCTCGGTCCTGATGGAGAGGTCGGTTTCATAGGTTGGGTACTGCCTCTCCAAGGCAACCAACACGTCATCAAAGGTTTGGGACTTAGTCATGATCTGCTTGACCTGCTTCTCCAAATACCTGGTCTTGCAGCACTGCAGGAGCAGATCGCACTTGACCTGCCCACTAGCATGGATTTGGCCGGTCATTCGGAAAAACCGGCCAATATTCTCAGCGAACTCGCCGAGATCTTTGCCTGTGAACTCAGGCAAGTTCACCACGATCTTGGAGGTGGCAATGGCCTTAGCCTCCTGAGACCTGCGTCCCTCAGGGCGCCGGGTCTTCCTCTTGTTCTTTTTTTTTCGGCCACTTGGGTTCTCGGGGTCCTCAGAGTCGTCGTCCTCTGAGGCCGAAGAAGAAGTCATGGACGGCGGTTCATCATCAGACGGGTCACCACCCAGGTCACTAGAGCCATAGGGCCCCATGTCAACCATTGTTCTCAGGGCTGTCAGCCCCAGCCGGTCCAGCTCAGCTCGCGTGGAATTCCCCACATGGCTGTAGTAGGCCGCGTCAGGGACCTGTTAGAGGGTCTCCCCGATTCTCTACTTCTGCTCCCGCATGACTCAGGGCCTCTCCTCAGCCCACTCAGGGTTGCATACCCAGGAACATCCACATAGGCTCCCGTAGCGGGTAGAGGATGGTGATAGTCAGCCGCATACCATCGCGGCGCAGAACTGGAGGCCACTGGCTCACTGGTAGTAGTTGCCTCTGGAAACGCAGTGGTAGATGGGTCCACACCATAGGCAGGGTAGAGAGGCATACCAGTAAAGCCTGTGCCCTCAGCCATAGGTGGGGTGGTTATGGGTGTGGATGTTGTAGCGGCTGGGTCTGGAGTTGGGAGTGTGGTGGTTGTAGGAGAGGGTGATGCGTGGAGGCCAGTGGCGCTTGGTGGGCCCTCGAAGGGCGACTCAATCGTCAGGTCGTGCTCATGGTCTACTCCTTCCTCTGCCATGCTTTCTCCTGCATCCTTCTCTCTCTCCCTCTTTCTCTCCACAGGGTTCTGTTCACCTCCTCGACTGAGGCGGCCCGGAAGGCCGACTGAAGTCCCTCCAGCGAGTCATCAACCACGTCCACTGGCCCATGTAAGGGCACCGAAGGTACAGCGCTAGGTCCGGGTCCATGTCAACCAGGTGCTGGCATTGCTGGTGCCTCAGGCGCCGTCCTCACGTCGGCGTCCTCCTTCTTTGTGTCCATATTCGCCCTTCTTGCTTATGACAGATCTCGGAGCACTTTTCAGCACTGTGTTTTTGTTCTGCCTCTCCTGCTGCTTGCTGCTGGTGAAGGGTTTCTGCTGCTTGTTTTTGATGAGGAAAATGTTTTATTGTTGAAATACAACCAATCCAGGATTACCCAAGCCAGAGATAATCAAGTAGACGATAAACAGGATCAAAGCATGAAGGGCTGCAGTCACAAAGAGTTAGATAAAGACAACTACCAACAATAAATCACAGCAATTAGCATACATTGCAACTCAGGGTGAAATATTTTACATGTTTGAGAAAGACTGATTGAAAAACTGGCCCGAGGGCTCACTCTCATCCATAGTGCCATCTTGAGATGTGCACTTCTTGTTTTTGGGTCCCATAGGTGCTGAGGTGGCATGGGCTGTGGCGCTGAGGTCACTGCCATGTCACATGGGATAATCCTACTTAGCTAGGCTGACTGGGTATTGAACCCAGGACCTCTCAAAAAGAGGTACCCCAGCCCCCTAGGGTGGTTACCACTAGGATAGCTAGAAAATCATGAGAAAACATAGATAATCTCATAGGCTCTGCCTTCAGTATATCAGTGCCTCATTCACCCAGGAAAAGATGTTTCAGTGCATATAGCTTGGGGATTAAGGGGTCCACACAACATCCTGATTTAGTGTTTGGTTCCATAGGTCGAAATGTGTTATCACCCATTTTGGTTGGGCCAATACTAAGACAAAAATGCATGAGTGCTTAGAGCACCTCTAATACAACCAAAGTATACTCTAAAGCATTGGAGAAGCACTTTTTCTTACTCCAGCGGTCCCGAGAGCAGACGGCGAAGTGGTACATCGTCCTGCAGCTCACCCCAGAGGGCTTCTTTACCCTCCTGCACAGGCGCTGCCGCTGGCCCAGCCCCAGGAGGACGAGGCAGACGCACTCCTGTCAGAGGAATGCGATTGGGGCCCCCCCACAGCCACTACCAAACGCATGCCGCACCAACTCACCAATCTTCACCTCCCCGAACAACTACCATGCCACCAACGACTCTCGGGGACGCCGCACACTGCCCCTTCATTGGGCATCCCCCGAAGGTAGCTGCATGTGGGGGGAAATTCTCCGCGGCCCCGCGGCGCTCACGTACCTGTGGCTCCAGGACGCGGAAGAACACGCGCAGCCCGCTGACACGCACCTCCTCCTCACCCTAGAAGGAGAATCTGCCATCAAAGACGTCCACACAACAGGGGTAGAGGACTAGGTGATGACGAACGGGAACACTGCAGTGTGGTTACACGCCCACAAACGCACAACAGCCCCCAACGTGGTGCCAGGATAGCACACCTTGCACGTGATCATCGCACAATTACCCATGGGGACAAACAGGGGAGACGCCCAACAGGGGGGGGCGGACAGGTGGGCACACGTGTGCACCACCCTGCCTGACGGGCTGCACAGGCGCTCCCTCACCAGCCACTCTCTCGAGCCGGCCCCCATCACGGCCGAGTCCCACACTGGGGCAGCCCCCCCCACCAGGGTCTGGGCCTACACGCGCACCCCCCATCGTGGGGCAGCGGAGGCCCTCAAGACCACCATCTCCAACAACCAAGGCCTCGTATACACCACCCACGATAACACGCAAAAAGGCTACACCCCATGGTGGCACCACGCCGCACCAGAAGGGGGCCTCGAGCCACCAGCTGACCAACCTGGCATTGGCCTTGACCTCACAGCGATCCCCCACGCCGTTGCCGCAATGGCCCAGCTAGTTGGGGCGCCACCGCAATGGGCACCGCCCGTCATCAAACAAACGGCGGCACGCCACAATCCCGCTTTCGCACACTTCAGGGGACGCCCCATTCATCCAGCCCTACCGGACCTCGACCTCTCTGCCCACGATGCGTGGGCCGCCCACATCCTTGTGCCCCCACGAGACCGCGCACAAAGAAGGGGATGAGACAGCACGCGTCACCAGACAGCTTCCCAGTACCGCCCTCCACTACGACATACCAACACCAAACGTCATCGTCACCCACAACACAGGCGCCACCACTACTACCTCCACGCCACGCATGAGCGCTGCCCCATCACCATATGCACCTTCACCACCTACCCTGACCTCTAACCACCACCGCCTCACCCGTGGTCGGCATGGAAGCATCCACTACACGTCACCCCGACCCCAAGCAAAAGGCCCACTCACCACGCGCCCCCTCCCGCCGACAGCAACGCCCTCCATGCAGCCCGCAGACGAGCCGCGGGGAAGCACCAAAACAAGCTACTCCCACGCATTAGCGCTGTACCCGGCACCGCCTCCGAGGCAACCCAGAAAAGCACCTTGAGCCTGCTGGCCCGCAAGCTACCTCCGAAGATGGCCCTGGAGGACAGGCTCTGGATATACCGTGGCGAAAGCAGCAGGGCACGGCTGGCGGACCTCCGCACCATCATCCCCCGACCCGTAGAGCGCACGGTGGGACCCTTCACCATATATGCGGTACCACACCCCAAAACGGCCCACTGCACCCACTGCAACCCCCGGTGCACGCAAACATGCGCGGGCGCTCTACAGCGGCCCCTGCCCACCCCTACCTACAGGGGGGCATATACCTCGGCACTATACCCTGGGATCCACACCCCTACCTCCTGCCCGCGGCGGACCGCCACCACGCCATACTCCTCCACCTTGTCGCACACCTAGCGGTGGGGCCATCCCCCGTGCAGAGGCGACCCCCCCACGCCCCATCCGACGGACGCCCGCGAGAGGAGCACACACATGCCACGCCTGGACCCAAACGCGCCATCGCACTCCTCCCCCTAAAGGCAGAAGCCACCATCCCCCGAGACCTGGAGGGGGAAAACCACCTCAGGGTGGAAGAGCTGACTGAACATGTCCCAATCGCGGCCATATACGCCACGGCGGCCGCCTCCCACCTCTGTGAGGACCGCCGCTCTCCACCTCTAGCCCAGGCGGCGCAGGACGCCCCCAGCACGGGCCTTACCGCCGAGGACATCCACCGAATCCTCCACATGCAAGCGCCCCGGAAGAAGCACCCTGTGGTCGGCCCCATCCAGCTCGTCAGCTGGGACGCAATGGACGCTCCCCCGGCCACCACAGAAGTACACATCCTCAAACACCGGGACATCTGCTGGACAGTGGAGTGGGAGGACCTCGGCAAGGTCAGATTGGCAGCGGCGCACGCCCCCGACGATGAGATCCCGCCCCCGCCACGCGGCGGGGACGCCTGCAACTCGCCAACCGCGTCCCGCACACCCGAGAGGCAGCCTGGGAAGCGCTGCACTATGCCCTGTACTGGGTGCAGGGGGCGCCAGGAGGCCCCCTTCCCGCGGAACGCACCCCCGCATGGACACGCCACGCGACCCGCTCCACAGCCCACATGCGCCGCCACGGGGCAGGCACTGGGCACTGGCTCCTCACCTTGTCCACGGACCCGCCTGACACCCCTGCAGGGGGCCAAGAAGACGCTTGGCATCATGACCAAGCAAGTGTTCCAGCTGAAGGATGCCCGTCCCCACGTTCAAGCCCCACGTCCCAGCCACCCATGAACACCCCGTGTTTGCACGCGGCCACGCGCCTGTACAACAGCCCCAGGGCGCACCTCCGCAACGAGGACGGCCCAATGCCCGGCGCCGCAGAAGGGCTAAGAAGCACAAGGCGCCCACACAGGCCAAACCCGCCCCCAGGCCAAAAGCCAAGTCGAAAAGTTGGACCAAGGAGCAAGCGGCCGCCCTGTACCCCGAGTACGCCATAGGTACCCGAGTACAGCTGCCCTTCGAATACGCCACGGCCGCGGGCCCCTCCACGTGGATACGGGCCGCGGGTGAGGTCAAGCATGGGTACCGTGTCAGGGGGGACCGCCAGGGATTCAAGATCCTGTCCCTGGGCGGGGTGGTGGCCGTGGGCGGAGGAGTGGGCGTGGGTGGGTGTGGTGGGGTTGTTGGAACTGATGACGGTGGCGGGCCCAGGGAGGTCCTTGTAGTCCTGTGCCGTGGGGGTGCGTGGGGAGTGGGGGCCCCGGTGGATGTGGACCCGCGGGTACGCGCCCACGCTCGCGGCCTGGGGGGTGTGGGTTTGAGGTTTGAGGTTTGAATTTGCGGGTACTAGACGCCTTTCGGCCCCGGGGGGCCACCTGGTCGGGCCAGGTGATATCCTCCCCACCGGGTCCTAGTGGGGGGCCCTCCAAGACGCACCTTCTGCCTGGTGGCGGAGTCCCCCGGGTTCACAGGGCTCGGAGCCCCGTCCCTCGCCGGCTTCCGCTTTTTTCCACTCCCCGGTCACTGCATCGAATTTGCAGCCGTGGCTGCGAGCGCTTACCCACTGCGTCGCCCCCCTAATGCGTGGTTGCCCGGGGCGCCGGCGCTGCCAGGCCCGTGCTACTGGCTTGTCGCCAGTGGGACCCCCTTGGGCTGGCGCGGTGGCTGCCTAGCCTAGGGGTTGGGGCGTGGCGCAGTGCGCCACTACTGCCTTGGCGGGTGCAGTGCCCCGTCCCTGTGTGCGCGGCGTTGGCAGCCGGTTTGGGGGGGCTGGGCTGGTACCTGGTGTTGTGTCTCCCCCGTTTCCCCCTTCCCGCCCCGCGTGCCCCGCGCTGTGTGTGGCGGGCGGTCCCGTCTGGGTGTCCCTTACCCTCGCTCGCTGGTACGCCATTCCACGCGGTCTGTGCGTTCCGCCAGCTCGGTCCAGTTGCCCTTCTGGTATTCCCTGTGTGCCCTTTTTTTTTTCGATGCATCGGGGTTTCCCCCCGGCGAGCATTATTCAAGGCGGCCTAACCGCGGGCAAGATCGTTCATGGCGAGCCGAAGTCCAAAGTAAGAGAAAGTATGTACACAAATAGTATAAGTACCTGTTCCTGCTGAGACCTGGGCACAGACCAGGTTCATCCGGGTGCAGTGCACTGCCCTGAATCGCACCAATGGCCAAAAAATAACCTAAGCTCTGCTGCGGAGGACCAGAGTAATGTGCTGAAAAAACTAAAAATTAAGAATAAGTGCAGAGAACCCTAAGCACTGACACCGTGGGGGGCGCCGCAGCTTACTCGCCACTGGCACCCCGGCCAAAGAGGCGTCTGGCAAAGAGAATCATGCAAAAAGAGAAGCAAAAGGAGGACAGAGACTGGCTGCATGGGGCGCGGGTACCAAGGGCAGGGCCATAGGCCGAGCTCTGGACTCATTCACGCACTGCACCAGGGCGTGGGTGCGCCGAGGTGTGTTTGTGTGTCCCATACGAGGCACAGGGGGGGGGGTCATGGTTGCCGAAAACTGCAGTGGGGGGGGGGGGCTGCAGTTGACAGAGAAGAGGTTAATGACAGAGAGAAGCAAAAGGAGGACAGAGACTGGCTGCATGGGGCGCGGGTACCTAGGGCAGGGCCTTAGGCCGAGCTCTGGACTCATTCACGCACTGCTCCAGGGCGTGGGTGCGCCGAGGTGTGTGTCTGTGTCCCATGCGAGGCACAGGGGGGGGGGGGGCCTGGTTGCCGAAAACTCCAATGGGGGGGGGGGCTGCATTTGACAGAGAAGAGGTGGATGATGGAGAGCGGGTAAAAAAAGAAAAGAAAAGAAGAAAATAAAAAATCGGGGGAGGAGGACACCTTTCCCGGAAATTGAGTGCGGGGCAGAGACCCCCCGGTCGCTGATGGGGCTTAATCTCCTTTCACACTGAAGTGTTGGGGAACTGTGACCCGTGGAGTGAAGGTGAAGTGAGGTCGACAGTGTCTGTCTTAGTGACTGTGCGGCAGGTAGCACCAGAGCGTTTTTTGTTTGGATGTTTGTTGATGGGGGCGGGTGATTTGAATTTGGGAAAGAGAGTTGAGTGGGGTGGTGGGGTGATATGCTGTAGATGGAGACTGAGGTTTTCAAGGGGTTGTCAGTGGTGTTTGGCTGCAGAGTGTGCAGGTCTGGTATGGGGTTATTTCTGAGCCACTGTTGGACGTCTTGCAGTGTTGTTTTGAGGCGTTGGCGTCGTTTTTTCATGGCAGAGTAGAGGTGATTTCTGTGTTGAGTAAAATCGTCGGGCGCGCTGGCGCCTGGCGCCAGAAAGAAATTAAAAGATAAGTAAAACACGACGAAAAAACTTTCTAAATAGCTGAAATTAAAGGTAATTAACATAAAAAACGCTTAGGCCAAAAGGCGCGCTGCGAAACGCGTAAAAGCGCGACGAGAAATGTTTCGACGTGAAATAGGCGAATAGTTAGCGCCGTAACAACCGTAACGCTCGTAGGACCCTAACGCCGTCCCTCTCGTCGTCTAACTAGCCGTAGGCACAAAGAAAAACGCGTCGCGAGCAGCGCGTAAAACTCGAAAAAAATGTTTCTAAGTCGCCGCGTCCCTTCGCCCTGCTTCCCTTCCTTTTCTTTACTTCTCCATGCACCCAGCCCTCTTCCCTCGTGCCCCCCCTCACTCCTTTTCGTCAGCTTAGCGACCGGCCCTGGGGGAAAAGCGGTCAACCCCTTGCAAGCACGACCACCATCTTCGCGGCAGCGTGGCAACGCGTAAGTCAGGAAATACACCTTGGTATTGCTGCTTGCCTGCGTGCGTGAGTTGCGTGGAGTTTGATTTTCTAAAGAGAAACATTTTAAATTTTTGGTTTTGAGAAAGTTTTCAAAGGCACGGAAAAACGGCAGGGGTTTTTAGCAAAGGAAAAGAGGACAAAAGGAAAAACAAACACCAGCAGCGCAGACAGCCGCACAGCACAGCCAACCAGCACAGCACCGCAGGGCAGCACGGCACCGCAGAACACGGTACAGGGCGAAGGACACCACAGGACAACGCACAGCACAGCAAGACACCACGACACACCAGAGCAGCACCACCACACCGCAGAACGCCCAGGGAGACACCACAACGCACAGGGACACGCCACAGCATGAGGCACCAACAACAGCGCGGACCACACTGGCGCCGCACGACAGGCCGCAGGAGGGCAAAGCAAACACAAACAGCACCGCAAAACGACAGCAGAGCACGACAGCACAGCACCACAGGCCAACAAAGCAAACAACGCACAGCGCCAAGGCCCAGGGCACCCGGGGCCGGAAACCAGAGAAAACCGGAGACAACGGGGGCGCACAGGGAAAGGAGAAGAAGGGTGGCACAGTGCTCGGGTAGAAGGGATGGCACGAGAGTCATAGCCATGTGAGGGCCTACGGGTGCTCACGGGTTGTAGGTTCTCCCATCTCCAACATCTAAGCCTGTTTCACCCAAAAAAAAAAAACACCAAGGCACCAAGCAGGAGCGACGAAAACCGCAAGACCAAAAAGGGGGGGGGGGGGCAGCAACCACCAGGGAGCAGCCAACAGCCAAGCAGAAAGCAAGAAAGAGGGACAAGCGCACGGAGAGCCGAGAAGCGGAAGGCCAACAAAGCAAACAACGCAAGCGCCGAGGCCCAGGGCACCCGGGGCCGGAAACCAGATAAAGCCGGAGACAACGGGGGCGCACAGAGGAAGAAGAAGAGGGAAAAAAAAAAAAAAAACCACCGAGGCACCAAGCAGGAGCGACGAAAACCGCGGGACACAAAAGGGGAGGGGGGCGGGGGAGCAACCACCAAAGAGCAGCCAACGGCCAAGCGGGAGACATAAACGAGGCGCGAGCGCACGGAGAGCCAGGCAGCGGGAGGCCGAGAAAAACAACCAACGGGGACTGGCAACAGCAGCGAAAGAGAGAGGGGCAACCCCAGCCCGGAGGGGGCCAAGCAAAGCAGCAAGACAAAGCGGCCAAAGGAAAAGGTGAGGCGCACCAGAACGCGCCCGGGAGGCCGGCCCGCCCGACCCGGCCAAGCAAAGCACGCACACGAACACACACGCACACCAGCCGCCGTCCGGATGGACGGGTGCGCGCCCAGCCACAACCCCACCAACACACCACCGCCACACACCACACACCACACACCACCGCCGCCAGCGGACCCCAGCCAGGAGTGGCGGGGACCGCCCACCACCACCAGCAGCGAAACCCAGCCAGGAGTGGCGAGGAGTAGCACACAGGAACCTCCGCCAGGAGTGGCGAGGGACCCCACCAACACACAACACACCACACACCCCACACCACCGCCGCCAACGGACCCCAGCCAGGAGTGGCGGGGACCGCCAACCACCACCGGCAGCGAAACCCAGCCAGGAGTGGCGGGGAGTAGCACACAGGGACCTTCGCCAGGAGTGGCGAGGGACCAACCACACCACACACCAACCACAACCCCAACACCACACCACCGCCACACACCACACACCACACACCACACACCACCGCCGCCAGCGGACCCCAGCCAGGAGTGGCGGGGACCGCCCACCACCAGCGGCAGCGAAACCCAGTTAGGAGTGGCGGGGACTAGCACACAGGAACCTCCGCAAGGAGTGGCGAGGGACCAACCACACCACACACCAGCCACAACCCCAACACCACACCGCCGCCACACACCAACACACCACACACCACGCACCACCGCCGCCAACGGACCCCAGCCAGGAGTGGCGGGGACCGCTGAACACCACCGGCAGCGAAACCCAGCCAAGAGTGGCGGGGAGAAGCACACAGGAACCTCCGCCAGGAGTGGCGAGGGACCAACCACACCACACACCAGCCACAACTCCACCAACACGCCACCGCCACACACCACACACCACACACCACCGCCGCCAACGGACCCCAGCCAGGAGTGGCGGGGACCGCCCACCACCAGCGGCAGCAAAACCCAGCCAGGAGTGGCGGGGAGTAGCACAAGGGAACCTCCGCCAGGAGTGGCAAGGGACCAACCACACCACACACCAGCCACAACCCCACCAACACACCACCGCCACACACCACACACCACACAGCAACGCCGCCAGCGGACCCCAGCCAGGAATGGCGGGGACCGCCCACCACCACCGGCAGCGAAACCCAGCCAAGAGTGGCGGGGAGTAGCACACACGAACCACCGCCAGGAGTGGCGAGGGACCAACCACACCACACACCAGCCACAACCCCACCAACACGCCACCGCCACCCACCACACACCACACACCACCGCCGCCAGCGGACCCCAGCCAGGAGTGGCGGGGACCGCCCACCACCACCGGCAGCGAAACCCAGCCATGAGTGGCGGGGAGTAGCACACAGGAACCTCCGCCAGGAGTGGCCAGGGACCAACCACACCACACACCAGCCACAGAGCAAGCGCCAGCCGAGGGAAGGCAAAAGGAGGAGCGGCCAGGCCGCCCCCCCCCCCCCCCCCCAAAAAAAGGGGGGGGGGGGCACGGGGGTCGGGAAAACAGCCCACAGCCAGCAAACCGCCCGCCAACGACACAGAAGGAGGCCAAACCCCCGACCCAGAGGGCACCCAAGACAGGACCCCCAAACAGGCACAGGGGGACCACCCGGCCAAAACCGGCAACACGAAGCCAGGAACAGCGGCCCAGCGGGAAAAGGGGCAGCGAAACAAGCAGACAAAAAAAAAAAGGCCAGCAGCCCAGCCCGAAAGAAAGGAGACCGGGGGAGAGACGACAAGGCCTGGGACAGATAGACCCAGCAACCGGGAAAAAAAAAAAAAAAAAAGCGCAAAAAACACACCCCGACAACGCAGCCAAGAAGGGCGGGGCACGGCCGAGAACCGAGCCCAGCACGCACACCCACACCGCACACCGGAACCGAAAACGGTGGGGGGCAAGGGAAAAGCGCACGAAAACACACACGCCCCGAAAGCAGGCCGACACCAAAGCCCAACCACGAACACCACAACCCGCCGGCAAAAGAGGGACAACACCACAAACCGAACCCAAACACACCCGCCCAAGACCCCAGCCACGACGGGCAGGGGTTAACAAAACACACGACCAACCGCAACCCGGACCAAACCACAAACACAAGCCAACAGTAGGAAACCCAGTGCCCACAGCCCGGGCACTGAGGCCGCCATTGCCATGCAGGTGACCCGGCCAAACGAAATCCGGAGACCGGGGGTAAGGCTGCATCCTAAGGCCAGCGCTGCTTTGGGACTCGAGGCGGAGCGTGCGACACCCAAGCGCCTCGGAACCCTAGTACCAAGAACATGCATGCATGCCTTGGGAACGGGATACGCCAGGAAGTCCGGTGAACCCCTAGGGTTCCGCCCAAAGGAGGGGACGTGCGCAAGCACGGGGGCACACCCTACCGGCGAGACAAGCACGTCACGCTGGCGGCAATCAGCCCTCCCGGTGTTGCCCGGGGCCGCTTTGTTGGGGGCCAACAGTCAGGTCTAGCGGGATGTAAGCCGCCTCCCCTCTTCACGCGCGGAGCCTCTTCCTGTTCGTCACAGGGGCGACGCCAGGGGGAACCATGGGGCGCCTCTCCACGACCGTGTGCACCTACCTACCTACCTACCTGTGTTGAGTGTAGGTGAGTGCAGGTGGGGGTAAACGGAGAAGGTTACTGAGAGGGTTAGGAATCAGTGTACGGATGAAGTTGCGGCAGTCACCCAGTGTTGCGGTGGTCCACCAATCAGAAATGAGGTCGTTGAAAGGGGAAGGCCAGGCGTTGATGATGGGTTGGCGTCGGTGTGCAGTGGCTGTGCATTCGGCTATCACTGTTATTGGGTCCAGAGGGTGTTTCTGGAGACATTTGGGGCAGGGGTATTGATTGGGGATGTAGTGTCGTTGGTAACCAGTGCAAATGTACAGACCATTAACCCATTTGAAGGGGAGACGGGAAGACCAGGAGGTATGAGAGTAAAAATCTCTGCTCATGGAGAGGTGTATGTTATTGTGACAGTATGCAGGGAGTAAGTGTTTGAACGATTTAAGGGATACCTTACCTGGGAGTGGTGTGCACTGGTGATAAATGACGTAAGTGGAATTTGGTTGTTGTGATCTTGGGGGGTAGTTGATGTTATTGGAGGCCCATTTAGAGATGGCGTCAGAGTAGTCATTGCATGGAAAGACAGCATGGCCTTTAATCCAAGTAAAAATGATATGAAGAGGTGATGAGTGGAGAAAGGTCCAGATGTGGGAGTACCAAAGGCAGAAAGGGTTGCTACTGGCAGTAGCGGTGTTAAATTCTGTCTGCTGGATGAGTTGTAGAGTGCTGCAGACACTCAAATTGTCTATGGCGAAAATTATGGGTTGGAGTAATGTGGGGAGAGAGCGCAGGAGCGTGGTGAGGATGATGGCAAATATCTCTGCCGGGTATGAGCCTTTGATGGGGGATGTGTTGCAGATGGTAATGGGAGGTGCGGTATTGAATGTGGCCGCAGAACCTGAAGGTCTGTCATTTTTTTGGTCGTCAGAACCGTCCGTGTAGCATACAGTGGCTGTAGGATAGGTGAGAAGGGCCTGTCTGAGGTCGTGGCAACCCAAGAAGTGGAGGTGGTCCAGTTTTGGTGGGGGTATGTTGTGCACCAGAGTGAATTGGACAAATGAAGGGCTAAAATGAGAACTGCTGAAGGCATAGGGAAAGGAGGTAGTGTCCGGAGGATTTGGAGGATTGGTAGGGATAGCTATGGCTCTGGGATTGTTAGTGGTGTTGGTGGGGAGGCGGAATCTGTTGTTGTTAGTGATCTGGACAGTCATGTCGGGGAAGGTGGCTGTGGTTTTGTATGAGTTGGGGTGATCCAGAGTGCCTAAGTGCCAGATTATGGTTCCTTTGGGATGCTGAGTGTTCTGAGTGGTAGAGTAGGTGGGTGGATCAGTGGCAGACTGGTAGTAGGTGAAGGCTATTTCTGTTGGGGTGTGAGCAGGGAGTTGGTTAAGCAGGCTAGGGTTAATGTTTGGGATTTTGTGACAGTGGTAGCCTAGAAATTTGGCGGAGGAGGCAGTCATGTGTTGAAGCAGGTTGGGTTCGTAGGAGTCAGTGAGCAGGGTGTTGATGACTGTTTCATTGGCGGTTTCGGGGCCATGGCGAAAGGAGTAACGTAAGGTGTGGTTGATAGTTTGTAAGTGTGTTGTGATAGAGACTTTGGTAATATTGAGGCCAAAGGAACCATTAGAGGAGTATTTAGTTTTGTTAGGGGTACAATAAGAGAGTCCCCGCGTGCCCTTTGTGTGTGTGTGCGCTGGCGCTCCCGCGGCGTCCGCTTCCCCCCCCCCCTCCCCTGGGTGTTGTGGCGCGCGCACCTCGCGCGGTCCCGGCGCTGGGCGCTGGTAGGGCCGTTCCACGCGGTTCGTGCCCCTCCGCGTGTCCTGCTCCAGTCCCCTGCTCCGTCTGGCGTGCTCCGGGGTAGGGGGTCAGGTCCCGGTTCCCCCCTACCTGGCTTGGGGTTGCGCGCCTGCCGTGGGGAGGGTCTGCCTGTCCGGGGCGTTCCCGCGCCGTGGGCTGGGGGGGGGGGGGCGCGTGCACCACGCCCCCCGTTTGTGCGGCCGGGGGGGCCAGTGGGGCGGGCGGGTCGCTCTGCCTCGTTCCGTTCCTCTGCCTTCCCTGGGCAGGCAAAAACGCGGGTGTCACTGACTTCGTTCTGGTCATGGAGGGTGTGACCCCCATACCACTCCGGTTCATGCTCGTCTGCCGTCTCTGGTCGCGGCCCGTGTGGCGCCCTGGCGCGTTGGTGCGGGTTCGCTTTTTCCCCGCGGTTCCTGCGGGAGCAGGCGGCTGGGGCGGGCGCCGCGGTCCCGCCAGGGGAAAGGGGGGACCATCCCCTCTGCCTCGGAGGGGTGGGGGCCGGCGCCCCCGCGGTTTCTGGGCCGGCAGGGGGGGTTGGGGTTGGGGGGGTCGCGCCGCGGCCCCCCTGCTCTCTCTCTGGGGGGCGGCCCACGGTTCCCTACCCTGCCCCCCCTCTCGTCGTCGGTGCATTCTCCCCTGGCGTGCGCGTTGGGTCAGGGTCGCGGGGCCGCTCCATGCGCCGGGTGCGTCACGCCTGGCGGGGGGGGGAGGGAGGGGCGGCCTGTGAACCGCTCCCCCGGGGGCCCCGCCGGACCCAAACCCTCCCTCCGCCCTCCACGAGTGGGCAACATTGCGGGTGTCACCGGCGATGCTCTGGTCATGGGGGGTGCGGTCCCCATACTGCTCTGGTTCGTCGCCGCGTGCCGCCCCTGGGCGTGGTCCGCGCGCCGCTCCGGCGCGCTGGTGGGGGCTCGCCCGTCGGCCGCGACCCCCGCGGGAGCAGGCAGCGGGGGGCGCTGGGGCGTGGGGCGTGCGGGTCCAGCTGCGTTCCCCCACCCGCGTCGAGGTCCTCTCTTGGGGAGGGGTCCCCTCGGCTCCGGGGGGGCGGAGAACTTGCGCTCCTGCGGCCCGCAGGCCGGAAGGGGAACGGGGGGGGGGGGGGGAGCGGGGGCCGCTCTGCCGCTCCTCGCCCCCCTGCCCCGTCGAATGTCGGGGTGCCATCCTTTGTCTCCGGCGCGCCCCCCGGGGGTATACTCGTGCTGTGGGGGTCGCCGGGCGGCCGTGGGCGTCGAGCGCGGCCCGGTCTGCTGCCAGAGGGTCAGTGCGGCGGGGGGGGGGGGGAGGGAGGGGGCGAGTGATCCGCCCGCCCTGGTACGCGCCCCCGCCTTTCCCAGGCCTGCCTCTGTGTGGGCTGCCCTGTTTGCGCTGTCCTGGGCGCCGCTGTTCCGTGGTCGGTCGGGAGCGGGTAATGCCGAAGCGTGCGGGCGTTTCACCGGAGGCGCTTGGCGCGCGGCCGCGCCTGCCGTGGCCGCGGTGCCCCCCCCCCTGGGTGCAGCGGCCTCCCCGTGGGGGTTCGAGGCCGCTGTCTCTCCGGTCGGCCTCAGTCTGCTCTTGGGCTGGAGGGGGGGGGGGAGAGGAGGGGGCCCTCTGGCCCCCTGACGCCGCCCCTCGACGGCCGCGGGCAGGCGGCCTGGCGGTTCCGGCCCCGAGGGGCCAGCCGTTGGCTGGGGGGGCGCACTCTTCTTCCCCCCACCCTGCGGTGGGGAAGCCAGACCGCCCTGCAGGCCCTCGCTCGGGCCTCTGCTCCCCCCACCGTCGTCGGACCCGCGAGTACGCGCCTACGCTCGCCGCCTCGGGAATTGGGTTGGGATTCGCGGTGGCGGCAGTAGCGGGGCATCTGCTGGATGTGGGCTGACATCCAGGGTTAGTAGGGGGGCGGGGACTCTGCTGGTGGACCCTGGCCCTGTTCTGGTCTGGTAGGGCGTGGTCCGTGGGCCAGGGGTGCGGGCTTTGAGGGGTAGCGCAACGAGGCGTGTCACGCCTCGGCCGCGGCACGCTGTGCCATGAAGGTGGTGGCAGCGGCGTCGGTGATGGTGGGGGGGCGCTGTGCTGGGCGCTGCTGCTGCCGGGTCTGGGATGGCCGGGGCCAGAGGTCATAGAGGACGTCCTCGGGGAGTCGGTCTCGCGCTGTCGTCGTGGCGCCAGGCTTGGGCTTGGGCTTGGGTTTGGCTGCAGGCTGAAGCCGTGGTGCGCCAACGGGTTTGGGTGCCTGCTTGACGGCGGTCTGCGGGCGCGGGCTTCCCTGGGGCGTGGGACTTGGCGGCGGCGGGTTGCTCGCGATGGGGACGGCTTTGGGGGCCCGTTTGGGAGGCTCTTTTGCGGCTTGGGGTTTGATGTGCTGGAAGAGGACGTGGCAGTGGTGGTTGTAGTGGTGGCGGTTGTGGGGTCGGAGGCGGAGAAGAGGGCTGTGGGGGACGGCAGGGGGTCCTGGGCGGTGCAGGCGGGCGTCGGATGCTGGGTCCTGTGAGTAATGAGGACGAGGGTGCGGGTTTGTGTACTGGGTGTGTGTGCGCGCTTTCCCCGGGTACCTGCGTGGTTGCTGGTGCTGGCGCACGTGTACCTGGCGGTGTTGTGGCGTTGGGTCGGCTATGCGGGTACGTGGGTCTTCCTGGGGGGGGTCCTCCTCAGCTCCAGGACGTGTGGGTGCGTTTGCCGGAGGTAGTCAAGGGTGCTGAAGAAGCATCGCTGAATGCCGGGCATCTCCTCCTCGCTGAGGTGGGGGTAGTTTTGGTTGGGGGTGTCTGGGGCCGGCCGCAGAAGCCTCATGAGGCGGGCTGCCTCCATGTACGGGCAGAGCTGTAGGGTGATGGGGCGCGGCGGGGTGGGTCCCCTTCTGTTTGGGGGGGCTTCCATCTGCTGGGGGCGCAACGTGACCCTCCACAGCCACCGGTCCGTGGGTATCTCCCAAGTCCGTTGGGTCCACTCTGCAAGGCGATACATCGCCTTGCCAAGGTCCTGGTGGCACCTGCGGACAGAGAGCAGTGTGTCCAGGGCCCTGCGCTCCGGCGTGCCCCAGAGGTGGGGGTTGTCAGGCTCGTCCTCTCTGGTGTACATGTCGGGCCCCGGGTTGTGCGGGCGGGAAGCGTAGTTGGCGGGGAGGAGAAAGTCGGTGCCGTGTACCACCAAGTGGCCAGTTGGTGCGTGGTAGTGGGTGGTGATGAGGGTGTAGTATATGTTGTACATGAGGGTCATGTACGTTGGGGGGGCTGGCTGCTGGTTGTCGGGTGTGGGGACGTATCCCGGGACGTGGTCCCTGAAGTTGCTCACGGAGGACATCCGGTCGACCCATGTCTCCCTTTCCCACGCTGTGGTGTCGCTAGGGGTGGCGCTGGGTGGGGGTTGGGCCATGTTGGGCTCCTGGTAGCGGTTGCGGCCCTTGCTGTGCACCCGCCCCCGCATGGCGTGTCCCACAAGGTGTCGCCCCCAGTGGATTTGGGGGCACCCAGATTCGGCTCCCCGTGGGGGGCGGGGTCTCGGCGTCAGGGGTGGCGAGCGGGGGGCGCTCGTGTCGGGCGACGTTGAGGAAGGCGTCGAAGAGGAAGACTCAGATACCCTCCCCCGGGGTCGCCGCCTGGACCAGGGTGGCCGCAGGGATGCGCGGGGTGGTGCCGGAGGTGCGGAGGCGTAGCACTCCTTGGTCTCCGAGCCCCCGGAGGTGCCGCCGTACCGCTTCGGGGTTCCGTAGGGCGTAGGGCTCGGCCGGTGCGTGGGCTGGTAGTGTGGGGTGTGGTGGGGGGCGTGGTTCGGGTCCGGGGGGGTGGTGGTTGTTGTCGCGTGTGGGGTCTGGTGATGGGGTTTCTCTTGGTTGCCCGAGGAGCGAGGACTCGCGGTGGTGTGCGTCGGCGGAGGCTTGGGGTGGCGGGGGGTGGTGGGGGTCCCCGCGTGCCACGTCTGTGGCCTGGCCGGGGGGGGGGGGGGGGCGGCACTGATTGTGGGGGGGGGGGGGGTCGGGTGCTGTGCTGGACGAACGTCTGGGCAACCCGCCGGGTCGTGTGGGTGTTGCGTGTGTGTGCGGTGCGGTTCTTGCGGTCCCTGGCTGGCTGCAGTGTTGAGGTACGGGTGGGAGGTGGCTGCCTTGGCATCAGGCTGGGGGTGTGGTCCGTAGGCAGTGGGTGGTTGCTGGTCGATGGTGCTTGTGGGCATGGAATGCAGGTAGGGGGGCTGCTGGTGGTGGTGGGATGCTCCTTGTAGGCCCTGGCGCTGTTGTGGCGCGTGCATGGTGCCACGCGGGTCCATGGGGGTGTACAGTGGCCCGAGTGTCGTGAGCCCGTGCACTTGGGGCGGTAGATGGTGCTGGACCGTGTGGTGGTGGTGGTGAGGGTGTGTTGGCTGTGTGTGGTACCATGGCGCTGGTGGGTAGCGTGGTAAGGGTTGGTGGTGGTGGTGGGTCTGTCCGTGGTACACGCGATGGTGTGGTGCGGTGTGGTGCGCCGCGTGGGGTGGGTGGCCTGTGGGGACCGGGTGCGCCGGGGCATGGTGGTGATGCATCTGGTGGGAGTTGCCGCAGTATTGCTGCATCGGGGGGTAGGGGTCAGGGGGGGCGGGGGCGTGGTGCTGGTGTTGGTGGTGCCATGTCCCCTGGTCCTGCGTGAATGGTAGTCCTGGTATGGCGTGGATGTGTGCGGGCGGTGGTCCTCGGCTGGGCTGCCGGGTTAGGGTGCTGTGGTACGGTGGCAGTGGTGGGCGCTGGCGAGGGTGGTGCTATTGGTGTGCCTCAGGGGTCTGGGAGTGGGCTGGTGCGGCGTGGCTGGGCCTGGGTCCCGGCCGGGGAGCCAGGCCTTGTTGGCGGGCGCACTGGCACGCCCCCTGACCTGTCTTGGTCTTCTTGGCCTGGTCGGTGTCGGGGGCGGGTGATCCCCCCTGTCCCCGCGGGAGTGACGTGGAGCGGGCGTCCCAGCGATGTGACTCTCTGAGGCACGCCTCGAGGCCTGCGACGTAGGCGCGCTGGTCCGCGGGGCCCATCCATGCGGCGCTGGTTTCGCTGGGGCGTCCAGGTGGGCGTACCGAAAGGACGCCCAGCCCTCCGGGGGCCTCAGCTGTGTGGGATGGGGGGGCTGTGTCGGGTAGAGGGGTGCGCTGAGTTGGTAAGGTGTTCCTTTAGATCTGTCGGCCGAGGGCGGTGTTGAACCAGCGGCAAGTGATTCGGAGGTAGTCTGCTATCTCCTGTGGTGCCGTCCCTGCCCACGCTTCCGGCGCCGGGGTTGCTGCTCGGAGGGCCGGGAGCTGTGGGTCTGGGAGGTGGAGGTCACGGTGGTGGAGGTAGAGGGCGAGAAAAATGTGGCGGGCCGCCACGTTCAAGCCGCCCCGCCTGTGGCGCAGGGGCGGGCTTTTGGAGGGCAGGGGTGCGCTGCCCGTGGCCATGGCTATGGTCCACGCGTGGTCCGTTGCGTCCACCACGTAGTACACTCCCAGGTGATCCCGGAGGGCGTCGGTCAGTGGCTTGGAGAGGCTGGGGTGGCTGGTAGGGGGGGGGCGCGGCTGGAGCTGCGGGCCGTTCGCGGTGGTGGGGGTTGACGTCTCCGCAGTGGGGGCAATGGGTGAGGCGGTGTGCGGCTCCCAGGCACACCGAGTGGTCTGGGTTGCAGAGTAGGGCCGTCTGTTGTAGCCGTTGGCATGGACAGAGGGGGCACGCGGTGGCTGGTGGTTGGCGGTACCTGTGGACGGACGGTGGTGTGGCGGCATGGGGGCTTGTGGCGCGCGCATGCTGGCGGGTGTGTGTGCGGTGTCTGTGGTGGTCGTGCGGCCCGTGCCAGTATTGTGCCTGGCGGATGGAATCCCCCCTACGTCCAACTCCACATCGTGAAACAAGAGTCCCACAGACACCAATACGGAAATGGTAAGATCGACAACCAGGCAGTACACCAGCGCACAACGCACCTACCAGCCCTCCCGATCCCTGACCTCGGCCGAAACCACACACACCTCCAACACATACCCTCCGTACCCGAGCTCCCTCAGACCCCGGACTGGGTACCAGAGGACGCCCCATATTCCTCCCACGACAGAGCATACCACTACCCCAACCCCATCCAACATCTCGCCCGCGTGCTTGGCGACGCAGACAGCCGGGCGCACATCCAGGAGCTCCAGGACAGACTGCAAATCCCCCTCTACCACTCAGCGCTGCGCCCAGCAAACGTCCGGGCCCACCTCCAAAAACAACGCATCCAGCTCCTCAGGGAGCAACTACCATTCCTCACCAGGGTCGCCAGATGGCTCGCCTGCAAACACATCCACGTCCCTGAAGTACACACACGTTGCCCGTGCAACCACACCACCCCGGAGGACTGGGAACACTTCAAGAAATGCCCCCTCCATACAGGCAGGGACACGCTAGTGGGCTGGTCCCCGGCGGAAACGCTACAACAACATGAAGGATGGCCAACCCACAGCCACGCACACCGGGCCACCGGACACCTCTTCCGGGATCCCCTGGTCAAGGAAGCCACCATGAGAGGGGCGACGACACAGGCCCTGCACCGACACCTCACCAAACACACGAAAAGCCCCATGGAGGCAGCAGCGCAAACACCTCCTGTTAACACACGCGGAGCAACTCACTGACCCCACCGCCAGGGAACACATGCAGTGTCTCATCCATTACCATGCCGTGCATGACCCAGACGTCCACTAACCCACTCCGCGCTCCGCACGCGCCCCTCATCTCCATCCGCAGGCCTCCAAGACACCACCACAGTGCCCCGAGGCCCATCTTTCACCCAAGAAGCCACCCGGCAACGCCCAGCCCGGCCGAGCCCAACCAGGGCCAACCATACGTCGACGTAGACGCGCAAGACCCAGGCAACCCATCCAGCCCACCCCCCCCGGACCCGGGGCACCCCCCCCTCACACCGGCCACCATCCGCGACCCAAACCTCCTCCGAGCAACCCTCCAAGGCAGGGCCCCAACCAGCCCCCTGGGCTGGTACCGCCTACAAGAGGACTGGACCAAGCTCACCGTCAAAGCCCTCCGGGACCTGACAACCCCAGGCAACGGCCTCCACGAGACCATCGTAGACCTCGTACTCTGGCAGCCCGCAAACACACCCAGGGCCAGCACGTCTGGATCCCCCCCATCAGGTGGGGCCAGGCCCTGACACACGACACCGTCATCAACGTCACGCGTCGAGGGACCGTACGCCTACGACGGGCCCCAGCGGAGAAGGACCACCCAGCGGACCCGAACCGCCCGGAGCAGTGGGAACAGGCCACCGCACCAACCCGCGACACCGCCCACCGCGCCGCCGGCCTCCGCACCCCAGACGACGACCTCCCCCCCCGGCCTACAGACAGTGACCATCCCCCGCCCGAGGTCTGGGTTACAGTCCTCGAGCGCGGGTACTACTACGTGATAGCCGCTACGGCTACGTCCCCTGGCCCGCAATGGCTTGTCAAAGGGACAGACACCATGCTCGCCCCTGGGACCGCCCCGCCAGGGGCAGTAGGGGACCCCACCACCCAGCACAGGGTCCTCAGGGGCGTCCTCCAGCCAGGGGACAAGCCTCCAGCCCGCGCCCTGGCCCAAATCACCTCAGGGAAGGCGGGCTACCACCTGGGATTGGCCATGCTCTGCCTGACCTACTGGATCCAGCGCCGCTGGCCACCCACGGGGACCGTGCCCTGGATTTGGGCCAGCCCCACCGCCCAAACACAAGTCGAGGTGGGCCCGGACACGCGGCCAAACCCCCCCCCCCAGACCGCAGCAATCCCTCACCTGCGGGTACCACGCCATCCACAGGGTCCTCAGCCGCGTGGGTCTTAGCCCAAAGCTAGCATACCCCCTTCCCAGCACTGACCAAGAGGTCCACCAGATACGCAAGCTTGTCTGCGAAATCCTTGCCGCGGCAGCAGAAGACGGCAAGCTTCTCCTCCAAACCGCCCCGCCTACAACTGGCCACGCAAGCGCGCCGCGGCGAGCAGACACATACACCGACACAACGCACCCCACCGCACAATCCCCACCCAAGCCCCTCCCCTCTCGCTGCTCACCCGGAGACCCACACACGCCCACCATCGCGCGCACCCCCTGGCCCCGCGACACGGGCCTCCCCCACCCGCCCGAACAGCAGCACACGCCCGCCACACACCCACCTGCCGGACACCCCTCACCACCCCCCACACTCGACAACCCACACACACCCGCCGAGAGGAGCCCCGCGCCCCGCGGCACGCCCACCCCACGCAGTGGCCCGTCCACGCCCCCCGCACACACCCCAGAAGACCCAGGCCCTACCCCCCCGGCCCCTGAATGCAGCCCACGCAAACTGTTCCCCCCCCGCGGACGCCAAACCACACAACCTCACACATTGCAGGACCCCGGCCGGGCCAAGCCGAGAAGGAGAAGACCACAGCCCCGCACCTCCCTCCCCCGCCGCTGCCGACAAGATCGGCCCGCCGGGCCGCCAGGTCACGACTGGGCCCCCCCAGCCGCCCGCCCCCAACCTACAGCACGAGGACATGCCCTCCATCCTCCCCGCCGTGGCCGCAGCAGAAGCCGCCGCCCGCAAGCCGGCCCGCATCACAGCCCAACCCGCGTCCACCACCTCCTCCTCATCCTCAGCCTCATCCACCTCCTCCACCTCATCCTCCGACCCCCCCCCCCGCCCCCCTCATCCTCAAGGCCACGGCAAAAGCCAAAGCCGCGGCCGCACGCACCGACCCCCCGACCCCCACACAGGCGACTCGGGCACCCCGGCAACGCACCGAGAGGACCCCCGACCCGACATCGGCGCCCTCACACCTCCGGACAGAGGTCCTCCTCAACCTGGAACCGGACCCCAACCCGAAACCCGACCACAAACCCAAGCCAGCGCCCACACGAGCACACACAACACCACAAACGCAACGACACAAACCCAACCAACACCGCCCCAACCCAGACCCTCACCCAAGCCAGGACCCCCCACCCACCACAACCCACGCCCCCCTCCCACCGGCAGCCACCACCACCGCAGAGGCGGCCACCCAACACGGCCCCGTCCAAACCCTCGTCCACATCCCTGTCACCAAGCGCCCCGTCATCCATCCCCCACAAACCACCACCACTGCCGGCCAAACCGACCCAGGGACGTGGGACCCCTCGACCACCGTCACCGTCAAGCCCGGCCCCCGACCCGCCCCCCCTGCCAACCACATAGTACAGCCCCAATTGCTGCGCACGATGCCCAACCCCCCACCCCCACAAGGGGGACCGGAAAACCCACAAGGCGTCTAAAGGCCATACCCGCAACACCAACCCCACCACTACCAACACCACCACCACCAGCGGCCCCACCACCACCACTACCAACACCCCCCCCACCACTGTGACTGCCCACCACCCTAGCCCACAGGTCCACAACCACCGAGCACGAACAGCACCAGCGAATGGGATGGCAGCCCCCGAGCGCTCCACCCGCATACCCCACCTACCACCAGGGGCCACCCCCCCCGTACCAGCCACCCCCCCCGTACCAGGAACCGTATCCCCCCGGCCACCACGTCCACACCCAAGGGGCCCCCCGGGCCCAACCCCGCCAAGGACAGTCCCTCGACCCATACCACCAGCCGCTGCCGCCAGCACGGCCCTACATGGCGGATCCATGGACGACGGGGGACCCGCCCCCCCCCAGTACCAGGTGGCACTGCGCGCAACCCCCAGGAACTGCCGACGCCTCCTGACTGTCCCGACTCGAGCGATGAGGCCCGGTCCCGCAAACGGCATCCCTCCCGCTCCCCCCCCGCACAGCACACTCGCCTCCGGCGCCCACACTCCCCACACCGCCACCGAGCATCAACCACCCACTTGCGCCGCTCCCGCTCCCCCAGGTGCCACCACGACCCCCCGGGACCCCGCTCCCGCCGCTCCTGCTCCCCCAGGCGCCACCACGAGCGCCACCGCCGCCCCATGTCCACCTCCCCCTCCCTCCTCCGGCCATACAAGACCCCCACCCCCAGCCCCCGCCACCACCGCTCCCACTCCCCCCGACGCCGCCAGGCACGCCACCGCCACCCCACGTCCACCTCCCCCCCCCCCCACAGGCCCTGCCGGGCTCCCCGTTCCCCCCGCTGCCCATACCCATCCACCACCCCCAGCCCCCGCCACCACCCCTCCCGCTCCCCCGGACGCCACCAAGCGCGCCACCGCCGCCCCATGTCCACCTCTGCCTCCCGTTACCCCCTTCGCCCGTACCCGTCCTCCACCCCCAGCCCCCGCCACCGCTGCTCCCGCTCCCCCAGGCACCGCCACCCCCACCACCACCACAGGTCCACGTCCTCCCCCCGCCGCTCCAGGACCCCGGGCACCGACCCCTCCCCCCCCCCCAGGCCCCTACCCACCTCGCCTGGTGGTCTGCCCCCGCTTTGCAGGAGCTCTGCCGCTGGGTGAAGTGGGCCGGGGGAGCGGGACGGCACGATTGGGTGCACATGTTGCATACCTTCGAGGAGATACGCACCCGCACCCCCGCCGACCCCAACGAGGCCGCCCCGGAGGCCATCATGCCACAAGCGGCATGCGAGGCCCTCCTCCGCGATGCGGTCCAGGGCCTCCGCCCCCCCTACACCCCCCAAGCCCTCCGCCAATGGCTCCAGGCCACCCACCCCCAGGCCTGGGCCATCGGCGCCCCCTCCCCACCCCGCTCCTCCCGCCACCACCACACCAGGAAGGGGAAGGACAGAGGCAAGGGGAGGGCAAGGGACACCAAGGGGCACTCAGGCAAGAGGGCACGGAGGGGCCCCAAGTGAGGGCAGGCACCCATAGGGACAGGGCGCCGGAAGAGACACCGCATGGGGGCAGGAAACCACCCAAGAACCAGGAAGGGGCGGGAGCCGGGACCAAGGCGCGGAGGAGAAGGGCACCACGACAAACGCCACGACCCACATCCAGGAAGGGCATACCACGACGGGGGGACCAGCGCCGCCCCTGCCCCACCGAACGCCCCACGACTCCCGGGGGCGCACCCCCCAACACGCACAGCCGAGGCAAGCATCGGACGCCGTACAGATCACACCACCTCACACCCACCAGCCACCGGAAACCATACGGGGAATGGAGGGCACACCTACACGGGGAGAAACGGCCACACCCACAGAGGAAGCCGCAGGGAACGCCGCCGTACGGCGCACCACCACGCCCTCACCGCCAGGTGACGACCCCGGCCGCCACAAGGGCCACCTCACAGGCACCAGAAGAGGACAAAGGCACGACCACAGCGACCGGGGCTAGGGACCGAAACCCCCAGAGGACACGGGACCAAGGCACAGGCCCCCAGGGAGGGCAACCCCACGGACGCCTACCCGACCCACCAGCCCGAGCGGCACGTCCAGGCCCCCACAGCACGGACTCAGCAAGATACCCACACCTAACCGCACCCCCAAGCCACCAGCCAGCCACACTCCGGCCCGCACTCCGCACCATGACACAGGCCAGGCTGACCTCCACTGACCCACCGCGGCACAATGCGAGACCACGGCACAGCGCACCACAGCGCGCCACAGTGCAACGCGCCACAGCACGACGCAACGCGACGCGGCACAGAGCGGCACAACACGGCACGACTGACCCTAACCTGAAGGACTAACCGAAGCAAGCCAGCGCACACCCCGGAATGCGCCGCACCAGCACACCACACACCGGTACCGCAGGCCACACACGGGGCCACCGCACGCCCGGCAACAACGGTGGCGGACCACCCAGAAGGTTAAAACCGGCACCGCAGAGGGGAAAGGACACGAACAACCCCAGCCCCCTAACCCAGAGCCACACGCAGCTGCCTGGCGCAGCCGCCTAACCGGCAGAGCCAGGACCTAGCCCAGCAAGAAGGGGCGCCGAGCCCAACGTGTACATAGCCCACCCGACCCATGGGGCCGGAACACGGCCAAACAGAACGCAACCGCCAACAGCAGCCTGGAAGACAAGACTGAATGCGGGCCAGTGCGTGCGCCCGCCCAGGGAAGGCAGAGGGAGGAACAGGCAGGCCCCCCCCCCCCCGAAAAAAAAACAACCACAGAGGGGGGAGGGGGGGGGGGGGCGCAAAAACAGCCCACAGCCACCGAACCGCCCGCCAACACCAACAGAGGCGGCCAAACCCCCTCCCCAGAAGGCACCGAAGACGGGACCCCCAAAGAGGCACAGGGGGACCACCCAGCCAAAACCGGCAACACGAAGCCAGGAACAGCGGCCCAGCAGGAAAAGGAACACCGCAAAAAAGGCACACACCACGAAAAAAAAAAAGAGCCAGCAGCCGAGCCCGAACGAAAGGGGACGAGGGGACAGGGACCACAAGGCCCGGGCCAGGGACACCAGCAACCGACACCACAAAGCAAAAAAAAAAAACATAAGCGCAAAAAACACACCCCGACAACCTAGCCAAGAAGCGCGGGGCACAGCCGAGACCCGGGCCCAGCACGCACGCCCACACCGCACACCGGAACCGGAAACGGCGGGGGGCAAGCGGAGCGCGCACGAAAGCACACATGTCCCATAAGCAGGCCGAAACCTAAGCCCAACCACGAACACCACAAACAGCCGTCACTAGAGGGACAACACCACAAACCGTGCCCAAACACACCCACCCAAGACCCCAGCCAGGACTGGGGGGCCTAACAGAACCCACACCCAACCGCAAACCGGACCCAAACACAAACGCCGCACAACAGTAGGAAGCCCAGTGCCCACAGCCCGGGCACTGAGGCAGCCCGTGCCATGCAGGTGACCCGGCCAAACGAGATCCGGAGACTGGGGGTACGGCTGCATCCTAAGGCCTGCGCTGCTTTGGGACTCGAGGCGGAGCGTGCGACACTCAAGCGCCTCGGAACCCTAGTACCAAGAACGTGCATGCATGCCTTGGGAACGGGATACGCCAGGAAGTCCGGTGAACCCCTAGGGTTCCGCCCAAAGGAGGGGACGTGCGCAGGCACGGGGGCACACCCTCCTGGCGAGACAAGCATGTCACGCTGGCGGCGATCAGCCCTCCCGGTGTTGCCGGGGGCCGCTTTGTTGGGGGCCAACAGTCAGGTCTAGCGGGATGTAAGCCGCCTCCCCTCTTCACGCGCGGAGCCTCTTCCTGTTCGTCACAGGGGCGACGCCAGGGGGAACATGGGGCGCCTCTCCACGACCGAGTGCACCTACATACCTACCTACTGGCCCGAACGTCGTTGGGCCGTGCACTGGGGGCGGTAGATGGTGCTGGAACGTGTGGTGGTGGTGGTGAGGGTGTGTTGGCTGTGTGTGGTACCATGGCGCTGGTGGGTACCCTGGTAAGGGTTGGTGGTGGTGGTGGGTGTGTCCGTGGTACACGCGATGGTGTGGTGCGGTGTGGTGCGCCGCGTGGGGTGGGCGGCCTGTGGGGACCTGGTGCGCCGGCGGATGGTGGTGATGCATCTTGTGGGAGTTGCCGCAGTATTGCTGCATCGGGGGGTAGGGGTCGGGGGCAGCGGGGGCGTGGTGATGGTGTTGGTGGTGCCATGTCCCCTGGTCCTGCGTGAATGGTAGGCCTGGTATGGCGTGGATGTGTGCGGGCGGTGGTCCTTGGCCGGGCTGCCGGGTTAGGGTGCTGTGGTACGATGGCAGTGGTGGGCGCTGGTGAGGGTGGTGCTATTGGTGTGCCCCAGGGGTCTGGGAGTGGGCTGGTGCGGCGTGGCTGCGCCTGGGTCCCGGCCAGGGGGGCCAGGCCTTGTTGGGGGGCGCACTGGCGCGCCCCCTGACCTGTCTTGGTCTTCTTGGCCTGGTCGGTGTCAGGGGCGGGTGATCCCCCCTGTCCCCGCGGGAATGACGTGGAGCGGGCGTCCCAGCGATGCGACTCTCGGAGGCAAGCCTCGAGGCCTGCGACGTAGGCGCGCTGGTCTGCGGGGCCCATCCATGCGGCGCTGGTTTCGCTGGGGCGTCCAAGCGGGCGTACCAAAAGGACGCCCAGCCCTCCGGGGGCCTCAGCTGTGTAGGATGGGGGGGGTGTGTTGGGTAGAGGAGTGCGCTGAGTTGGTAAGGTGTTTCTTTCTGTCGGCCGAGGGCGGTGTTGAACCAGCGGCAAGTGATTCGGAGGTAGTCTGCTATCTCCTCTGGTGCCGTCTCTGCCCACGCTTCCGGCGCCGGGGTTGCTATTGGGGGGCCGGGAGCTGTGGGTCTGGGAGGTGGAGGTCACGGTGGTGGAGGTAGAGGGTGGGAAAAATGTGGCGGGCCGCCACGTTCAAGCTGCCCCGCCTGTGGCGCAGGGGCGGGCTGTGGGGGGGCAGGGGTGCGCTGCACGTGGCCATGGCTATGGTCCACGCATGGTCCGTTGCGTCCACCACGTAGTACACTCCCAGGTGGTCCCGGAGGGCGTCGGTCAGTGGCTTGGAGAGGCTGGGGTGGCTGGCAGGGGGGGGGCGCGGCTGGAGCTGCGGGCCGCGCGCGGTGGTCGGGGTTGACGTGCCCGCAGTGGGGGCAATGGGTGAGGCCGTGTGCGGCTCCCAGGCAGACCGAGTGGTCTGGGGTGCAGAGTAGGGCCCTCTGTTGTAGCCGTTGGCATGGACAGAGGGGGCACGCGGTGGGTGGTGGTTGGCGGTACCTGTCGACAGACGGTGGTGTGGCGGCACCGGGGCTTGTGGCGCGCGCATGCTGGCGGGTGTGTGTGCGGTGTCTATGGTGGTCGTGCGTGCCTTGCCGGTGTTGCGCCTGGTGGATGGTGTGCAGACATGGGCAGCTTCGTGTGCAGGGTTGTATGTGGCGGGGTAGTCCCTCACCGTTGGTAGAACAGCAGGTTGAGGAGGTAGGCTTGGTCCGTCAGGGGCAGGGTTTGCTGCATGCTACAGGTATTTGTGGGGGCGGTAGGTGAGCTGTTCCGCTGTCCTTGCAACGGCCGTCCGTTGCATGAGCGCTACCGACGCCTGGGTGTCGTCCGCGTGGGTGCGTAGCAGGGTGTAGACGGCAGTGGGGACAAGCCCCCTGCGGACCGCCCCAAGTAGCTCCGTCTGCCTGAGGATGGTGGCGAGTTGTTGGGTCGTCGGGGACCGTGTCGGCCATCTGGCATGCTGTGCGATGGTGTGGGTTGGGTTTTAGTCTGTGAGGGTGTCGAGTCCTCGGTACAGGGGGCACGTCTCGAAATCGTCCCAGGTTTCTTCTTCCGCGTGGCCACAGGTGCATTTGGTGTACCCTGCGGGGACGTGGAATGAGCGGCTTGCGTACCATCGGTGGTATCGGGTGAGGAGGGGAAGCTGCTGGAGGGAGAGCTGGAGTTGGGGTTTTTGTACGTGTGCTGGAAGGCTATCCAGGTGTAGGGCTGAGTAGTAGAGGGGAAGACAAACGGAGTCATCGAGGCGTCGTAGGAGTTCGGTGTTCGCTTGGTGGCCCAGCGTGGTCGCCAGCTGTTGGATGGATGTGGGTAGTGGTACTGCTTTTCTCGGTCCGTGTACGGCGTGTCCTCCCGTATCCAGTGGGGGGGCTCCCTGGCCGAGGGTATCGGGGGTAGGTGCTGCAGGTGGCTGTGCTCTGGGGCGTCTCATCGCACGTGTTCGAGCCCTGGGGTGTGGTTGCTGTTCTGGTGTTTTGCATGCGTGTCAGCGAGTCCATTGCCGTACGTGTAGCGATGGGACTCCTGTTTGACGATCTGCAGGGCGTCCTGGGGGTGCATGCCTTTGAAGGCCATCCACAGCCCCAACACTTGTGTGGTGAGGCCGGACTTGATCTCCCTGTGGTGGGCCAGGTCCACGAGGCGCTTGCTGAGGTGGCGCCCACGACTACCCAGATGTTGCGGGGCCGGATTGTTGTGGGTGGTGGTGTGGCGGTGAAGGCGTTGGTCATGGTGCGCACTTCGCCGTGGGGGGAGGCCTCAAAGATGGTGGCCTTGGTGTTCCGTTCCACGTGGAGGCCGTCCGCGCACCGAATTATGCGCACGGAAGCACAATTGACCGTGGGGGCGCGTTGCTGGGTGACGGATGCGTCAGTGAAGTATATGACGTCGGTGTCGCTGGGTACGGGTAGGCGGGCAATTGCTGTGGGGTGGTAGGTGTAGACGGAGTTCACTTTGGCGGTTCTGGTGGTCGATTCTCTGGGTTGCAAAAGCGGGATTGCATAGACGCCTATTCCCTGGGTAATGATGGCCTTGGCTCGTGGGGTGAATGCGGAGGAGGTCGGGGTCGGGGCGCCCCTGGGTGATGTACGGGTACATCAGGTGGAAGAGGTATCCCGTATTGGGGTGAAACTTCTTATACGTGATCGTCTGTCACAGTTCCTTGTCTTCTTTGTCGCCGCGGAGGGTGGGGCATTTGTGCTGTAGGGGGCGCACGAGTGCTTCATGAGGTCCCGCGCGATGTGGATCGCAGCGGTCGTACTCTATGGCCACGCTTTCTGGGTCTGCCCGCTCGCTGCTGAATGTCCATGCCGCAGCGGGCGTTCGAGTCCAGACCAACTGCGCCGGGTGGCCTGGGGGTACCGTGTGAAACGTGAGGGAGAGCCATGCCTGTTGCTCAGCGGTGGCGGTGGCAGTGGGGTTGTGATATTAGGTGGAGATGAGGTGCAGCAGGGGACTTGGAGTGTCGAGGGCTGCGGGGCCGCCGTGCCAGCACGTGCGTGGTACGGGTCGGTCATTGTGTCTGACTGGTGGCACATCTGTCTCCGGGGTGTTTTGTTCTGGGATGGACAAAGGGGCATGATGCCGTTGGACAGTGCGGGTAGCGTGTTTGTGGCCGCTGAGTGCTAGCACCAGGATGGTGGGTGGTCTCTAGCCTTCTGCTGAGGGAGTGGGCTCGTCCTGCTTTGTGCTGCCGTCGTTGGGGGTCTCGGGCTCGCTCGGGCAGGGGCGTGGGTGCTGGTGTTGGAACGCCTTGTACGCTGTGTCGACGTCCTTGGGTCCTGGCATCTTGCGCGCTGCCTTCGTAGCGCATGCGCGGAGGTATGCTTGGAGGACGCGCAGTGTGATAATTGCGGGTCAGAAAAGTCTTGGGGCGTGGTGGGCTCCGCACTGGGCAATGACCCTCATCTGCGCGGGGGTGATATACACTATGGTGATGGTGGCCCCGCAGAGGCGTAGGGTGTCCACCTCGCCTGCCAATTTTCGGTGGACGTCGTTGTGCGTGGCCACGAGTGGCCCCTGCTGATCACAGTGGTGGTGCGTCAGGATGGCGTGTGTGTGGTGCGGTAGAGGGAGTTGTAGCTTGGCCCAAATACTGGTGCCCACGGAGGTGGGGACACCGTGCTGTGCCAGTATCCACCAAGGGCAGACGTAGCCGGCCATTTGCGCTTCTTTAATGCATTTGACTGCCGCTTCGCGGACCTTGGGTTGGTGGTTGTGTGTTACTCTTTGTAGGAGGTGCGCTGCGTGTTTTGCATACACCGTGTCGACTAGGGCGCAGGTATTGTCCCCGTAGTAGCGCCAGTGGGCCATCATGGCCTCCTTGTGGAAAGACCTGGGCCAGCCTCCGTGTTGCGCCCATGCCTTCGTCACTTGCTGTGGCTCGTGGCGTAGGGCGTCTTGGGGTTGCAGGAGGTGCAGGGCTTGGTACCCGATGGCCGCGTTGAGCACCGCTTGCATGAAGTATGCCAGGCCCTGCGTAGACAGGAGGTCCCCCCTGGCAAGTTTGGGTAGTTGGGCGAGGCGCCCTTCCAGCTTGTTTGGGAGTGCAATGTGGTGGTGTCACGTGGCCTGTGTGACTCCCAGGTAGATTGTGGTGTCCTCCAGGTGTGGGGGTTCGCCTTTCCGGATGTTGGGGGCGGGGTCCCGACGTCGGCTAGCCCGACCAATTTGCGGGGGTGCACCAGGAGTTGGTGGGCGTCCAGGTAGGTTGTGGTGAGCTGGAGAATGGTGGATGCCTGTTCCGTGGTCATTTGTAGCCCTGCGTTCTCTGGGTCGCGGTGGCGGGTGGCCGTAGTCAAGAGGTTGTCGTCCGCAAAGTTAATGAGGGGGGACCGTAGCGGGTTTGGGGCGTATTCCCGGTATACCCATGCCAGCCCGAATGCCAGTGGGAGGATGACTAGCAGGTAGAAGAAGGGGCCCTCGGCGTGCCCCGGCGGGGGCCCCGCTGTCTGTGGCGGCCCAGGAGGTAACGCCTGCGGCTGTGATGACGGCGTAGAGCCGGGGCTGAATGTATCCGGTCATGAAGGATAGGAACGGGAGGCCCACGGCATCCCATACCTCTGTGAGGAGCCGGTGCGGGGCGTGGGGGAACGCGCCTTGGACATCGAGGGAGTGCGACAATCATCTCGTAAGGGTTCATGTCCAGCGCTGTGTCCTGGAGGAGGATGGCCTCGTGGGGGGACCTGCCGGCCACGGCCCCCACATGGTGGGGGGCACGTGGGCGAAGACTGTCGGCGCGATGCGGCCCAGGATGAGTGTCCACACTAGCTTGACTTCAGTGGAGGCGCAGACTATGGGCCGCAAGTATTTCGGCTGCGCCCAGTCCACCTTTTTGTGTAGGGGGTGCCCCAGGTTCGCCCACTCGGGCGGAATCGGTGTGGTGCCCGTGACGATTTCCCACAGGCGGGCTGCCAGGAGGCGCTTGACCGGCAGGGTGAGGCGTTTGTATGCTTCGGCCGGTAGTCCGTCGACGTCGGGCACGACGCCTTTTCTTAGGCGGTCCAGGGCGCATTGAAGTTCTGGGATGCTGAAGGGGTCGTGTTCCATGGCGCGCCAGTGTTCTTGGTTGAAGACCTTGGGCACATGTTAGCGGATGGTGCTTCTGGTATTGGAATCGAGCTAGGGGAGGACGCACCCGTGTTGTGCCTATGAACTGTCCAGGACGGCCTGGAGGACGGTGTCGGGGTCGTTGTTGAGGCCCCCATCGGGTGTGCGCACCGCATGGATGCTACGGCGTCCTATGTCCTTAAAGAAGCGGCTGATGTACCGAAGGGACTTGTACGGCGTGTCGTTTCCGCCGTATATTTCGCGTTCCTGGGCTGCGGCTGCTATGCGGTGGGCTGCCATTCCTGGAGCTGGTGGCAGCAGAAGGTGAGGAACGCGCGGAGGTGGGCGTCTCGGTCCCGTGTCTCCGGTGTGCTGGGGTGCAGCAGGGTGGCGAATTGCTTTTTTGTGCTCCAAATGTCATGGACGAGCTGTTGGAGTGTGAGGTCCGGTGGTGCTCCCGTGTGGCTGGTGTCGCGCTCCATGCCGCATGCTTGTGCCGCCCGGCGCATGGCGTTGTCGAGTGTTGGCGCATCAGGGCGGCGCAGGATGGCGTGTAGGGCCCTGTTATACCTGTGCCAGGCGCCGTGGTGGTCCTCGGCCGGGAAACGCAGTGTGGGTGGGAGGGTGTTGTCAGGCAGTGTGGCTGCGGGTGGGGGTAGGTTGGGGATGATAAGGTCGATCTAGAGGGGTCGGCCGCCCGTGCCCGCGGGCGGGAGGTCCCCGTAGGTTGCCTCTTTAACGCGCATCATGGTTGGGTCCCCGTAGCATGTGTTGATGCCGGAGGGGTGATGCTGGCCCGGTGGGGATAATGGGAGGGTGTGCCGGTCAGTCCTGCTGTGACGTCGGTGAGGCACAGTTGGTGCATGCCGTCTCGGACGGCCATGTCGGTGGCTGTGGGGGGGCCGGTGCGGTCGTTGTCGGTGGGGGCGGCGTCTAGGTTGCCTATGATGATGGTGGGTGCCAGGAGGGAGAGGCGGCGGTATGCCAGGTTCAGGGGGTCCAAAAAGTCCTTGGTTTCCTCCCCGAATGAGACGTGCTTGAGTAGCACATTTAGCTGCCATCCGGGCCCCATGCACTCGTACGCCCCGAGGCGACCATCCACTCCGAGGTCGGGGTGGGCATGCACCGTGTCCGACGTCTTGTGGTAGAGGGGCACCCCTTGTTGCCAGTGGGCGTGGTATTTGTTCCCCTCTGGGTCCAGGATCGGTGCTGGTTTGAGCTGGTATGCTCTTCGGAGGCCTTGTTCCAGGAACCCAAGGAGGTCTGAGCATTGGGGGTGCGGCCCGGGCATGGCATGCGGGGTGGCAGGTTTGGTGGGTTGTAGGTGACCGCGGGCGCGTTGAGGATGTTGATCCGGGCGTTGGCTTCCTTAGGCGCTGGCTGCTGGGGACCGGTGGTTGTGGCGGTGGGCCGTTTCCGGCCCTGGTCCCGTCAGGCGTCGAGGAGGTCGGTGACACCCGGAGCGGCGGGTGCCATGCTTTTCCGCTTCTCGGGCCCGGGCAGGGTCCATGCGTTGTTGACCCCGCCGGAGTACTCGGTGCCGGTGAGGTGCTCTGTGTCGGGGATGCATAGTTGCATGGGGACCATCTCAAGACCGTTTCGGTCTCGCCAGAGTTCGATGGTTCGCACCACTCTGTGGTGGCAGCGCTGGACCCAAACGCAGCTCTGGGAGCTGCGAAAGTGGGCCCGGGCAGGGCCCTTTCTCGGGGGCCTGGTCCACCGGCCACGCAAGGGGTCGGTGGAGAACGGCCGCCTCCAGCCGGCGGGGGGCTGATTGCCACAGGCCGCATGGGAAGCCATGCTGGCCGATGCGCCCCGCGCCCAGGGAGTCCACCCCCGCAACGTTCCGGCGCCCCAGGACCGTCCGTATGTCCTCAGGCGCCTGCGAAGGACCCTCCAGGAGTCGCAAATAGAAGGCAGGCGCCTGTGGGACATCACCCCAAGCCCAACCCCGCGCACACCCATCCCCTCGCCACCCCGCAAGCGTCAACACACAGACGCTGGCAGCACCCAGAGCACCCCGGGAGCCCCGCGCGCCACACAGCACGACGCCCCTGACCCCCCGGCCAGCAGGGCCACCACCTAACCCCGCTATCCAGCGGGCCACCGCCGCGAAACGCCACGGCGAACTCCGTCCAGAAGAACCCAAGCAATCTGAAAGCTGATGGACGCCAACGCGCACGCCAACTAACACTGCTACGCCCAAAGGCGCCGAACCCAAGCCCGCAGCCGTCGAAACCACCTAACCTGCCACAACTGCCCAGCCCCAGCCGCAGCCTCATAACGAGTGAAAGGGGAGCTGCACCCCATAATCTCTAACCCTTGACCCCTAACCCAGGCCTCCAAGGGAGCACGGTAACCACAACCCACACCCACAGCCCACACAGCCGCCTAACCAACCAGCAACAAAAGCAAAGAGGCAACTAACCAAACCCACCCTGACCCGTACCTGTGTACATCAAGACACGCGAGCCGCACCCCTGGGGTGCGGCCGCCGACAGAGCACCAACGACGCACGCCGCAGAACATCACTATTACACCGCTGCACCAGTTGCCCATGCCTGTGCCTGCAGTGTGCACGCGCCCCCTTTTACCATTTTCAAAAAAAAAAAGCAAAACAAAACAAACCAAATACAGAGCAAGGAAAACCAAAACAAAAGAAAATTCGGGGGGGGGAGAAGGAGGGACGCAACGACCAACATCACACCCAAACCGCACACAGGGGGCGCACCGGTGAACAGGCGCCAAGTGGGCCAGGACACTGCACATGCACATGCACCGAGGGCAGCAAAGGGACAGGACGCAATGGTGTACCCCACCAGGGTTGGACGCACTGGGGCGACCCAGCCTACCCACCGGGCCAGTGGCAGGAGCGGTACTCCAAAGGCACTGGTCTGAGCCCGGCCAGGCTGCATCGGGGACCATGGCAAACGTCGCCCGGTGCCATGGAAGCAACTGATGACAGGCGTGCCGGCACACAGGCGATGAGGGCGCTGCCTGCCAAGCAGCGGGTCCCCGCAACTCGAGCCACATGGGTGAGAAGGTTGTACCATAGAGTCGCGGGAGCAATACCCCCTGTGGTGAGAGATACTCCATACAGCTGGGCAGCCCCCAGAGCTGCCGCCCACAGGAGGGAGCATGTGACCCTACCCACCGACACATGTGGGGACACCCTCGAACCCGGGACACCTGGACCTGGTGGCCACGACACTGCCTTCCCAAGAACTTGCGGGAGCGGCTCAAGAGGCACCTGACATAGGGCAGAGGGAGGGACAGGACGTCCCCTTGGTAAGACCTTCTTCCTGCATTGTCAAAGGAGGAATCCCGAGCTCCCGAAGATACCTACCCTACCCTACCTCCAAACGACACGTGTGACACATATGCTGCACTTGCATGATGTATCTCTCCAATAGCATGCTGGCATCGTGCAAGCTGGACCCTGAAAGTTGAAACATTCGAATGATGTACCCGAGTAACTTCTTGCAAATTACCACGCAGCTCCTCAAGACCTTCGGCCAAAATGCCTTGATTATGATTGTTCACCACATTATAATGATGAATCTCGAGTTGCAACCGATCGGTTTCTGCCCTAACCAATCGAAAAGGTTGGAAATACTCACCTTTTCCAATGAAAATCATTTTCAATAGACTGAAAACAAGGGTGGAAAACTTGCATGTATGAATCATACAACACTCTAGATTGTTGAGTATTAAATTGTTCCAATTCACTCACTTTGTTGCGAAAACGTTGAAATTCGCCCTTTGAAACCCATCACTGAAAGAGATCAAAAGCACTTACATTGGGCTCTACAACGGAGCCACCATATCGACTTCCTTGGACCATCTCATCCACTACCGTGGCCAGACGCGTGATTTGTAGACATTGTCTTGTACTTGTGCAACGTGTTGATCAATTTCACGAAGGCGAACTTCGACTTGTCGAATCATGTCCATGAGTGAACTGAGGCCGGATCGTTCATGTCCAATGAAATCTGTAATCAACTCCATGAGCAACCCCACATCCTTAGAGATCTTCTCGGGCGACGTTTTGAGAAGTAAAATTTGCTTGCGAAGTTTATTCACTCGTAGTTCAACTTTTAGTCGTCTTTGTCCCAATTTGTTAACATCTTTTGCTTGTGGGCCATGTTGAATCAGTTGTTGAATCAAGGCCTCCAGCCCTTTCACCTTGTTTTGAAGATCATCTATCATGTTGTTGCGGTTATTCTCAAAGGGATGTAGTGTGTCATCCTCCAGGGCGGACCCGTAACTAATTCTCTTGCACTTTTGAAAGTCGAATGGATCCGCAGAATCATCATCCCCATCATCGAGATTCGAACCTTCATGCATGCTCTCAAGTTGGTCACCTTCATATTCCACTTTCATTGGGCAACCATGTGGTTCATGAAACCCAACTTCCTTGTATTCTTTTTATGCATGGATCATATCACCATAAGTGCTACCATACAATCGGTCTTCCGATTGCTGTTGGTATTCCATGGGTTTTACCTCGTTGCAGATTTATGGGCTCACTCCAAAATCAAAATTGAAATCAAGAATACAATTCCAAAGGCACTAGCACCAACAAGACAACAGAAATGACCTGCGATCGTCCACAGTCACAAACAGTCCCGGACACTGTTGGTTCAATGGAATCTTAGTTCATAAACATGATCAAATGGTGCAAGGTCAAAAATATGGTAAGACAAAAGCTCCCAAGATAGTTCAGGCCTTACTGCAGACTGTTGAACCCCAGATCCTCATTATCTAATCGATGCGATAAGAATGAGCACGATTGAAAGCGATCCCAAAACACAGACTAACAATCGAATCCCGGCGCGACTTCACTGTCACTGCGCGGGTCGTATCTGCTGTAGATGAAGATCAGTCCTGTGAATGAGTAAAGGCCTGAATTATTACAATTTTCACAGATGTGCCCAAGATAGTCTACATTTAGGCCATTTTACATACTTTGGCGCTACCGCTGACCCCCAGACCATTCCAGGAGACTGAACTATATAATTCTGACGTGCGGGATTCAGCGCCGCTGTCCATTCATTGTAGATCTGCCGCGATTTATCGGGAATCGCCATTTGCTGCTGGTGCACGTGCGCGACCCAATTCGGCCATACTTTTTTCGAACTCAGATTTGGAAAAATCCTTTAAGATAGATTCAGACAGTCAGATGTATGTATTTTCCCCTGCCGTAGTTTTCTACATACAATGGGATTTTTCTCCGGGTCATATGACCATGGAGTTATCTAGTGTTCTCGCTGCCCTGTCCTCCCATGGGGTCCCCTCAGTCACCGGAACCAACATCCAGGTCGCATCCCCGTAAGGCTGCACCCCGGGCCTAGCCGGCCTTGAGCCCTCCGGCACCTTCATTCACCCGGGACAGCACTTACACCGGTGCTTGGACTTGCTCTACTCTATCTTTGTGTGGACTTTATTGTGCATTGGGGAAAGTCATCAAGGTTTTCGTTGATAAAAACAAGGAACAAGCACAAGCGTGGGCAAACCAGAAACCTTTTCTAGCGGCGGAAAGGCCATAAAAATCTTGATAGTCTTAGTAATACTCAACTTGTGCGACCTGCCGGGGGGGTACCAAATCCCTGATCTTCGTGGACTCTAATTACCCGCCCGCCGTGTGGGCTATACGGCTCGAGAAGAACTTCCGAAAATTGCTACATTTAGCCTCAGACCCAAAGTCATATGCGGAATGCTCGGTGGTGCTTTGTGACACTCCATTGCGTGGCCTGACTGCAACTCCAATATCAAAACCATGGACGGGTGTTACCCAAGAAGGCAGCAAAGTGTAGCAAAGAACAACAAACAGCAAGACGACGGAGTTGATATCCAAGTACTCCACAGGTTCAAACATGTGAGCTGAAGCCATCACAGTTCCAATGTACCCCAAATACAAATTTGATTACAATACATTACGCATCCCAATGTTCTTCCAAATCTGAACTAGCACCGTAACCGCAACCAATTATGCCGTAACTCTTATACTATTCCGAAATCAACATTACTTTAGGCCAAACCCCGGGAACCGCAGTAAGAAAAAGTGCTTTTCCAATGCTTTGAGGCATACTCTAGTTGTATTAGAGATGTACTGAGCATCCAGGCATTTCTATCTTAGTATTGGTCCCACCAAAACTGGTGATAACACATTTTGACCTATGGAACCAAACACCCAATCAGGATATGGAGTGGACCCCTTAATCCCCTTTCAATGTGAGGCAAATCATCTTTTCCTGAGTTGACTGAGAACTGATATATCCAAGGCAGAGCCTATGAATTTATCTATGTTTTTCCATGAATTCTTAGCTATCCTAGTGGTATGCACCCTAGGGGGCTGGGCACCTCTTTTTGAGAGGTCCTGGGTTCAATTCCTGGTCAGCCTAGCTAAGTAGGAAGATCCCATGTGACATGGCAGTGACCTCATCGCCACATGCCCTGCCACCTCAGCATATATGGGACCCAAAACAAAGAGTGCACATCTCCTGAGATGGCACTATGGAGAGAGAGTGATCATGGGGCAGTTTTCCCACTCGTTTCCAAAACATTTCAGCTATCTTTGTGAATATGCATTCCGATTTGACCTGAGTTGCAGTTTCTGTGAATATCCTTTCATCTTTCACTGTTTACACTGCAGCCCTTCATGCTTTGATCCTGAATTCTCTTCTCCTTGCATACCTCTGGCTTGGGCTACCCTGGATTGACTGGATTTCATCAAACAAAAGCTTTTCATCTTCCAAAACAAGCAGCAGGAAACCCCACACCAGCAGCAAGCAGCAGGAGAGACAAAAACACAGTGCTGAAACCACTATAAACATTTCTGGTAGCAAGAGGCAGTCTGTCTCTGCGCACCGGCAGCAACCCCCCGCCGTACATCCAGTGCGCCGAGTACAGGCACATATAAGCAGAAGGGTGACTGAAGATGGACACAAGGAAGGAGGACGCCGACGTGAAGACAGCGCCAGCGCCTGAGGCACCAGCAAGGCCAGCACCTGGCGCTGTACCTTCGGCGGAGCCCTTACATGGGCCAGTGGAAGCGGCTGAGGACTCGCTGGATGGACTCCAGACGGCCTTCGGGGCCCTGTCTGTCGAAGAGGTGGTCTCTCAGCCTGTGAAGAGGAAGAGAGAGAGCGAGAAGGATGCGGGAGACGAAGCAGACGAAGGAAAGGAACAAGGGCAAGACCTGACGCATGACCCTACCTTCGAAGGCGCACCAAGCGCTTCTCGCCTCCACGCATCACCCTCTCCTTTAACCACCACACTCCCAGCCGCCGCAACATCCACTCTCATAACCAACCCGCCTATGGCAGAGGGCACAGGCTTTACTGGCATGCCTCCCTACCCCGCCTATGGTATGGGCCCACCTACCACTGCGCTCCCTGAGGCAACTACTGCCAGTGAGCATGTGGCTTCCAGCTCTGCGCCGCGATGGTATGCGGCTGAATATCCCCATCCACTACCCGCTACTGAAACCTATGTGGATGTTCCTGGGTATGCACCTGGGTATGCAACCTTGAGTGGGTTGAGGAGAGGACCTGAATCTCTTGGTGGCAGGAGTAGAGGATCGGGAAGATCCTCCAACAGGTCCCTGACGCGGTCGGAGATCAACGAGGTGCTCCGAGGAGCCACTTCAAAAATTGTGGGCGACCTCACGCAAGAAATCCGAGAGAAACTGGAGCCCCTGATGATCCCGCCCCAAGCGTCACCTACCACGGTGGGAATGTCACCCCACCGAGTACAGGCTAACCACCTGGCGGCAGGGTTGACAAACACCCTGGGGAGCCTGAGGAGCCGACCGATGCCGACTCCTGCAGCTATACCGAGAAGTCCCTTCGTACCGAGAACGGCCCAGCCGCCCTACAGTCATGTGATGAACTCTACGAGGGCCGAGCTGGACCGGCTGGGGCTGACAGCCTTGAGGGCTATGGTGGATGTGGAGCCTTATGGCTCTAGTGATCTAGGCGGAGACCCCTTTGATGATGAGCCGCCGTCGATGACTTCAACTTCGCCCTCGGAGGACGATGACCCTGAGGACCCCGAGGACCCAAAGGGGAAGAAGAAGAAGAAGAAGAAGAAGAAGACCCGACGCCCTGAAGGACGCACGTCTCAGGAGGGGAAGGCTATTGCCACCTCCAAGATCGTGGTGAACCTGCCTGAGTTCACAGGCAAGGACCTCAGCGAGTTCGCTGAGAATTTTGGCCGGTTTCTACGACTGACCGGCCAAACCCACGCTAGTGGGTGAGTGAAGTGCGATCTGCTCCTGCAGTGCTGCAAGACCAAGTACCTGGAGAAGCAGGTCAGGCAGATCGTGACTAACTCCGCCACCTTTGCCGATGTGTTGGTTGCCCTAGAGAGGCAGTACCCGACCTACGAAACCGACCTCTCCATCAGGGCCGAGATCCAGAACCTGCCCGTGCTGCCCAACAACCCCAAACCTGGCAGGGTCTCTGAGCTGTTGGCTGACCTGGATCACTGGGCTGGACGACTGACGCCCGGTTCCTACAGCAGCGACGACCTGCTGTTCTGGTTGGTGACCAAGCTCCCTCGAGAGCTATGGGACGAGTGCCGTTCGACGGCGGAGCGCAAGGCTAGATCCCTCCGCTACGAGGATCTATGCGTGCTACTCCTGGAGCTGGCGCTGGAGAAGGAGAGCGACCAGCACTTGAACAATTACCGTCCTGGAGGAGGAGGTTCTGGAGGTCATGGCAAAGGGTACTAAGGGTCCCGACCTGGGCAGGGGACTACCCCCAAACACGCCCACGCCCGTATCATGGAGAACGTGAAGGAGCTATTCTGGTGTGATGCCAGAGATGAGCAGGGCCACCTGCAGCACGCCCCTGACTGCGAGCAGCGAGACTGCTTCGTAGTCCAGGGGAAGCAGCAGGAAAAGAACACCGGCGCCAAAGCGAACCTGCCGGATCATTACAGGTGCACCATCACGTGTGCATTCTGCGGGAAGCGGAAGCACTACGAGGATGAGTGCTACCATAAGCAACACCTATCGGCGAAGCTTAAGGGTGAAGATCCTGGCAAAGGCTCAGGCAAAGGTGGAGGCAAAGGCAAAGGCAACGACTCCGGCAAGGGCAAGTCGAAAGGACATGGTCAAGGACAAGACAAGGGTCAAGGTGGACGAGGAGGAGGCGCTAACCGCCAGCCCGACAACAAGAACAAGGACAAGAACGGAGGCAACCCCAACCCTAATCCAGGGGGGAACTCCGAGCCCTCTGGAGGGCAGTCTGGTCCTACCACACGCTCACAAACGCAGGCCCAGCAAGAACAAGGAGCCAAGCGTGAGCATGAAGGTGGTGATGACGGCAACGCTAAGAAGAGGAGCCATTTCATGAGGATGGCCCGCAAATTGCGGAACAAGGGGTTCAAGGTGACCTGTCCCGCGGAGTTCTGACAGGGACGCTCTGGTGGCACCCAAGACCTGGTGTTTTGGGTACGTATCCGACTAGGGGGACGCGAATACCTGGGGGTATTGGACACTGGCGCCACAATATCTATAGTGGCCAAGAAAATTTTACCTTGTGGGAGCCTGAAGAACACCATGACCACCGCCGCTATACGTATGGCGGATGGACATGTGGTGCAGAACTGCGGGGACTGTGAAGTGGAGGTACCTATGGGCTCCCGGACTATCGCCCATCGGTTCTATGTGATGGACACTGAGGCCTTCGACTTTGTACTGGGGACTGACTTCTTCGTACAGCACTCCCAGATACAATCCCTGACGCTGCAAGCGCCCTACCTCCTCTACGTGGACCACGGCGGTGGCAGAGAGTCTATGCCACTGGAGCAGTCGGAACATACCTCGAGTTACCTGAGGCTATCGAAGGAGGAGCCCTCGAACATGATGGCGGCCTCCAAAACTGAGGACTATCAACTACTGGGGGAAGTCCTAGACCAAGGTCTGAAGGAGTTGGGTTACTCTCGAGAAGACCTGAGTGTGTAGTTGTTCGCCAGCGACAAGCAGCATGTACTGGACCTTTACTGCAGCAAGGGGAAGAACTGCAGCTACAAATTTTACTGGCCCTCTTTCAGGATGGCCTACGGGAACCCCAGGTTCAGTGAACTGGGGAATATGCTGACCAAGGTGGCCTTGGAACGTTCCCGTATGGTCCTGTGTTCCCCCGATTGGGGAGCCCATGGGGGCAACGAGTACTGGCGAAACCTCCTGGACAGGCTGACTATCAGCTCTGTTCGTTTGCCGGATGAGGCCATCTACGTGCCTCTGGGACGCAAGACGCCTATTGGGAAACCCGGATGGGGGAGTATGCTGAGCGTGGTGGACGGAGGTGTTACCTCCATCCCCTGGGAGGATCTGGACCCGACTCTAGTCCAGGCTATACAACGAGAAAGCGACGGACTCGCCTTGGGCGACTTGAAGGATCGCCTACGACCTCAAGATGCTGTTGAGACTACACCCGGAGGAGATGAGTACGTCTGGCTGACACCAACACCCCCAACTCTCCCTGTCATGTACCTGTTCCTGATGGAGTCTCTGGGTGTGGACTATCTGAGCTACCTAGCTCTATCCACTCAGATGACGAAACTGAGCACGACGCCTTCTTCGTGCAGACCTGTGTGGAGGAAGTGGAGAACGCCGAGTACATCGCCCCACTGAAACCCCTACTCTCCATGAGGGTGGAAGACCCCGTGGACGAGGAGCTGGACCCTCGATCCAGGCTCAGGGAGTATGTGGATTCCAAGAGGAAGTTGGTGGCGAAAGAGCTATGCTACGCGAAGCTTACCCGCAGCTCATGGCCACTGAAGCAAGGACGTATGGGAGACCTATCCCAATTGAAGGAGGACCTCGAACAGAAGATCACCACCTGGCAAAGGGAGGTAGATCTTAAGCTCATGAAGAGCGTGTGGAGCGCCCATGTGAGGACCCCAGAGGAGGACGACCTCTCGGAGGAATGTGTATGTGAACCCCCTCGAGCGTGCCTATGTTGCCATCGTCCACCGGAGATGGTTGAACAAGACCTTCTATATGCCTACCAAGGGCTGAAGGACACTACCACAGGCGAAGAGTCGGTGGAGGACCACCTTCCGACGTCTATTACTCAGGGGGCAAGCAACTTACACTGTGACGAGGACATGGAGGACAAGATCAAGATATTGGACCAGCGGGTACAGAAGCTTATAAGGACCTATCTGGAGGTGTTCGGAGAACTACCCCCTCCAGCCTCATGTGACAAGCTGGTACAGATGGACCTCAAGCTGAAACCCGAGTTCGTGGGTCACAAGATCCGGAGGAGACCCTATCCAGCTTCTAAAGAGCAGGCCGACGGGATCGAGCGACAGATACAAGAATGTATCGACGCTGGCCTAGTCCTCGAGTACAAGGACGGGGACTACCCCCTACACTGCAGCCCCTGTTTCCTGGTGGCTAAACCTGGGTCTACAGCCAAACGGCTGGTAGTGGACTACGGAGAGCTGAACAAGAACACGCTGAACTACTCAGGGTCCATTCCCAATATGGAGTCTACCTTGGAGAAGATAGCCTCCTGCCGCTACAAGACATAGATGGACAAGAGGAGCGGATTCTGGCAAGTGGACCTGGCGCCCAACGCACAGGAACTACTGGCCTTCATCACCCCTCAGGGGAGGGTGTTCAAGTGGAAGGTCATGCCGTTTGGCGTGGCTAACGCACCCGCTCTATTTCAAGAGCTGATGAACAAGATCTTGTCCATCCTACGAAGGAGACCTAAGGTGCAGGAGCTCATATCCCGTGGTGCCCAGATGGAGGCTCACATCGACGATGTATGCCTTGGGACCAATACCCAGGAGGATCACCTAATCCTCTTGGGTGAGTTCTTTGCGGTCTGCCAGGAGAACCACACACGACTCAAGCTGGAGAAGTGTGAGTTCATGCAGGAGACTATGCAGTACCTGGGGTTTGACGTTGGCTATGGGTGGTGGACCCCAGCGGCCTCTAAGGCCAAACCCCTGATGGATGCCAAGGTAGGACACGAAGACCCCAGGAAAGGACTTCATGATGTACGCAGTTTCATTTGGGCGTGCAACTTCTATCGCCGCCACATCAAAAACTTCACCTACACCAGCGCCGTACTGACGGACTTGATCAAGAAGAGTACTACTTGGCGCTGGGGCCCACAAGAGCAACAAGCGTTTGACGAGCTCAATGACAAGGTAGCCAACGCTAAATGCTTGGGCGTGCCTAGGGCACAAGGGGAGATTATCCTGGTGACCGACGCCAGCAATGTGGGCGGTGGTGGAACGTTGTTCCAATGGCAAGCACTAGAGAAGGAGGAGTTCGACTCGGCCATTTCCCAATGGGGAACGGAAGGTCTCAACCGGAATGGAACCCTCAAGCACAGCTACCCTGACGACAAATGGGTCCTAGTACCTTTGGGCCACTGGAACTGGAAGTGGAACCAGGCCAGGGGGAACTATTCCACCTATGAGCAGGAATTGCTCGCGGGTATGCCGGTGCTATCCTCACAAGCACGACTGTTGGGGAGTAACCCTGTGGTCTGGCTGTGCGACCAAGAACCGGTCCGCAGTTTCCAGAAGGGTCCCCCACCTGAGAAGGCCAAGCTACGGCGCTGGTGGACCTACCTCAGTCAACTACGGCTGACGGTACACCATATCCAGGGAGTGAAGAACGTGTGTGCCGGCTACATCAGCCGCAACAACTTCGACGCCCTGATTGGTGCCCGGTCTGAAGCGCTGGCTAAGGAGGCGTTCAGCCATATGGACGTCCACTTGGACCTCAACATGACGATGATACGCCCCCTGGATGGACTCCAACAATCGGAGTACCTGAAGGAGTTTGGGGATATCAAAAAGCGCCTGGAGAAACGCCTTGAACCCCTCCTGGTCAACCAAGACCAGTGGAAGAGGAACAAGAGCTACCTCTGGCACGAGGACTGCATCGTGGTGCCTACTGACCGAGTCCCAGCGCTGCTGAAGTGGACCCATGAGTCCAGCGGTCATGTGGGTGCTGACCGTACCCTGAGGCTGTTCAAGCAGTGGTTCCACACTACGTGGACTGACGACCAACTGCGGAAGACCCTCCAGCCTATCGTGGACAAGTGCCCGTGTAGGTCCTGTAAACCAGGGGATATCAGGGACAGAGGTCTCTACTCGACCCTGCCCATCCCTCACTGTGCTAACAGTGTTTCATACGTGGACTACACGGAGATGCTGAAGTTCGGGGGCTATGACTTCGCCCTCGTGGTAACCTGTGGGTTGACCAGGTTTACCAGGGTGTTCCCATGTACCAAGCACATTACCGGGGAAGAGACTATAAAGATACTCCTGGAGGAGTGGTTTTGTGTCTATGGGGCGCCCAAGGAGAACAACTTCGATGAGGACGTACGAGTACGCTCAGATACTGGCTGGTACAAGAGGGTCCTGAGATCCCTCAATGTCCAGGTGTCTACGGGGATTCCCTACTCTCACACGAGCAACCCCCTATGTGAGCGACAGATCCGTGTCCTCAAGGAGAATGTGAGGATATGGTGCAAAACTGAACGCACCAGAGACTGGGTGAGACTACTCCCCGTCATATCCTTGATGATGAACTCCCAACAGAGTTCAGCTACTGGCTACTCGCCCCATGAGCTATTCCTAGGGCGCCTGGCATGGTTCCTACATGCCCCCTATCCAGAGGACACCCATTCTTCTGTGGGTGAATGGGTCCAAGAGCAACAAGCGAAGGTGGACAAGGCCAAGGCTATGCTCCAGAGAGTGAGGGAGCGTCAGTGGAACAAGAAGAACAAGCACCGAGTACCGGCCGCCTACCAAGAGGGGGACTGGGTGCTGGTGCACCAGAGTCGACTACCCGCCTGGCCACGCTCTACCAGCGATGACCCATACTTCCGGCCGTACAAGATTCTATCAGTGGATGGACACCGTATCACCGTGCGGTGTTCTCCCCGTCTAGGGGGGACCCTGGTGTGCGCTGCTCCACACCTGAAGCGCTACTATGATCCTGAAGACCTCTGTGGGGAGGAGTGGGAGCTGAACGACGAAGAGATTGCCGCTCTGGACCTACAAGGGGCTGCCAGCCCTATGGAAGTTGAAGGTGAACTCCCCGACATGAACGCCGAGGAGATGGCTAAGGAGGGCTTCTACCTGGTGAAGTCTGTCCTACGCCACCGCTATCGCCAGGGTTGGCGCTTCCTCACCCTCTGGGAAGGGTTTGGAGTCGAAGAGGCCACCTGGGAGCCCTTCTCTGCATTTGTTCTACCTGAGGGACGCCTAAACTCAGTTCTGGTTGACTACTTGTCCCGGAACGACCTTGGTGAGTTGCTGAGGCTTGCTGAGACGCTTGCCTCCAAGACTAAAGCTAGGGACTGAACCTTACCCTTACCTGCCAAAGGGTATGTGTGAGTGTGCTCCTCCTAAGGTCCTGAGAGCAAGCCGCAGAAGTGGTGTCCTAATTATACCCAAGTCTGCACGCTTGCTAAACCTGGAGGGTTGGCTTATTGATGCCACGGGGTACGCCCCGGGTCTCCCCTCCGCTAAGCGCCCAATTTCTGTGCTGGCGCAAAACCTTTGGGGAATACCCAGCGTACTAATCCAGGTATTGTTTTCCCTACCTATCTGTCTAGTACAGGGAGGGGTGGCCAAAAGCTATGAGGGCATGAAAACGCCGTTTTGCTAAATGGCCAAAACACTGACCTAATCACTACCACAGCCCACCAACCCTGCTAAAATTGCAGGAAACGGGTGGGACAGTGACACACGCACTACAGGTCCTACACACCCTACAGTGGCACCATCCTGGTGGGCGAGCACTGCTGCAACCGGCTCAAGCCCCCACGCAGGACTACCACTCCTACACGCACACTCTACTTGGTGTTGTTGAAGAACATGTCGTGGGTCCTAGCGACCCTCCTGTGAAGTGACAAGAGAACACAGCGCTGCTAAGCTACTGTGGCCTAACAGGGGACGCCACAACGCGTTTCTCCTGCTAGGGCTTGGAGGGAAGAGGTGCTCTTGCGTGCACGGCGCAGATGTCGATGGAGTCGGACTCCCTGCTCTGCCACAGGCAGAGGGGAGTTACTTGTTTGTGTGATCTGCGCCCTTGTTTAGCAGGGCATGAAAAAAAATGGTATGCTGCTGCACCAATCACCCTACCTGCCCACCTGTAAAGTAAAGGCAAATGAAGGGGCGTTTGCGGCGGAGGAACCAAGCCACTCTCCTCGTATTATACGCTTCTCAGAGTGACCTATAATACACTGTCCGCAAACACACTGAAAAATCAGCTACCCCTGTCAAGCAAGCAAGCGTTCAGGGACTCCTCAGGTTCTCTTAAAGAACGTACCGAGGAGCCCCTGGGTAGCCTAAACAAGGTTTATCGTGCGCACTTCGCGTGGCCTACCCTTTCATGCGTGTGTGCATGCACGAGTATGCACGGCTGTTTTGAGCAAACCTGCCCATCCGCACCACAATCACGAACTCCACCAGGGGGTGGCCCCGCCTGGGCTTACTCACCTTACCTACCGCTGGAGAGAGAGAGCAAGTGAGGGGCGCACGCGAAGAACGTTGCTATGCACTTGTGTGTATGTCTAATCACCCTGATCTGACCTCTAATCATCTGCAATCTCTCTAATCAATCCCTCTATTGCGTCCTATCGTTGTTAGCGCTGCTACAAGACTCGTTCACGGAGACACGAGACGAGCAATGTGTATGCGGCATACGAGACGAGCATACCTGTAGTTTTTACCTGATTCATTGAAGTCTTTTCGTTGATTTTCGAATTCTTGAATTTTCGATACTTCTATTAGTGTGGGTGGAATCTGTATGTTTATTCATTACTGTGTGTCTCGTCATTTTCAAGACTACGTGAGACATACGTTTATAATTCCATTATTTCTTCATTTTCCGGCGCTTCGCTAGGAGCCGCTCCTGGGCGCCGCCTTTTTATGCGTATGAATTTCTGGATTTGAAAAATCTAGAGATGACTATAATTTCTATAAAAATGTGCTTCTGATGCACAATTGGATTCTGCTCAGGTGTGTTGTTTCAGAAAAGTCCTAGGCCGTCATTTGACGGATTTTGGTGTCGTCGCTTCTTTTTTGCGTGGATTCGTCCATAATTAACCCATTCCTGCCTCTGCAGATACCCACGCGCAGCTTCGCTGAGTAGGCTGTGTTCGGGCCGAAACGCAGCGGCCTGGAGAGACTGAGCAGAACCCAAGACCCCACCAAGGGGCAATTTAATTTTTTTTCACGACTTCCTTCGCCCTAAGACAGGTCACAGGTCGCCAGCAGGTTTACGAGAACCCATGCGAGAGTGTATATTGTGTCTTGCGTTGGGTTTGTGTCGCGCTGCGTCTTGGAGGGAGGGATGCACATGCACATGTTTTGGCATGCTCCCAAACTAACCCAACCAAGCCACAGGAGCCCCGGCAGCGCCATGAGCGCTGAGTCCTCTGTAGGAAATGTTACAAACAGAGCAGCAAAAGAGCGCCAGCCATGGTGAGCGCCCATTTTTCTGTGTGAGGGAAACTATAGGTATTTTAAAGTAGATGTGGAAACCAAGGAAAGGCCAAGAAAAAATCCCTTTTTCCTAAAATGCGACAGTGGTGGCCACCACAGCACAAGGGGGGAGTAAGAAAAAGTGCTTTTCCAATGCTTTGAGGCATACTCTAGTTGTATTAGAGATGCACTGAGCATCCAGGCATTTCTATCTTAGTATTGGTCCCACCAAAACTGGTGATAACACATTTTGACCTATGGAACCAAACACCCAGTCAGGATATGGAGTGGACCCCTTAATCCCCTTTCAATGTGAGGCAAATCATCTTTTCCTGAGTTGACTGAGAACTGACATATCCAAGGCAGAGCCTATGAATTTATCTATGTTTTTCCATGAATTCTTAGCTATCCTAGTGGTATGCACCCTAGGGGGCTGGGCACCTCTTTTTGAGAGGTCCTGGGTTCAATTCCTGGTCAGCCTAGCTAAGTAGGAAGATCCCATGTGACATGGCAGTGACCTCATCGCCACATGCCCTGCCACCTCAGCATATATGGGACCCAAAACAAAGAGTGCACATCTCCTGAGATGGCACTATGGAGAGAGAGTGATCATGGGGCAGTTTTCCAACTCTTTTCCAAAACATTTCAGCTATCTTTGTGAATATGCATTCCGATTTGACCTGAGTTGCAGTTTCTGTGAATATCCTTTCATCTTTCACTGTTTACACTGCAGCCCTTCATGCTTTGATCCTGAATTCTCTTCACCTTGCATACCTCTGGCTTGGGCTACCCTGGATTGACCCGATTTCATCAAACAAAAGCTTTTCATCTTCCGAAACAAGCAGCAGGAAACCCTACACCAGCAGCAAGCAGCAGGAGAGACAAAAACACAGTGCTGAAACCACTATAAACTTTTCTACTGCTTTGTATCACGAGTTAACTTTAACTATTGCTATGTGTGCGCGTCCACGCTACTGTGCACGCGCTCCTCACGGCGCCTGTTACCAAGTCCCCAACCCCAATAGGTCAAGCGGTCACCAGGGTACAGGTTGATTAGCCTAGTTGTTACTGCTCTATTGCACTCCCCTCACAAAATATCACTTGGGTTTGAAAAGGGGAGTGGGGAACACCCAACAAATGTTTGCGTAAAAATGTAATCGAACTAGGAAAGATGAGGCTTTTATCCCCACAAAATGACCAGACTCGACATACATGTAGGCCAGGGAGGGAGGAAAAGAGAGGGATGGGGGGGGGCTGGCAGGCTGACTGACAAAGGTTGAGGATGAAGGTTAGCACATGGGGGGTTAACATGACGAGAGCAGCTTGAGCTCCCGGACGCGCCTGAACCCGGTGGGGGTCGGTGCCTTTCTCCCGGAGCTCGGCTTGGCCTCCAAAACCTCGCCCATTGATGAGGGTGGGGCTGGTGATTTTGTGCCCAAAGCTAAGTGCAGAAAAGCAGCTCCCGTGCAACAGGCCACCCCACCAAAGGCTGCCTCAAAAGAAAATGTATGCAGCTAAACTCCCCACAAAATACAGCTGAAAAAGCCCACGCAATTAGAGAAAAAGTGTAGGGAAAAAAAGATTGACCCTTAGAGCTTGACGCAACGAAAATGTTGTCACGCCGCACCATCCAGCTTCAACTATCTCATGAAGCCCAAGCGTTTCAGCGAAGCCGCCAAATGAACCAAACTTTGTAGATGCAGTGAGGACACAGATGTATGTTATTGGTTTTGCTCGGGGGGTAGCCAGGGCGGCGTTGGCCGCTGACCATGTTGCTCTGGAGACAGGAAACAAATTACCAATACCACTAATGAAGATGTATGTCCAAAAGTCTTATGCAATACAAAAGTAGCCATTCGCCACACCTTTCGTCTTGAGTTCACGCCTTGTATAACTATGCTCTATGCACTCAACATCCTATCCGTCTAGCCCATGACCAAACCGCTCACCGGGCGGGTCAACCAACCGGAAAATCCTCAATCGAAGCCACATCTGGAGGCATCATCTTGAACGAAAAATACTACCTCCAATCAATGAGCCATGGTAACCACGGGTTGAGGGAGCAATATTGATGTGCCCAACGCTACCAAATGAAAATAGGGGGTGGTGGGTAGGGGAAATACCCCACTACAATAATACCGACGAATTAAAAGGAACGAATGGGGGTGGGTGGCGTTAGGAAATACTGCAAACTACGGCATAGCCACAACTTAGCCATGCATCTTCCCTTTGTGTACCAATGGATCTCCAAGGGTAGGGTGTAATGGAGTAGCCCCTGATACTTCCATTGTAGTGCCTTGCTCTACGTTAACCAAAAATCAAAAATAGAAAAAGCTAGGGGCTTGAGATTTCTCTAAAATTTCAAAAAGAAAAATCCCCGAGCAAAGCTAGTAGAATTGGCCCCAAACCGTCACCAAGACGAGGCAAACAGCACACAATACAATACAATTTTGTGTCTGACTTTTCCTCGTGGTCTCGGTTGTGCTTGGTGCGCGGAATGGGCTCGGCGCTTACCTTCACGATTGATATGACTCTCCTTGTAACAAATTGATAATCCACCACTTGAATTGAATTGAGTATTAATTGAAATTCATTGCAAAGAGTTTTGAGATACGAAAGAATCAGACCAAATCAAAGAGTGTCATCGAGGCACTCCATGCATGAAACATGTCGAACACATGGAAAGAGAGATCGAACGAAATTTGATCAAACATCAAACCTATAACTTAACCTGAAGACAAAAATTTCATTCACTCGTGAGGTCATGAATGTAATTACACCACGGAGGTCAAAATACATAATGCATATCATGGCATGACACATGATCGAATATCGACTCGCATGATGAAGCATGCACAGCTACTTGAGCCACCTCAAGTTGGTCATTAATCTAACATGGCAAATCAATTGCATACTATGTCTATTCATCCATGAAATGTAAATTCAAACAACAACATGGACCAATGTCGTGTAAATCCACAAGAGTTCAACGGAACAGTATCCAAGACTAACCTTCATTATTTTTCACGGTTCAAAAGCGAAGCATTGAACAATCAACCAACTTCAAGAGAAATATTGGCTCCTTGCAACAAGATGAAAATTCATGCCCAATTGAGAACAATACCATGGTAGGTTGAAAGACTCCCATCAATTGAAAAGATTCAAGATAATTGAATTCATGGCATTCCAACAACCATTCACAACTCACCACAAGAGTGTGCAAACCTTCCGAAATTGTCACATGGACCAACGTACACATTCATGATTGTGATAACAATCCATTGGCACCATGAAGGCTTCGCGTGACGAACATGGTAAAGGGAACCTCACAATTTCTAATTTAGGGATGACCTTGAGTAACACCTCGTTATCGAATATGCATTCATTAACCATGCAAACCTTACGAGCATTCACGGATTCTAATTTATGGACGGCTTCGTGTAACCTAATAATAATCATTCTTGGCGGTGTGACTCAGTCAATGGATAGTAACTCGAACTGACAAGGGAATGCGAAAAAACACAAGATTGGAACAAACAACATATCTGTCGAGACTCAATCATCCAATCGTCACTGGAGATTGCAATCCGCGACCTGTCCGGTCTCGGCCAGCGACTGTCCAATTCCTGCAACTGGATTACTGAATTTCTGAGTCCTGACTGTTGCCTGTCACCGATCCAGAGATGTGCAGTTCTATTACACTACCTTCCTAAGCTACGAGGTCCCTGACTGAGTGGCTGCTAACCACACTGATAGAAATGCACAGAACCTGGCATCTCAGGAATCTCATCTGGAATTCATCTGAAAACCTCATCTGGAATTCATCTGGAAATCTCATCTGGAAGTCTGCAATCTGAAAAGGAACCGGGAACTCGAAACACAACAGACACTATTCTGGGGAAGGGAACAAGCATCATTGCACAGAAGAGGATGGGGTGACAGTTCAGGGGGTTGAGAAAAAAAATTGCGACTGGCATCTGGAATGTGACTGGCCCCATATAGCGGGGACGACGCTTCTGCCGATATTTTTACCAAGATTCCACCCAAAAAAAAGAAAAACAATACATTGGCCTTGACAACAATCTGTCCTTCAGGGTCTACCGGGAAAGCGGTTACCGACCGTGCATGTACACAGTCCGAGACTGATCTCGGGTCCATAATCCCATCAGTTGTCAAAGAAAGGGGCTGGGGGTCATTGGGGGGGTTACGAACCTCAGTAAATACATCCCTGCAGCAATACCTTGAAGACATGGGGGGGGGGTCGCATCTGCAGCCGCATCACTGACTTACATCATAACGGCTGCCCATCTATCATATGTTTCCCCATACATCCGTAGACTACGTAGACCCCTCAACTCCTTGGCAAAAGGAGTCAGTCTGGCTCGTTCAGCGGCAGCTTGCCTCAAAATACATCTCCATCCCAACTGCTCTTCCTGCAACACATCTGCCCTTCCCTGCATGGTCACTGATCCAGCTGCTTCCATTTCCTCACACACATCTGTATTATGTCTGTAACAAGCATGCGAAGTTGTCTTTGCTTGTAGTGTACGTACCTGACTGAATGTGAGGTCTATACCATGCTTGGTATTGTATGTGCGCCAGTCCTCATTAATATCATGTAAAAATGAGGTAGCAGGCTGCCACTCCGGTTCCGGGTAGCCGCGGTACTTCACATACCACTCGTATCGTTTATTTTTACCCTTGCCCAGTTCCCTGTGGTCCAAAACATTTTCAAGTATGTATGTGTCAGACTCCACCAGAAAGTCAGAGTCCGAATAGTAGTGCAGGGGTGGGGTCAATTCTTGATCCCGTTCCCCTTTCATTGATATGTATGGTTTGACACGCATGCTATCCAAAACCACCTCATGATCCCGTTCCGTTTTCACTCGGTACTTGTTTCGCCCCATACGCTGCATAATCATTCCAGGCCCCGTCCACACCCTGTGGAGCTTGGAATTCTTAGCCTTATCATGCCCCCTGTACCACACATATTCCCCTTCCTGGTACACATGGGTGGGGTCGTCAGCTAAAAACGTTTTTGCTTGCGCATCGTGGATGCGCTGTAGCTGTCGCTGTACATACTGCCGATTTGTAATCATGTCGGCAAAACATTTGACTGCATCCTGAGACCCATGCTCAGGAATAACAGGGGGGCAGTCCCCGAACCGAATTGGGTGGCGACCGAAAAGGAGAAAAGGGGCGGAATACCCATGTACTGGACCAGGAATGTCATTTGCAGCCAAGACTGCCAAGGGCAGTAACTGAGCCCAATTCTTTTTCCTGGTCTGCTCAAAAAACTTTCGCAGACTGTCGATGACAACCTGCACTGCACGCTCCGCTCGCCCATTAGAACGAGGGCGGTAAATGGGGCTCTGCTTCATGTCGATGCCCGACAAGGAACAGAGCGTTGTGAAAAATTTCGCAGTGACCAAATGGTCATGATCACTAAAAATCTGCTCTGGCAATCCCATAAAACCAACCACTCTGTCCAAAAACAATTCAGCGAGCTGTTCGGCTGTAATCGTTTTTGGACAGGGCAGAGCGACTACATAACCAGTTAGCCGGCAAACCACGACTAGTACATAATCGTAGGTATTGCCGTTACTTATTACAGGGTCAGAGGACAGATTGCAAAAATCGATGCAGATGCTGCTGAAAGGGAATTCAGGAATGGGGGCTGGCTGGTTAGCCTCCGGCTGAGTGCCACGGCGTGGTTTGCATGACTGGCAAACAGGGCACCTTCGCAGCACATCTGAAATACACTTATCCAGATCTGAACCCTTGCATCGCACTGAATATTTGCGGTCCATCATTTCTCTGGTTTTACGTACACCATGATGGCTGAATGCATGCGTCGCTCTGACCACCTGGTCTAACAGGCCAGTGGGTACACATATCTTCCCTTGACTCCTCACCTTCCCTTCATGGAAAGTATACTCCTTCACTTCTATTTCAATAAACTTGTCACTGACCATTTTGTCCCAGTGAGGACCATAACAATTTTCCTGTGCGTATTCTGGGGACCAATCCCTGGTCAGCACTGCCACTGCAGGGGGTATCTTGACGGTCTTGATATCCCTGACACCCATCACCGAATCCTGTTGCACCAGATTGTACATCCCTGGTAAGTGCCAAGACATATGCTGAAATGCATCATACATCTGTGAAACAGTCATGTACCTGCGTCAAGCTGGTTTGGACTGCCTCTGACGAATCCGACGTCGTTCTGCTCTGGATAACTTCGCTGTGCTCTGAGTAGAAGCAACAGACGGTTCTGAGGGGGGTGTCTGAAGTGCAACAGTTCCAGGTTCAGGAATAGGGCAAGTATGCATGAAAACTTCGTCCATGGCATAAAAATGACGTCCCTCAGAATCAATGCCACAGATTTCATCTGTCATACCCTCGTGTACGGATGAGACGCTGACCTCCCTGAGCGCCCGTTAAACCCTGGGAGCATCCCAGCCTTCTATCTGTACCCTTTCGACCTTTCGCTCATCCCCAGCGGGTTTGTTGACAGAAAATGTTTGTGATGATCGAGCGGGTTCAAAACTTTCTGGGTATTGCTTGTGTGATAACTGCCTGATTCGGTCCCTCTCTGCCCTCTCTGCAGCTTGCCAACCCTCCAAGTCGCAGTCACTGCCGTGAAAATTGATATCTTGCGCCTCTCCCGCCAGATAAGCCCAACTAGAGAGGGTATCTGCCTCTTCGTTGTCTTTTCCTGGCCGGTACTGAATAAAAAGATTGAACCGGCTCAGGAACTCATGCCAACGCCCACGGCGGCCGAGGGGACCTGAAATTGTGGTCAACTCCTCTTTATACCATTTTACCATGGCACTGTGATCTGTTTGGACCGTAACTTCCTGGCCCCCGATCCACCTCTGAAATTTGAGCAAACAGGTCACAATGGCATAGGTTTCTTTTTCACGGGGCGTCCAGGCAATTTGCACCAAATTTTCATGAAAACTTACTCCATCAGCCCTTTGACCCTGAAATTTTCGGCTGTAAAATGCGACAGGCCTCCAAGATTGTTTCTCCTGAGAATTCTGCTGTTGCTCCAGCACACCTCCCACTGCATAATTGCTGGCATCACAAACAATTCTCCACTTACTGTGTGGGTTGGGAAGCCAGAGACCGTCCCCATCAACAAACTTGACAAGTTTGTCCTTGAGAATTTGAAAATTCTCAACCATCTCTGGCGTCCATTCAATTTTCGCTTCCTTCCCTGTCAATTTCATCCTGCGACGTTTTTTTGGTAATCCTGTGGCGTCCCTGGCAACAGGTGCACTGGGATCCTGGGCCTCGTACCTATATTTGTTCTTCAGAGCCTCCATAGGGGGCTGGGCATGCTTGGCAAAATTTTCAATATATATTTAGTACCACACCACAAGGCCCAAGAACCCCTTGAGACGCTTGGGGGTGGTAATGGTACGATGGTCCCAGTTTGCGACAGCCTCAACCCTGGACGGACAGGGAAAACGGCGTCCATCCTTAAGGATGTGCCCGACATACTTCACTGTCTTGCGGACAAAATGACATTTCTCCGGTTTGACAGTGAGCATGTCCCGTTCCAACGCCTCAAACAAGGAAAATAGGTCTTCGTAATGTTTTTGAAAATACTTTTCAAGTACCTCAGGTTCCTGTTTCTGACTGACTGTCACTTTGCCTGGCACTAACTCCTCCCTCCCATTTGCCGAAAGAATATCATCTATGTATGGGCGGGAGGGGGGGCATTTCTTGGTGACGTGCTGTACCATTTCCTGGTACGCTGCCGGTCCCACTTTGACCCCCATTGGCAGGACGTTCCACTCAAACACACCAAAAGGAGTGCAAAACGCCGTGAGGTGTTTGCTGACCTCCTCCAGGTGCATCTGGTGGAAACAATTCTCGGAATCAATCAGAGTGAATAAACCATTTCCACTCTGATTGGCCAATTCGTCTTCAATGCCTGGAATTGGAACATTTTCTCCCTTTAGCTGGGAATTAAGCCAGCGATAGTCAATGACTAATCGCGACCTATCACTTCCCGGCTTTGGCACCAGGAAACACCTAGAGACCTATTGGGGGTTTGCCTGTGCCTCCCGTAAAAACCCACGCGACTCAAAATCTTTCAGCTTCTGCTGAAGCATAGTTTCTCTCAATCCCACTGCTCTGATGGGCTTGGCCGCCCTTGGTTCTGCACCCTCAATTAACTCCAGCTTTACAATGGCATGCTCACCCGGCGCCTCTTGAGCTGCTCGGGTTATATGGGAAGCATGCTTGGGGGTAAGTACAGTACTCCCAAACCGCTGCAGGAGTGCATCACGATACGTTTGGGCCCCAGGCCACATTTCGTCAGCCTGGATCACTGATCGTACATTTCTGGTATACTTGGACCTGTCGCCATATGAACTACCCAAAACCTGCACTGAATCTTTGAACAACCCTTCCCGATGGCCATATCCAATTTTGGCCTTTCCCTCAGAGGTGAATCGCTGGGATGTTGAATATTCTGCAGACCCTTTCAGGGGTGGTTCATCTGTGTCGCTCTCAGACACTGGTCCAGGTGACGCCTCGGCCATCGAGGCCTCTGACAACTCATCAGTGTCAAGAGACCCCTTTTTGGCAGTAGGTCTGGGTTTCTCATCATCTGCACACCTGATCTTAAGTATTCGTCGCTGCTTCCTGTTCATTTCAGATCGTTGGGATTTGACGCCATTGACTGCGCACAGGTCCTGAGCAGTAGGGGTATTGGGGATAGGATCAGTGGGGGCGTCCCAGTCAGCATCATCAGGGACAGTGTGAGGGATCTTGTATGCATTCTGAGAACTCTCAGGGGGGGGTTCTGTCCCATATGTGTCAAACAGGTAGGTAGGTAGGTATCTTCGGGAGCTCGGGATGCCTCCTTTGACATTGCAGGAAGAAGGTCTTACCAAGGGGACGTCCTGTCCCTCCCACTGCCCTATGTCAGGTGCCTCTTGAGCCGCTCCCGCATGTGCTTGGGAAGGCATTGTCGCGGCCACCCGGTCCACGTGTCCCAGGTGGGAGGGTGTCCCCACATGTGTCCAGGGGTAGGGCTACATGCCCCCTCCTTTGGGCGGCAGCTCTGGGGGGCTGCCCAGCCGTGTGGAGTATCTCTCACCACAAGGGGTATTGCTTCCGCTTGTCTACGGTACGACCGCCTCAGCCTTGTGGCTTGAGTTGCGGGGCCACTCTGCTTGGCAGGTGACCCCCTCCTGGAGGATGTACCGGCTCGCCTGTCACCGGTTGCTTCCATGGCTCCGGGTGACGTTTGCCATGGTCCCCGATGCAGCCTGGCCGGGCTCGGACCAGTGGCCTTGGAGTACCGCTCCTGCCACTGGCCCGGTGGGTCGGCTGGGTCGCCCCAGTGCGTCCGACCCATGGGGTATTGGTTCTTTCCTGTCCCTCGGCCGCCCTACGTGTGTGCAGTGTCCTGGGCCGCTGGGTTCCTGTTCACCGGTGTGCCCGCGCGGTTTGCTGTGGTGCGTCTGCGGTGTCCTGGGCTAGCTGGCTCCTGTTCACCGGTGTGCTCGCTCGGTGTGTTGTGTTGCATGTGCAACGTCCTGGGCCACTCGGCTCCTGTTCACCGGTGTGCGTGCTGTGTGCGGTGCGCGTGTGCCTTGGGTGGTTGTGTCCCTCCTCCTCCCCCCCTAATTTTCGTTTTTTTTTACTTGTTTTTTTTTTTTTCGGGTAAAAAAAAAAAGAAAAAACAAAAAAGAGAAAAACAGGGGCGCGCGTACACTGCAGGCACAGGCATGGGCAGCTGGTGCGGCGGTGCAATATCGTTGTGTCCCCTGGCGGGTGTCGTCGGTGCTGTGGTGGCTGTCGCGCCCCAGGGGTGCGGCTTGCGCGTCCTGATGTACACGGGCTTGGGTCAGGGTGGGTTTGGTGAGGTGTCTCTTTGCTTCTGGAGCTGGCTGGTTAGGCGGCTGTGTGGGCTTTGGGTGTGGGCTGTGGTTACGTTGTTCCCTCGGCGGGCTTGGTTAGGAGTCAAGGGTTAGCGGTTTTGGGGTGTGGCTCGGGTTTGATTTCTGCTTTGGTTCTGGCTCGGTTAGGCGGTTGCGACGGTAGCGGGCCTGGGTTCGGTGCCTTTGGGCGTAGTGGTGCTCGTTGTCGTGTGCGTTGGCTTCCTTCGGCGTCCGGTTCGTTTGGTGACTTCTGGGCGGGGCCTGGCGTGGCGCCCCGTGGTGGTGGCTTGGTGGGTAACGGGGTTAGATGGCAACGCCGCTGGCCGGGGGGGCAGGCGCGTCGTGTTGTGTGGCGCGCAGGGCTCCTGGGGTGCTTTGGGTGTCGCCGGTGTCGGTGCGCCGACGCTTGTGGGGTGGTGAGGGGGTGTGTTTGTGCGGGGCTGGGCTTTGGGTGATGTCCCACAGGCGGATGCCGTCTCGCTGCGTTTCCTGGAGGGTCTCCCGCAGGCGCCTGAGGACATACGGGTGGTCCTGGGTCGCGGGGAGTTTGCGGGGGTGGACTCCCAGGGGGTGGAGCGCATCGGCCAGCATGGCTTCCCATGCGGCCTGCGGCATCCACCCCCCCCGCCGGCCGGAGGCGGCAGTTCTCCACCGACCCCTTGCGGGGCCGATGGACCAGGCCCTCGAGGGAGGCCTCTCCCCCGGCCCACTTTCGCAGCTCCCAGAGCTGCGTGTGGGTCCAGCGCTGCCCCCACTGTTCCTGGGCGGGCCTGCGGTCTTGGGCGGAGGAGTGGGCGTGGGAAGGTGTGACGGGGTCGTGGGGACCGGTGGCGGTGGCGGGCCTGGGGGATTCCTCGTAGTCCTGTTTCGTGGGGGTGCGTGGGGAGTGGGGGCGCACGCGGATGTGGACCCGCGGGTGTGCGCGTACGGTCTCCGCCTCGGGGTTGGGCGGGGACTCGCGGCGGCGGCGGTAGTGGGGCATGCGTTGTATGTGGGCTGTCATCGAGGGTTGGTACGGGGGCGGGGACGCTGCTGGCGGACCCCCGCGTCGTTCTGGCCTGGTCGGGTGCGGTCCGTGGGCCTGGGGTGCGGGTTTTCAGAGGTGGTTGGACGAGGTGCGTCGTGCTTCGGCCGCGGCGCGCTCTGCCATGAAGGTGGTGGCAGTGGCGTCGGTGACGGTGGGGGGGCGCCGCGCTGGGCGCTGCTGCCTTCGGGCCTCGGACGGCTGGGGCCGGATGTCATAGAGGACGTCCTCCGGGGGCCGCACTTGCGCTGCCGTCGTGGCGTCGGGTTTGGACTTCGGTTTGGGCTTGGCTGCGGGTTGCGGTCGTGGCGTGCTGACGGGTTTGGCTGGCTGTTTGGCGGCAGTCTTGGGTTTCGGCTGGGTCGTGGGTGTGGGCTTCGTCGGGGCGTGGGCCTTGGCATCGGCGGGGCTGCTCGCGGTGGGGGTGGGTTTGGGGGCCCGTTTGGGAGGTGTCCCCCGCGGCCTTGGGGGTGGAGTGCTGGATGAGGACGTGGTGGTGGTGGTGGATGAGGTGGTCGTGGTGGTGGAGGTTGTGGAGTCGGAGGCGGAGGAGAGGGCTGTGGGAGACGGTGGAGGGTCCTGGGCTTCGGGGGCGGGCGTACGATGCTGGGTCCTGTAAGTAGCGAGAACGAGGGTGCAGGTTCGGGCACCGGGCGTGTGCGCGCGTTTTCCCTGGTGATCCGTGCGTGCTGGTGCTGGCGTGGCGGTGTTGTCTCCGCTGCGCGGGCACGTGGGTTACCCGGGGGGTGGCCATATCCGCTCCAGGACGTGCGGGTGTGTTTGCTGGAGGTAGTCGAGGGTCTGGAAGAAGCATCGCTGGATACCGGGCACGTCCTCTTCTGTGAGGTGGGGGTAGTTTTGGGTGGGGGTGTCATGGCCCGGCCACAGCAGCGTCATGAGGCGGGCTGCCACCATGTACGGGCATAGTTGTAGGGTGGTGGGGCGTGGGGGGGTGGGTCCCCTGCGGTTTGGGGGGGCTTCCCTCTGCTGGGGGTGCAGCGTGACCACCCACACCCATCGGTCCGTGGGGATCCCCCAGGTCCGTTGGGTCCACTTGGCGAGGCAATACATCGCCCTACCAAGGCCCTGGTAGCCGCTGCGGATGCAGAGCAGCGTGTCCAGGGATTTGGGTTCCCACGTGCCCCAGATGTGGGGGTCGTCCGGGTCGTCCTCCCTGGCGTACGTGTCGGGGCCTGGGTTGTGTGGGAGGGGGGTGTAGTCGGCGGGGAGGAGGGAGTCGGTGCCGTGTACCACCCAGTGGTCTGTGGGTGCGTGGTAGTTGGTGCTGGAGAGGGTGTAGTGCAGATTGTACATGAGGGTCATGTACGCGGAGGGGGCTGGCTGCTGCTCGTCGGGGGTGGGGATGTCCTCCGGGACGTGGTGCCGGAAGTTGCTCAGGGAGGCCATCCGGGCTACCCATGTTTCCCGCTCCCACTCTTTGGTGCTGTCGGGGGTGGCGCCGGCTGGGGGGTGGGCCATGTCGGGCTCGTGGTAGCGGGTGCGGCCCTTGGTGTCCACCCGCCCCGGCACGGGGTGTCCGACCAGGTGTCGCCCCCAGTCGATGGGGGGCACCCAGATCCGGCTCCCCGTGGGGGGCGGGCTCTCGCTGTCTGGGGTGGCGCGTGGGGGGCGCTCGTGTCGGGCGACGTGGAGGAAGGCGTCGAAGAGGAAGTCTCTGATGCCTCCCCCCAGGGTGGCTGCCTGGACCAGGGTGGCCGCCCGGATGGGGGTGCTGGTGCCGGAGGTGCGGAGGTACAGCACGACGTCCTGTTCCCCGAGTCCCCGGAGGTGCTGCCGTACCGCTGCGGGGTTGTGTAGGGCGTAGGGTTCGGCCGGTGCGGCGGCTGGTGGTGCGGGGTGTGATGGGGGGGGTGGTGTGGGTTGGGGGCGGTGGTTGTCGTTGTCGCGCGTGGGGTCCGGTGATGGGGTCTCTTGTGGCGGTCGCGGGAGGGGGGATCGCGGTGGCGTGTGTCGGCGGGGGTATCGATGTCAATTGGCTGGTGCTGGCTGCCGCGTGTTGTGTCCGTGGCCTGGTCTCGGGGGGGGGGGCGGGGGGGGGGTGGTGTGGGGGTGGCGCTGTTGGTTGTGGGGGGGGGCGGGGGGGGGTGTTGTGCTGGCTGGGGGTCTGGGCGTCCCTGTGGGTCGTGTGGGTGTTGCGTGTGTGCGCCGTGCGGGCCTTGCGGTTCTTGACTGGTTGTGGTGCCGGGGTGTGGGTGGGAGGCGGCCGCATGAGCGTCCGGGTGGGGCTGTGGTCCGTATGTAGTGGCCGGCTGCTGGTGGATGGTGCTCGCTGGTATGGGGTGTGGGTGGGGAGGCTGCTGTTGGTGGTGGGCCGGGGGGGGCGGGGGTGGGTGTTGTGCTGGCTGGGGGTCCGGACGTCCCTGTGGGTCGTGTGGGTGTTGCGTGTGTGCGCCGTGCGGCCCTTGCGGTTCTTGACTGGTTGTGGTGCCGGGGTGTGGGTGGGAGGCGGCCCCATGAGAGTCCGGGTGGGGCTGTGGTCCGTTTGTAATGGGTGGCTGCTGTCGGATGGTGCTCGCTGGTATGGGGTGTGGGTGGGGGGGCTGTTGGTGGTGGTGGGGCGCTCCTACTAGGCCCTGGTGGACCGCGTGGTGGTGGTGTGGAGGGTGTGCTGGTTGTGTGTGGTACCCCGGCGTTGGTGGGTGTGGTGGCAGGGGCTGGTGGTGGTGGAATACGTGATGGTGTGGTGCGGTGATGTGTGCTATGTGGGGTGGGTGGTTCGCGGGGCCAGGTTGTGCTGGGGCGTGGTGGGGATGTAGCTGGTGGGGGTCGCTGTAGCATGGGGGCATTAGGGGGTAGGGGTTGGGAGGGACGGGGGCGTGGTGGTGGTGTTGGTGGTGCCATGTCCCCTGGCTCTGCGCGTATGGTGGTCCTGGCATGGTGTGGACGTGTGTGGGCGGTGGTGGCTGACTGGGCTGCAGGGTTTGGGTGCTGCGGCACGGTGGTGGTGGTGGGCGCTGGCGGTGGCGGTGTTGTTGGTGTGCCCCGGGGGTCTGGGCGTGGGGTGGTGCGGTGTGGCTGGACCCGGGCCTTGGTCGGGGCGTCGCGCCCTGCTGGTGGGCGCGTTGGCGGGCCCCCTGACCTGTCTTGGTCTTCTTGGCCTGGTGGGTGTCACGGGCGGGTGAACCCCCCTGTCCCCGTGGGGGCGACGGGGAGCGGGCGTGCCAGCGGTGTGCCTCTTGGAGGCTCGTCTTGAGGCCTCTGACGTAGGTTTCCTGGTCCGTGAGGCCCATCCGCGCCGCGGTGGCCTCGTCGGGGGCGGCCAGGTGGGCGTCCCAAAAAGACGCCCAGCCCTCCGGGGGCTTCTGTTGTGCGGGGTGGGGGTGGTGTGCCGGGTAGAGGAGTGCGCTGAGTGGGTAAGGTGTTCCCTTCCGTCGGCCGAAGGCGTTGTTGAACCGGCGGCAAGTGATTCGGAGATAGGCTGCTATCTCCTCTGGTGTCGTGTCGGCCCACGCATCCGGCGTCAGGGCTGCTGCTTGGGGGGCCGGGAGTTGTGGGTCTGGGAGGTGTAGGTCTCGGTGGTGGAGGTACAGGGCGAGGAGGATGTGGCGGGCTGCCACGTTCAAGCCGCCTCCGCTGTGGCGTAGGGGTGGGCTGTGGGGGGGCAGGGGTGTGCTGCCCGTGGTCACGGCTATGGTCCATGCGTGGTCCGCCGCGTCCGCCACGTAGTACCCTCCCAGGTGGTCCCGGAGGGTGTCGGTGAGGAACCCGAAGGAGCTGGGGTGGCTGGCGGGGGGGGGTGCGGCTGGGGCCGCGGGCCGCTCGCGGTGGTGGGGGTTGAGGTCCCCGCAGTGGGGGCAGTAGGTGAGGCGATGCGCGGCTCCCAGGCAGACCCAGTGGTCTGGGTTGCAGGGCAGGGCTGTCTGTGGTAGCCGCTGGCGAACGCAGAGGGGACATGCGCTGGCTGGCGGTTGGTGGTACCTGTGGACGGACGGCGGCACGGGGAGGTGGGGGCTGGTGGCGCGCGCATGCTGGTTGGAGTGTGTGTGGTGCCTGTGGTGTCTGTGTGTGCTGTGCCAGTGCTGTGCTCGGTGGAGGGTGTGTAGACGTGGTGGGGGTTCCGTGTTGGTATGTCACGGGGTAGGTTCTCATCGTTGGTAGAACAGGAGTTTGAGTAGGTGGGCTTGGTCTGTTGGGGGCAGGGTTGCCGCATGCTGCAGGTATTTGTGGGTGCGGTATGTGAGCTGCTCCGCCGTCTTGGCAACGGCCGTCCGCTGCATGTGCGCCGCCGTGGCCTGGGGGTCCTCCGCGTGGGTGCGTAGCAAGGTGTAGACGGCAGTGGGGACGAGTCCCCTGCGGACCGCCTCGAGCACATCCGTCTGCTTGAGGACGGTGATGAGTTGCTGGGGCGCCGGGGACTGCGTCAGCCATCTGGCGTGCTGTGCGATGGTGTGGGTTGGGTTCCAGTCTGTGAGGGTGTCCAGTCCTCTGTACAGGGGGCACGCCTTGAAGTGGTCCCATGTTTCTTCTTCTGCGTGGCTGCAGATGCATTTGGTGTATCCTGCGGGGACGTGGATCGAGCGGCGCGCATACCATCGGTGGTATCGGGTGAGGAGGGGAAGCTGTTCGAGGGCGAGTTGGAGTCGGAGCTTTTGTAGGTGTGCTGGGAGGCTATCCGGGCGCAGGGTGGAGTAGTAGAGGGGGGTGTGGACGGAGTCTTCGAGGCGTCGGAGGAGTTCGGTGTTCGCTGGGTGGCCCAGTGTGGTGGCTAGTTGCTGGATGGGTGTGGGGTAGTGGTACTGCTTGTCTCGATCCGTGTACGGCGTGTCCTCGGGCATCCATTGGGGGGGCTGTGTGGCCGGGGGTATCGGGGGCAGGTGCTGCAGGTGGCTGTGGTGTGGGGTGTCCAGTCGCACGCGTTCGAGCCCTGGGATGTGGTTGGTGTTCTGGTGTTTGGCCTGCGTGTCTGCGCGTCCATTGCCGTATGCGTAGCGGTGTGACTCCTGCTTGACGATGTGTAGGGCGTCCTGGGGGTGCATGCCCTTGAAGGCCATCCATAGTCCCAACGCTTGTGTGGCAAGGCCGGACTCAAGTGCTTTGTGGAGGGGCAGGTCCGCAAGGCGCCTGGTGAGGTGGATGTCGACCGTGGCATCCACGACTACCCAGATGTTGCGGGGCCGGATCGTCGTGGGTGGCGGTGTGGCGGTGACAGCGTCTGCCATGGTGCGCAGTTCGCCGTGGGAGGACGCCCCAAAGATGGTGGCCGCGGTGTGGTGTTCCACGTGGAGGCCGTCCGCGTGCCGGGTGATGCGCACGGAGGCGCAACCGACCGTGGTGGTGCGTTGCTGGGTGCCGGATGCGTCAGTGAAGTGGATGATGTCGGTGTCGCTGGGTATGGGTAGGCGGGCGATTGCTGTGGGGTGATAGACGTAGATGGGGTTCCCCTGGGCGGTTCTGGCGGTAATTTGCGTGGGTTGCAGTAGTGGCGCTGCATAGACGCCTATCCCCTGGGTGATGATGGCCTGAGCTCGTGGGGTGAGGCGGAGGAGGCCCCTGTCTGGGCGCCCCTGGGTGATATACGCGTACATCAGGTGGAAGAGGTATCCCGTATTGGGATGGAACTTCTGGCACGTGATGGTCTGTCGCCGCTCCTTGTCGTCTTCGTCGCCGCGGAGGGTGGGGCATTTGTGCTGTAGGGGGCGCATGGGTGCCTCTTGAGGTCCTGCGCGGTGTGGGTCGCAGCGGTCGTACTCTATGGCTACGCTGTCCGGGTCTGCCCGCTCGTTGGTGAACGTCCATGTCGCCGTGGGTGTTCGGGTCCAGGCTACGTGCGCCGGGTGGTCTGGGGGTACCGTGTGAACCAGGGGGAGAGCCATGCCTGCTGGTCGGCGGTGGCGGCGGCGGTGGGGGTGCGGTAGTGGGTGGAGATGAGGTGCAGCAGGGGCCACGGAATGTCGAGGGCTGCCGGGCCGCAGTGCCAGCACGTGCGTGGTATGCCCTGGTCACTGTGTCTGACTGGTGGTACATCGGTCTCCGGTGCATTGTGTTTGGGGATGGACCAGGGGGCATGGTGTCGCTGGACAGTGCGGGTAGCATGTTTGTGGCCGTTTGGTGCTAGTAGCAGGAAGATGGGTGGTGTCCAGCCTTCGGCTGACGGGGTGGGCTCCCCCTGCGTCGTGCCGCCGTCGTTAGGGGTCTCGTGCTCGCTCGGGCGGGGCCGGGGGTGCTGGCGCTGGAAGGCTGTGTACGCCGTGTCGATGTCCTTGGGCCCCGGCATGTCGCCCCCTGCCTTCGTAGCACATGCGCGGAGGTACGCTTTGAAGACGTGGCGTGCTGGCCATTGTGGGTCGGAAAGGAACGGGGCGTGGTGGGCGTCGCATTGGGCCATGATCTTCATCTGTGTTGGGGTGATATACACTATGGTGATGGTGGCCCCCACGAGGCGTAGGGTGTCCACCTCGCCTGCCGGGCGTCGGTGGATGTCGGTGTGTGTGGCCACGAGTGGCCGCTGTTGATCGCAGTGGTGGTTTGTCAGGATGGCGTGTGTGTGGTGCGGTAGGAGGAGTTGTAGCTGGGCCCAGATGCCAGTGCCCACGGAGGTGGAGACGCCGTGTTGCGCCAGTATCCACCAGGGGCAGGTGTTGCGGGCCATTTGCGCTTCTTTTATGCGTATGGCTGCCGCCTCGCGAACTTCTGGTTGGAGGTTGTGTCTTACCCTGTGTAGGAGGTGTGCTGCGTGTTTGGCATAGGCCATGTCGACCAAGGCGCCTGTATTGTCTCCGTAGTAGCGCCAGTGGGCCATCATGGCCTCCTTGGGGAAAGACGTGGGCTAGCCTCCGTGTTGCGCCCATGCCTTCGTCACTTGCTATCGAGCGTGGCGTAGTGCGTCTTGGGGGCGCGGGAGGTGCAGGGCTTGGTACCCGATGGCCGCGTTGAGCACTGCTTCCATGAAGTACGCCAGCCCCTGCGTAGACAGGAGGTCCCCCCTGGCAATTTGGGGTAGCCGGGCGAGGCGCTCTTCTAGCTTGCTTGGGAGTGTGATGTGGTGGTGCCGCGTGGCCTGTGTGACTCCCAGGTCGACTGTTGTGTCTTCCAGGTGTAGGAGTTCGCCTTTCCGGATGTGGGGGGTGGGGGTTTTAGCGTCGGCCAGCCCGACCGATTTGCGGGGGTGCACTAGGAGCTGGTGGGCGTCCAGGTAGGTTGTGGTGAGTTGGAGAATGGCGGACGCTTGTTCGGTGGTCGTTGATAGCCCTGCGTTCTCAGGGTCGCGGTGGCGGGTGGCCGTAGTTAGGAGGTTGTCATCCGCGAGGTTGATGAGGGGGGACCGTAGCAGGTATGGGGCGTACCCCGGGTATACCCGTGCTAGCTCGAATGCCAGTGGCGGGGTGACGAGGAGGTAGAGGAAGGGGCCTTCGGCGCCTCCCTGGGGGACCCCGCTGTCTGTGCCGGTCCAGGGGGTGAGGCCTGCGGCTGTGATGACGGCGTAGAGTCGGGTCTGGATGTACCCGGTCATGAAGGATAGGAATGGGAGGCCCATGGCATCCCATACCTCTGTGAGGAGCCGGTGTGGGGCGTGGGGGAACGCGCCTTGGACATCGAGGGAGGCGATAATCATCTCGTAGGGGTTCATGTCCAGTGCGGTGTCCTGGAGGAAGATGGCCTCGTGGGGGGACCTGCCGGTCATGGCTCCCCACATGCTGGCGGGCACGTCAGCGAAGACCGCTGGCGCGATGCGGCCTAGGATGAGCGTCCACACCAGCTTGACCTCGGTGGTGGCGCAGACTATGGGCCGCCAGTTCCCCGGCTGCGCCCAGTCCCCCTTTTTGTAGAGGGGCCGGACCAGGTTGGCTCACTCAGGGGGGATGGGCGTGGCGCCCGTGACGATGTCCCACAGGCGGGCTGCCAGGCGGCGTTTGACGGGCAGGGTGAGACGTTGGTACGCTTCGGCCGGCAAACCGTCGACGCCGGGCGCAACCCCCTTCCTCAGGCGGTCTAGGGCGCGTTGCAGTTCTGAGATGCTGAAGGGGTCGTGTTCGATGGCGCGTCGCTATTCCCGGTTGAAGACCCTGGGCACATGCTCGCGGATGGTGTTTCTGGTGTGGGTGTCGAGCTCGGGGAGGGCGTCCCCGTGTTGTGCCTGGAAGGTGTCCAGGACTGCCTGGAGGACGGCGTCGCGGTCATTGGTGAGGCCTCCTTCGGGGGTGCGTACCGCGTGGATGGTACGGCGCCCCGTGTCCTCCAGGATGCGGCTGACGTACCGTAGGGACTTGTACGGCGTGTCGTTTCTGCCGTATCTTTCGCGTTCTTGGGCTGCGGCCGCTATGCGGTGGGCGTGCCATTCCTGGAGTCGGTGGCGGCGGGTGGTGAGGAGCGCACGGAGGTGGGCGTCCCGGTCTCGTGCCTCCGGTGTGCTGGCACGTAGCAGGGTGGCGCGTTCCCCTTTCGTGGTCCAGATGTCATAGACGAATTGCTTGAGGGTGAGGTCTGGTGGTGGTCCCGTGTGGTTGGTGTCACGCTCCATGCCGCATGCTTGTGCCGCCCGGCGCATGGCGGTGGTGAGTGTCGGTGCACCCGGGCGGCGCAGGATGGCGTGTAGGGCCCTGTTATACCTGTGCCAGGCGCTGTGGTCGTCCTCGGCCGGGAACTGCAGTGTGGGTGGGAGGGTGTCGTCTGGCAGGGTGGCCGCGGGTGGGGGTAGGTTGGGGATGATGAGGTCGATGTAGAAGGGCCGGTGGCCCGTGCCTGTGGGCGGGAGGTCCCCGTAGGCTGCTTCGTGGACGCGCACCGTGGTTGGGTCCCCGTAGCACGTGTCGATGCGGGATGGGTGGGTGCCGGCTTGGTGGGGGTAATGGGAGGGTGTGTTGGTGAGTCCTGCCGTGAGGTCCGTGAGGCCCAGTTGGTGCATGGCGTCCCGGACAGCTGTGTCGGTGGCTGTGGGTGGGCCGGTGCGGTCGTCGTCGGTAGGGGCGGCGTTTAGGTCGCCTTTGATGATGGTGGGTGCCGGAAGGGAGAGTCGGCAGTACGCCAGGCTCAGGGTGTCCAGGAAGTCGTTGGTCTCCTCCCCGAATGGGACGTGCGTGAGTAGCACGTTTAGCTGCCATCCGGGCCCCACGCACTCGTACGCCCCGAGGCGACCATCCACTCCGAGGTCGGGGTGGGCATGTACCGTGACCGACGTCTTGTGGTAGAGGGGCACCCCCCGTTCCCAGTGGGCGTGATATTTGTTCCCCTCCGGGTCCAGGATCGGTGCTGGTTCGGGTTGGTCCGCTCTGCGGAGGGCTTGCTCCAGGAACCCCAGGAGGTCTGCGCCTTGGGGGTGCGGCCCGGGCATGGCTTGCAGTGTGGCTGCCTTGGTGGGGTCGGAGGTGACCGCGGGCTCGTTGAGGATGTTGATGCGGGCGTGGGCTTCCGCAGGTGCCGGTTTCTGGGGACTGGTAGTTGGGGGGGCGGGCCGTGTCCGGCCCTGGCCCTGTCAGGCGTCGAGGAGGTCGATGACGCCCTGAGCTGCGGGTGCCTTGCGGTTCCGCTTCTGGGGCTGGGGTAGGGCCCATGCATTGTGGACTTCGCCCGTGTACTCGGTGCCAGTGAGGTGCTCCGTGTTGGGGGTGCACAGCTGCATGGGGACCATCTCACGACCGGTTCGGTCTCGCCAGAGTTCGATGGTGCGCCCCAGCTTCTTGTCGTTGGGGTTGGCCGGGTCCCACTTGACGTGGATCTTGAACCCCTGGTGGTCCCCGGTGACGAGGTACCGGTGCTTGACCTCCCCTGCGGCCCATATCCACTTGGAGGGGCCCGCGGCCGTGGCGTACTCGAAGGGCAGCTGCACCCGGGTGCCGATGGCGTATTCGGGATACAGGGCAGCGGCTTCCTCTTTGGTCCAGCTCTTCGGCTTGGCCCTTGGCTTTGGCGCGGGTTTGGCCTGTGTGGGGGCCTTGCGCTTCTGCGCACCTTGGCGGCGCCGGGCAGCGGGTTGTCCCCGTTGGGGAGGTGCGCCCTGGGGCTGCTGTACGGGTGCGTGGCCCGGTGCAAACACGGGGTGTTCGCGGGCGGCTGGGACGTCGGGCTTGGACGTGGGGACGGGGTCCTTCAGCTGGAACACTTGCTTGGTCATGGGGCCAAGCACTTCCTCGGCCTCCTGCAGGGAGTCGGGCGGGTCCGTGGGCCAGGTGAGGAGCCCGTGCCCGGTGCCTGCCCCGTGGCGGCGCATGTGGGCCGTGTAGTGGGTGGCGTGGCGCGTCCACGCTGGGGTGCGTTCCGGGGGGAGGGGGCCTTCTGGCGCCTCCTGCGCCCAGTAGAGGGCGTAGTGCAGCGCTTCCCAGGCTGCCTCTGGGGCGTGGGGGATGCGTGCGGCGAGTCGCAAGTGGTCTCCTCCGCGTGGTGGGGGCGGGACTTCGTCGTCGGGGGCGTGTGCCGATGCCCGTCTGACCTTGCCGTGGTCGTCCCATTCCACCGTCCACCAGGTGTCCCGGTGTTTGAGGATGAGGACCTCCGTGGTGGTTGGGGGGGCGTCCATGGCGTCCCAGCTGACAAGCTGGATGGGGCGGACCGCAGGTTGGGTCTTCGGGCGTGCTCGCATGTTGAGGATTTGGTGGATGTCCTCGGCGGTGGGGCCCGCGTACAAAGAAAAAGCACCCTCACGGCTCCTTGATAAAAGATTCGATTGCCACAAAAATGAAAGGCTATCTATTTGAGGATGCATTTCCCAAAAGAATTGTTAACAAAATATTTGATAACTCCATATCATAAAGAATGCTTGGATATTAACTAAAAAAGGTGAAAAGAATTGATGAACATGTTTTCCCAAAGAGTATGTTCCTACATTAAATCAACAACAACAACAACAAAGCGAAGCAAGACAAAGACAACAAGATAAGATGGCCATGATCACCATAGGACCGCAACGTCCGTCAACTCCTTGTTTTCCAACCATTGGTATGCACACTCTTCGTACAAATCCAACATCGTCTTGCAAGATACTCCACGAGTATCGTTCCACTTGTACATCCCAAGATATCCCCATGCACTGATCCATACATGTCACACCATGGCTAAAGAATAAGCACGGCGTATGTATGACAAGTCTCAGAGATTCAATAATGGCATGCAATGCATAGTGAACATAACAACTCAATGAGCGATGCAATCGGGAATGGACATCAGTACAGATTGCGGAGCGAATTAACAGTGTTTGTTCTCTAACACTATTTTCAAATCCACAGAAAATTCTCGAATCACACATAGTAAATTTCTATGAAGTCTACAGTCGATTTCTGATCAGTTCTTCATGAAGAGAAAATATCATCGTCGACAGGAAATGTCGCCGCGACTCAGGTTGCGGAATTAACACGCACAGCGGCACCACCAGACACTGCAGCGATGCAGTGTTATGTACATTCAACAGAACAGAAGGCATCCCTCAGGAAAGGCAATTTTTCTTACTCCCCCCCAGACATGACTCACCTGGCATGTCTTCAGGGGGTGACTTCTGTAATCATCACACCTACCACTTCTCAATCCGAACACCAAGGCTCAGTCCAAACGCAATGCACGTGTACTACCATCCCACATACACATTTGGGTTGGTACATCAGAAGAAGGTGATTCATTTTGCCACAACACAACAAAACATTCAAATACTTACCAGAAGACTGTGTCTTTTAAACCCTGGATAAGCACAACAAAACAGAAGCTAAACCTAACATTTGCAAAATTTGATAAGCCAGAGAAATCTGGTGATCTCTCAGCACAGTGACAGCTAAATGGGCTCAAAAAAAAGAAATAATCTTATTTCAGGGGTAGCTTCGCCAGGACCACAAAAAAAAACAAAGTGTCATTTATCGCCTCAGGGGTGGTTCACGTTAGGGGACCCCCCCCCCATTCAGGGCAATTTTAATTGTTAAAGAGACAGAACTGAAGTTGTATCCTGCGGAACCTGTGATAACCCTTCCTTCAAAGGTACACTGAGGTCAGCAGGGTATGTTCCGTACAAAAACAGAGATTGGGTGTAACAACGGAGAGCTGTGTTTCTGACACTGACACTGACATATTTACACCACTGACTGCCCAGACCACTGACTGTCCAGACCACTGACTGTCCAGACCACTGAATGTCCAGACCACTGACTGTCCAGACCACTGAATGTCCAGACCACTGACTGTCCAGACCACTGAATGTCCAGACCACTGACAGTTTGGTCTAACCAATCCCAGGTTTCCGCAATAAATTGTCAGAAAAGCGCGACCACGTTTTTCATACTGAAAGTAGTGTCACCGTAATGAAATGAGGATCATGTCCACTGCACGGTGTTCTGTACAGTGAAAAAGCACAACAGAAGAAGCACAGAATTCAACTGGACTGGCTGCAGGCAAATCAAACTGTCAATCATCAAAACAAGTTAACCAGCAGAAATGTGCTGCCCACCCCACCACCGTATGGATACAAGCACAGGCTTATTCCGCCTTGTGGAGCTCTTCACATTGCGGGTAAAGGAATATTTTTCTCCTAGTGGATATCAGTGGGCTTGCTTCATTCGCTTACATTATCCTAATTCCTCCTTGCTTTTCTTCATGCTGTGGGGAATCCACTGTGGATTCCTAAGGGAGAATGTTCCCTCGGTGCGTCTCAGGTACACCTGAAAAAAGGTAACTTCTGAGATCAATATTACGGGCATACACGGCCCGCATATCCTTCAGGTGGAGTGTGATATTGGGGGTACTGTGTGAGGCAAACTTGCGGCTGAGGCTCAGGCGTTCACAACCTTTTGACAGTTTGATCGACGCAAGAACACATGTCTCGTCCCGGAAACCCTGCGGGCCATTTCGAACAGTCCCAGGGACTCCCCGGTCTGGTGCCAGGGCAAAACTGTTACCGGCAGAAAGGGTTTGATACCTGAACCAGCCTCCAGAGGTTACTCCCTGCAGGGGTGCTTCTGTGTCACACAGCATTTATCTCCCACATCACTCCATACCACATCCTGCCATAGATTCCGGGTACCACCCCAGAGGTGTAAGCTTGAACTTGGGGTGTGCTCGGTGTACCCTTGCCTGCAGGATGAAGGTATGAGTCTACAAGCCAACAGTGTCTGAGGTATCTTACAGTGTTGAAGGCCTGTGACTAGGTAGCTGTTTAACCCGAACAGATAAGGGGTATCATTGTTTATCCTGAACAGCGAGCCCGGCTTCGCCTTCGGTGAGGGTACTTATAGGCAAACTGAAGGAATACAGATGACGTAGGGGAACTCAGTGGTGCACGCCATGGCTGTAACATGGAACCCTATAATACATTGGCAGAGCGAGTCACGCACCATCTCATTCATTGATGGCTTTCATGACATTGTCATGCACGAATAACCGCGGTAGAGAGCAAGTACTGTACACCGTACTCTTTACAACGCACCGGCTCACGGCCTTCGGGTGCGCTTTCAATGGTCCTCCAGGGACCACGAGCGTGAGATGATTGGTTGCGAGTAGACTTTCAAATCAAATCTGCGTCAGTCCGTGTGACATCTTTCACTTTCAGGATCACCCGCAAACCTTTCCACACCACACACAGCAAAGGTACATCGCACACGAAAACGGGCTGCGCATCCTACCATTGGACATGACTCCTCTGGGTGGTGCATAGTATGTCTGGTCAGAATCAACTCTCATTTATGATTTAAGCTGCATGCCATGCAGACCTGCATCGTAGGAAACGTCTGCACTCGCCTGTATAAAATCGAAGCCTGAGTACTCTTCTGGCTTTTCTGCCTAGCACTGGTTGTAGCCTGGAGAGCTGGTTGAAAACCGCACGCACAACGAAGAATACCCCACCAGGCGTTCCTGCAAAATAAAGCAATACGCCCCAGGCGACCTCCACCAGTTATAAAATAGGGGGGTATCATACCATTACCTGCAGGTGAGAATAGACAAACCCCAATCCACCTTCAGGCGTGCTGGTAAACTTACATCCACTCAAGAGCCAGCGAACAAAGGAGACTGAAACTGACAAAGGGATAGCACAGCTCGAGAGGAGCATCGTAATCATGCGGCCCTTCACCTACAGTAGGTTTGTCGTACTGATCGACTGCACTCTTTCCGTCCCATGTAGCAGCATTGCTTTACCACTGGGTGTATTCTCAGCGCATCCCAGGTACAGGTTTCCATAGCAGTGAATTGCACGCTGGTTTTTCTGGATAGCGCCCCAGCTAGCGCCAGAGTAGGAACAGGGGGTCAAGTCAGGACACACTAGATTTGTTGGATAGCGCTCCAGCTAGCGCTTGAGAAGAGACAAGGGGTCCGATCAGTAGTACCTACAACCGGGAGAGTGCTTGTCGTTGCTCCTACCCTCAGCAGCAAGGGCCGGACGGTCACGGCCCTGGGTGTCATTTTCGGCCAAACAAAGGAAGAAAGGAGGTGGGGAGCAAAATGTCAGGCTAAACTCAGTATCTAAACACAACATTAACTGCAGGTTCCTTCTTGGCTATCTCCACAGAAGCGGAACAGTTTGACGCTGGCCTGCACATGGTGTAAACACATGTTGCTGTTCACTGGCCTCAGGCGTGTCATGCATGCTGGACACCCTTGTGTACACAGGAAGCGGGGACCATCATACCTTACAGCAACAGGTGCCAACTGAAGGTCGTGTATGACTGTCCAGATCCAAGTGAAGAGCTGTCCAGTTCTACCATGATCCCAAAAATGACTGTGGTGGCCGGTCTGACACGTGGTGCGGATTAGCTGAGTCAAATACCAGATTGCGAAACGGCCATGCCCGTAAGCTTCCCAGTGTCGCAACACCGCAGGGTCAAAGACAGACAGCGGAAAGCACAGCATGAGGGGCCCAGAACGGAGTAGAGACTGTGTCTTCATGTGGACGCCCCCCCCTTGTTGTGAGAGGGGGGTCACCCAGGGTAGTCTCGGCTTGCGTACTTTGCATCGTTCCCCAAGCCGCGTGCTTTCTCCTGAGTTACCTGCCTTTCTAAAGTCTCAGCAAAAAAAAGGTGGGAACCTTGTATTGTATCCTGGTACTTCACGCTGCATCAAACCTTAGACTGTGATAACAACAAATGTTGGGGGTAACAGCGTCCCCGTGTGCTCTAGACACATGAAGCGTAAGGAATATTCGCAAGTGCACACATCTGAAAAAGGGTCCAGACAAGAATACCTCGTATGCCCTTTGTACACCAGACCTGAGATCATCAACCGCCAACGGCTGTCCAGTTAAACACCTGAACCTGGCCTTGGCAGACCTCGGCAGCAGCAAACATAGGGGACTGGCACCCTGTTTTATAGGGGAAGTAAGCATTCAAACTTCGCACACACACACACACACTGGGTGAAGGGGATCAGAGGACGCGCACATCCTCCCACTAAGTAGGCTGTCTTTTGTTGGTGCCGTGTCAGTGCCCATACCCGTCCTGCCCCATCACCAGCCACGAAGGCCTGAGAGACAATCTCAGTATTCCTGTGGGACACTGGGTGACACTGACACATACACACACCTACACATAAACAGTAGGCTTCAATGAACGAAAGTTCAGACTGGTTCAGGTCAGTGGAGACTACACGAAAAATTGTTGTAGCACCAACAGGTTGTTTTTTTTTGCAAGGAAACCAACAAGCAAACAAGCAAACTCCTGTGCAAGCAAGGGATTGCATCCTGGGGAGGAAGAATCCGCACCAGATTTGGCTGGCATTGTCGACGAAGTCCAGTTCCAGCTCCCAGAACAATTATGAGCGTCTGTACGATCTCCAGAACCTCATAGTCCCGTTGCAGGCACTGGCTTGGTCTCTGTTGGTGGCGTACTGACCATGGAGTCGCTGTTGAAGGCGCTCTCTCCAAAGGCACCCACAGTAGACTAGTTTCCCGCTCCGAGTTCATGTCGACGCACTGGTTCGCTGGGCAGTGTCAAGGAGGAGGTCCCAGCTTCGCGGTGAAGTTCAACCTCAGGTTCCTAGGCGCCGAAACGCCAGTCCAACGGGTCCAGCTGCATTTCCATTAAGGTGACATAGACACCCAGAAGATAGCCTGCATGCGGCACACCTGCTGGAATACTTGTCGCGCCCGGACAACATTAGGTCGAAGCCAGGTGAATGTTGAGCAGACAACCATGTCTGCCTCCCAAAGGTAATGAAGATTCAGTCCCGTGTCCAACGCTCTGCAAGGGCGTAGCACAGTCAATCATTATTCTCGTCTCTGGACTTAATCATATGACATCCTTGTCTTGGTCAAATACAGCCCGCATAGCCTCCAATCGTCAGATTTCAAATAAAGGCTTCAGTCTTTTCCTTAGGCATGGCATTGACATTCCACACTACATAGCAAGCAGCCAGGTTGTCCATTGCATGGGATGCATCATGATAAACCTTGGGAAAGGCCGGAGACACAACAGTACAGCTTGAAACCAGTTGAACATAAACTAGGCTCTCATGTAGAAAACCCCTGAACTTGTGTAACTTTTCGGGGTCCACTGATCTCAGAAACCATCCTTCAAAGCCTCCTCCTGCGTATCACTCCGGGTGAGGTTTACGACCATCTCTGGTGTTTTGTCATGGAATTCAGTATGGCTCACTGGCCGTGTCTTGGAGTCCACCTTACAAAGAAGCGCCATGAAGGAGAGCCTAAGGCTGCCATAACGCACAAATATACCAATAGCCTCACAACTGCAGCGCTCCTTCTCAAGCATCTCTTCTCCTTCAAAGTGCACCAGAAGAATAGTGCTGCAGACATAACTCCTGCTAACGACGTTGCGCTGACCAGTGAAATGATGACCTCTCAAATTGCTTCCCCTCCTTAGGGTCGATTCGTACTGACCCGTCACGGTGATCTCCCGAGCAGTGTACCGCGTGGGGCAGGGGCCAGGGCACTTGCTGCCGGCCTTCCTCCGCCCTAGGGCTTCACTGTCCGTGTCACTGTGATCTCCACAGCACTGTACCGCATGGGGCAGGGGACAGGGCATTTGCTGCCGGCCCTCCTCCGCCCTAGGGCTTCCCTGTCTGAAGTCACTGACGGGGTGTGCATTCAGTGGATACGGACCCTTTGGGCCGCTCGGAGCGTTTCCTCCACAGGGACGTAAGGAATCGGGTTTTCGGATGCTGGTCCAGTTGTCACACACACGCATTATCCAGCCCGTGGTGTGGCGTCAGCATTTCCAACAATTGCTCAGACATGCTCCCCACTGTGGTTCAGTCAGGGGATAAGCCATTGACTGTACACTGGTACTGTGGTACAGGGTTCTGAAACTGGCCCACTGAATAGTTGCTCAGTTCCAGGACGTCTGCAAATGATAGCTGGACACAGGCAAATCTCCTTCAAAATCATCCTGACGGATATACAGCCGAGGAAAGCGTGGGACCTCACATTTGCAGCAGCTTGCTCAAGGGATAGTACATCACTGGAAGCGCAAACGTGAGTACGAGCACACCCAGTCCTGTCCCCTCGCAGGAGTCTGTTCCAGACAGTAAACAGGTTGTAGGCGCAATAGTCGAGCTGGAATTTCAGTCGAGGTGGCAAGTCCAAAACCAGCCAAGTCGCTGACCCGACAGGTGGGAAGGTGGTCATTATAATACGCCATGAGCTTGCCAAACGTAATAGAACATGTACTCTGAGTTCTCCGGGAGTACGGAAGTCTTGGCGATCCAATGGTAACCGAGCCAGATATGATACCGGTGTATTGAGTCAGCAAAAGGGAACAAGGCCATAAGTACCATCCTCAAAGGTCTCCACGTAGCAGGAGAATATATTGAGAAGCGTTGGACAACCACAGCACTCAAACGCAGTTGCAGTGTATCACCTGGCCACAGCCACGGGTCTCACCATTCATGCATACTCGCAAGCGTCCAAGTAGGTAGTGTCGGGCTGGCGCCTGGTCAGACATACACGCACCAATGGGTCGGATGTACAGATTAATCACACCGAATTAAAACAGACCACGTGGGTACCGGTATTTGCCTTCTGCAAGTTGAACTGGTCCACTTGTAACTTTGAAATTTTGAATACACCAGGCCTGATAGTCTGAATGACACCACCACACAAAATTCTCCCATCCTCCAGCCAAGTCGTGGGCTTAACTGGCTACTGGCAATCAAACCAGAGAAGGGGCTCTGCAGACGCCAGCGGCACATATTCTGCAAGAACTCCGAGGTGGTCTCGCTGATGGTGGCGAAGTGCAGCATGTAGTCGTGACCAAAAGAAAGATAAACAGTCACAGTTGACCTCATACGTGTACCCAGTTCCATCTCAGGACTTTGTGAAAATCAATGAACGTGGTCTCATACCCAACTGGATACCACCGTGTCCAACGCATAATGCAAGCGTTATTGATCACTCACTGTACAAGTACTCCATTTTGGACGGCTCGGTTAGAGAGGATTCTTGACAAACATTGCTGAAATCTCAGACCCAGAAGTTGCTAAGAGGTTTTTGTTTTGACACCACGGAGCGAAAATCTCCAGACAGGCCCAATGGCACAATTGCGGCAGGTCGCAGTTGGAGTGTCAGCATGAAATATGACCTCGCACAGATACCTCGTGAAAGCCTTCCTTTGAGTCTCCTTCATGATACGGGACACCTCAGAATCGAAGTTGGTCCACAGCGCCAATGAATGCGGCGCCATCGACATAGCAAATGTAGCCAACCCTTCTCCATTGCGACCTCTTGTGGCATTGAGGTAGGGACAGAAATTCCTGTCAACGGAAAGAGCATGCAGTCAGTTTGCAGAGCTCACTGGACCACTGATCACTCGAGAGGAACGGAAGTTTGCTATTCATGGATCCTTTCCAGCAGTACCCATCCTGCGTAGCACTCCGCCCGAAGGCATAAATTGTACCGCCTGTAAGTGACGAACGCCCGCGCACAGATGAACGAAAGCTTAGGCAAATGGAGTCGGCAGGGCAACAGAAAATAGCCACATCTCGAAACCACCATTGCATGGTGTAGAAGGTGATCGCTCGGGCTCTGCCCCTGGGTCCAAATAGTCATTAGTCTGCTCTGCACTGCGCAGTGGGAACAGTGAGTTAAAAGACGCTGCCAGGTAATACCCAGGGACCAGTACAGCATCCAAAAGGTGCTAGGCACTGCCCGCCATACCGAGTGCCGCTTTGGCATTGGAGGCACATGTAGGGTCTGTCGGTCACTCCTAGAATGAATACCATCTCAATGCACCACACCAGAAGCGCCGTCATTCCTGCCAGCGTTGTAATCAATGGTATGCGGTACGTGGACAACGGGACAGCGTTTCAATTCAACGTGACAAATGCAACGCACTCCGTCCGTACGACACCGATGGTAGGCAAGGCAAAAATCTCTAGGGTAACCACGGTCCTTGCTTCGTGATTGCAACCGGATCCATCACTTCGAGTGTGGATATATTGGGAAAGAGGATTGTCACGGCCCCAAGCCCATGCAAAGGCGATGCTCGTGCCAAGAGATGAAACCAAGCGACGGCACACGAATCCTTGCCTACACAACCACCCTGTCATAAGTAGGTACGGTAATGCCAGGCCTCGAAGGTAGGGACGAGCACAAATAACGACATAACAAATCCACAATCTTGATTCGTCAATTTCGTCAATTGCAAAAAAATTCGTCGTATGAATGTAACGAACTCCGTTTCCCCGAAATATGCAGTACTTCGAAGTCCGCGCTTCACACGCGCTTCGGGATATCCCAACAAAATGAAAGCAAGAAGCCGTCACGTGCTTCAAACGATGATCGTCCATACAAAGCAACAAAGGGCCGTCATAGGTAGTGTCCACGTTCGCGAGTGCCACCATCGGTTACCAGTGTTCCTACTCTCATCGGTGGTTGGGACCAATTCAAACACTTTGACCAACGAATCAACACCGTTTTGGCTGACACCCCACCGCCGACCGACGAGCACCTCTTGTTGCAAAGTCTTAGAAATCATCGGGGATCCAACATTCGTGAAAAATACCACTCATTTTATCATCCTTCGTACATGTCTTCGAAATTCACAATCTCCATTTTCGCAAGGATGCTCGAGCACAAACTTGTTATTGGTATCATCGTGCATGTGACCACCGAAGTCAATTCCCATGTAGTGTCGAACAACCATGGTCCTCCACGGAGCCCCGCAAATAATTCTTCTCCCAATTTGATGAAGCCAAATCCCTTGAGAGAAACGAGGAAAGAGGACATGGTATCGAGCACCAAATGAACAACTCGGAAATCAAAAGTGCAGCGACCCCAAGGCTTCCTTAATGTTATGCGTTCCCGAAAACGCTCAAAGGACCAATGATAGGTGTGTCTACGCATTTGTCCGTGGCGCCGCCTCATCATTGTCGTATCGGTCTTGAAGGACTTTAGATAGTTTGATCCCATATTGAGTTGAGGAGAAAAGGGGGCACCCATTGGATTCAGTGCATGGGGACTTTGTACCGTAATCCTTGTTCGTAAATCAAATCTTCGTAGAATATCCCAACGGAGATGGCAATCAACCACAAGATATCGAAACAATTCAAGGAACAAGGTAATCAACAAGGGAAAATTTATATCGTAGGAACATCTTTGGGTGCCCAAAAAAGGCATGTTTTTGGTCCTTGGCGCTACCCCTTGATGGAGCCTCTACACGATCATGAGGTGAGGAAAACTCACAAAATTCGAAACCATATGAGGTGATGGGTGTGGGTCTCCACTCACCTAAGCCTCTGCTACCACAAAGAAAAAGCACCCTCACGGCTCCTTGATAAAAGATTCGATTGCCACAAAAATGAAAGGCTATCTTTTTGAGGATGCATTTCCCAAAAGAATTGTTAACAAAATATTTGATAACTCCATATCATAAAGAATGCTTGGATATTAACTAAAAAAGGTGAAAAGAATTGATGAACATGTTTTCCCAAAGAGTATGTTCCTACATTAAATCAACAACAACAACAACAAAGCGAAGCAAGACAAAGACAACAAGATAAGATGGCCATGATCACCATAGGACCGCAACGTCCGTCAACTCCTTGTTTTCCAACCATTGGTATGCACACTCTTCGTACAAATCCAACATCGTCTTGCAAGATACTCCACGAGTATCGTTCCACTTGTACATCCCAAGATATCCCCATGCACTGATCCATACATGTCACACCATGGCTAAAGAATAAGCACGGCGTATGTATGACAAGTCTCAGAGATTCAATAATGGCATGCAATGCATAGTGAACATAACAACTCAATGAGCGATGCAATCGGGAATGGACATCAGTACAGATTGCGGAGCGAATTAACAGTGTTTGTTCTCTAACACTATTTTCAAATCCACAGAAAATTCTCGAATCACACATAGTAAATTTCTATGAAGTCTACAGTCGATTTCTGATCAGTTCTTCATGAAGAGAAAATATCATCGTCGACAGGAAATGTCGCCGCGACTCAGGTTGCGGAATTAACACGCACAGCGGCAACACCAGACACTGCAGCGATGCAGTGTTATGTACATTCAACAGAACAGAAGGCATCCCTCAGGAAAGGCAATTTTTCTTACTCGCGTCGGGGGCGTCCTGCGCTGCTTGGGCTAGAGGTGGGGAGGGGCGGTCCTCCCAGAGGCGGGAGGCGGACGCCGTGGCGTACATGGCTGCGATCAGGACGTGTTCCGTCAGCCCTTCCACCATGAGGTGGTTTTCCCCCTCCAGTTCTCGGGGGAAGGCCGCTTGCGCCTTTAGGGTGAGGAGTGCGATGGCGCGTTTGGGTCCAGGTGTGGCGTGCGTCGTCTCATCTGGCGGGCGTCCGTCGGATGGGGTGTGGGGGGAGCGCTTCTGGAGAGGGGAATGGTCCCACCGCCAGGTGCTCGACAAGGTGTAGCGGTATGGCGTGGTGGCGGTCCGCTGCGGGCAGGAGGTAGGGGTGCCGGTCCCCAGGTATCGTGCCGAGGAATATGCCCCCCCTGTAGGTAGGGGTGGGCAGGGGTTGCTGCAGAGCGCCTGCGCATGGTAGCGCGCACCGAGGGTTGCAGTGGGTGCATTGGGCTGTTATGGGGTGCGGTACCGCGTACACGGTGAAGGGCCCTACCGCGCGCTGGATGTGGCGGGGGATGATGGTGCGGAGGTCCGCCACCCGTGCCGTGCGGCTTTCGCCATAGTATATCCAGAGTGTGTCCTCCAGTGCCATTTTCGGGCGCAGCTTGCGAGCCAGTAGGTTCAAGGTGCTTTTGTGGGTGGCCTCGGTGACGGTGCCGGGTCCAGCGTTAATGCGTGGGAGCAGGTGGTTTTGGTGGTGTGCCGCGGCCCGTCTGCGGGCGGTGTGGTGGGCGGTGCTGTCGGCGGGAGGGGGCGCGTGGTGGGTGGGCCTTTTGCGCGGGGTCGGGGCGACGTGTAGGGGATGCTTCCATGCCGGGCGCGGGTGGTGTTGCGGTGGCTGGAGGCCAGGGTAGGTGGTGAAGGTGTATATGGTGACGGGGGAGCGCTCATGCGTGGCCTGGAGGTAGTAGTGGTCGCGACCCGTGTTGTGGGTGACGATGACGTTTGGCGTTGGTATGTCGTACTGGAGTGCGGTATTGGGGAGTTGTTTGGTGATGCGTGCCGTCGCGTCCACCGTCTTGGGCGCGGTGTCGTGGGGCACGAGGATGTGGACTGCCCACGCATCGTGGGCGGGAAGGTCGAGGTTCGGTAGGGTGGGATGAATGGGGCGTCCCCGGAAGTGTGTGAAAGCTGGGTTGTGGCGTGCCGCCGTTTCCTTGATGATGGACGGTGCCCACTGGGGTGGCGCCCCAACTTGCTGGGCCATGGCGGCGACGGCGTGGGCGATGGCTGTGAGGTCTGGGCCGATGCCAGGCTGGTCTGGCGGTGGCTGCAGGCCCCCTTCTGGTGCGGGGTGGTGCCACCATAGGGTGTAGCCCTTTTGTGTGTTATCGTGGGGGGTGTGCACGAGGCCCTGGTGGTTGGAGATGGCGGTCTTGAGGGCCTCCGCTGCCTCGCGGTGGAGGGTGCGCGTGTAGGCCCAGACTTCGGTGAGGGGGGCCGCCCCGGTGTGGGATTCGGCCGTTGGGGGCCGGCTCGAGGGTGTGACTGGTGAGGGAGGGTCTGTGCAGCCCTTCGTGCAGGGAGGCGCACACGTGTGCCCACCTGTCCGCCCATCCCTGTTGGGCGCTTCCTGTGTCTGCTCCTGTGGGCAGTCGCACGATGACCACGTGCCAGGGGTGTGACCCCTGTACTACGGTGGGGGGTGCGGTGTGCTCCTGAGCGTGTAGCCATACTGCGGTGTCTGCGTTCGCCGTCACGTAGTCCTCTCCCTCCGCTGTGTGGACGTTTTCGACGGCGGCCTCTCCCTCTAGGGTGAGGAGGAGGTGTGTGCTGGGGGGCTGCGCGTGCGTCTCTGCGTCCCGGAGCCACAGGTACGTGAGCGCCAGGGTGCCGGGGAGGATTTCCCCCCATGTGAAGGTGCCTTCGGGTGATGCCCACTGCAGGGGCAGTGTGCGGCGTCCCCGCGAGTCGTTGGTGGCATGGTAGTCGTGGGGGAGGTGGCGTTTGGTGAGCCGGTGCGGCATGCGTTCGGTGGTGGCTGTGGGGGGGTCCCAATTACATTCCTCCGGGGGGGGGGTGTCTGCGTCGTCCTCCTGGGGCTGGGCCAGCCGCAGCGCCTGTGCACTGGGTGTGGCGTCAGGTAATCCGCTGTGCGTGAGGATGTAGAAGCCCTCGGGGGTGAGTTGGAGGACGATGTCCCACTTCGCCGTTTGCTCTGGGGACCACTGGTCGGGCCCGTCCTGCGGTCGGTGGAGGGTGACCTGGTGGCCCCATCTCCAGCTGTGGTAGGCGAGGAGGCTGAGGACGGTGTCCTGCTCCGGGTCCTCCACGCTTTCCACGTATGCCGTCATGTCGGTGACGTCGACGGCGTACTCATCCTCCCATTCTTGTGTGGGGGTGCCTGGAGGGGGGGGGGCGGTGGTGTACCCGTGGAGTCCGGGCCCCGTGACGTCGGGCAGGTCGTGCTCCAGTGACGCCCGGTACTCGGCGGGCCCGTTGCTGGCTTCGTGCGTGGGGTGGTGGCGCCGCAGGGCGTTGGACAGGTGCGTCCAGGGCGCCCACTCGCGGGGGGGGGGGGGCGCGGGGGGGCATTATGCGGGCTGGGGTCCGCGGGGCCGCTTCCTGCGGGCTCGAGCTCCGGCGGGGTGAGGTCCATATGATGCTCCGTGTCCTTCGTGTGTTGGAGTTCCAGCTCTAGCAGGCTGTCGATGTCCAGGGCCATGGGGTCATCGTGCGTGTTCACGTGTTGGGGTGCTGCTTCATGGCACGGTGAGCGTGTGATGCTGGTGTTCGGGGCACGTGCGGCGGCCGGTGCGGGGTCGTGCGCCGGGGGAGGCGCGCCGTTTGGCGTGGTTGTGGTGTGTGGCTGCACGCTGGTGGCTGTCCTGGCCGGTGGTGTTGCCCCTGTGTGCGGTTCGGGTTGTGGCCGGTGGTGGGTGTTGAGCTGGCGCGAGGTGTGCGGGGCTTCCAGGGGTGGTGCCGGTGGGGTGGGGTGCAGAGTCGGCGTGGCGCGGCTTCGTTCCTGTGTTGGTGGGCTGTGGTGTCCCGTGCCCCCGGCTGGGGGAGGGGGGTGCGGTGCGGTATGGTGGTGTTGTGCTGTGTGGTGGCCTTCCCGTTGGGGGGGGGGGCACCGTGTCCAGGTCTGGTGGGGTGGGTTGTTGCCCGTGGTTTGTCCTCTGGCTGTGCTGGGCAGCCCGGCGTGGTCTCTTAATCGTCCTCCGGGCGTGTTTCAGTACGTGGGCTGTGCGGGGTTGGTCTGGCGTGGGGCCTGGGGTCCCCTGGGGCGGGGTGTGCGGGACTGGGGTGTCGCAACCAGGGTAGTGTGGTCGTGTGGTGCTTGGGGGTGTCGGCCCACCGTTGAGTGGGCCCAGTGGTGCGGGGTATTGCGTTTGCGGGGTCCGCGGGTCGGTGGGTCGCGGCTTCTTGGGCGTGTTGTGGCCCTGGTGCGGTGCCCGCGGGTGATGAGTGGCGGTGTGTGGCTGGGGTGTATCGTTTCCACGGTGGGGGGGGGGCTATTTGCTCGGGTGTGGGGTGGGCCCGTGGTAGGCTGCCGGCGGGTAGCGGGTGTCGGAACCTCACTGTGGGTGGGTATTCCGCGGTGTCCCCTTGGTGCGTCCCGTGGTGGTCTCTGGTCGGCTGGCTGAAGGGGGTTTTTGGGGTGTACCGCATCCATGGGCGCACCATTGTGTGTTGGGGCACCGCAGCGGTGGGTGCGGCGGGTTGTAGGGGTGGGGCTTGTGTCGGTGTCGACCGTGTGGTTGGCGGCGGTGTGTCGTGTGTCGTCCTCGGCGGCTCCTCATGGTGGTCTGTTGTGGTGGTGCCTGGGGGGTGGTCTTGGGCTTTGCGGTTCCTGGGAGGGTGCGGGACATGCGGGGTCGGGTTAGGTGGGGGGGGGGGGGCGCGCACGTGTGGGCTTGCGTGTTTGCCTTCTGCTCCCCCCGTGGCCCCTTCGTCTGCCTGTCCCTTACTCCTCTCTTTTCGTTGGCTTGTTTGGCTTGGTTTTTTTTTGGGGGGGGGGGGGTGGCTGGGGTGCTGTGCGTGGCTGTGGGTGTGTGCCGGTGTCGGCGCCGGTGTGGGCGTTGGTGTCGTGGGGGACGGGGGTCGGGTGGCTGTTGTGCTCTGGGTTCCCTGTGTGTGCGCCGGCCCCGAGGCTTCCGGTTCCCAGGGCGCCGGTCCGGGGGGGGGCTGACGGCGGGTGGTTGGCGGCAGTGGTGGCGTGGCGCTTGCGTGGGTGGCCGCGGCTCCTGGTCAGTGCCTGGGTGGCGTGGCCGGGCATGGGCGTGCGTGTGGGCGTGTTCATGGCGTGGGCTGATGGGGTGGTGGGCAGTGTGGGCGTGGTTGGTTTGTGTAGGTGTCGGGTATGTGTGCGCCGAAGGCGCAGTGGGTTGGGCTGGGGCACCGTGGGCGATGCAATGGGTGGAGGAGATGCTGGTGACGCCTACGGGGGGGTGCTGTAGGCGTCGACCGGGTTTGTGTTGTTGACGTGGGTGCTTCTGGTGACGCGCCGGGCGGCGACGGGGTTGGTGACGCTGATGGTGTCATAGGTGACACGGCGGGCGCTGGGGGGGCCTGCGGCTCCGGTGGTCGCTGTAAGTGGTGCAGTCGGTGGTGGCTCAACTGGTGACGTCGGCGGTGAGGGTGCTGCCGGTGATGTCGATGGTCAGGGCGCTGCGGGTGATGACATGGGTGGTGGCGATGTTGATGTTGGTGTTGCAGGTGGTGTGCCGGTTGGTGGCGCCGCTGGTACTGTCCCTACGTAGGGTGTTGCCGGGGGTGCTGTGGGCGGTGGTGTCGTCGGTGGTGCCGATGGCGAGGGTGACTTAGGCGATGCACGGTGTGTGCCGTAGGTGACGCGTTGGGAACGGGTGGTGGGGGGCCGGAAGGGGGTTTGCTGTTGGTGCAACGGGCGATGGTAGCGTTGGTGCCGCGGGTGGTAGCTTGGGTGATGGTGCTGTTGGTGATGCCGACGAGGTGGTTTGTCTGCCTGTCTGCCCGTGGAGTCGGTGCCGGCGTTGGGCGGTTGCCTGTGCGCGTGGTGGTCGGTGCGCCGGTCGCTTGGTGGGCGTGGTTGGGTGCGGGTGTGCGTGTTGGTGTGTACGTGGCGCGGGTTACGGGGGGTCTGTGGGCGTCGGGTGCGCTGTTGCCGTGCGTGTGGTGGTTTGTGTTGTCTGGTGGAGCGTTGCCGGCGTGTGCGTTGCGTGGGTGTTGTGGGGTTTGGTCGGCGTGGGTGGTGTCGGTGTGGGTGTTTAGGGTTGGGTGCTGGTTGTGGGCGTGTTGTTCGCGCGGTCCGGTCGTGCGTGATGGTGGTGCCGCTGGTGACGTCGATGGTGACGGTGCTGCAGGTGGTAAGGGTTGGACGGCGGTGTTGGCGGTTTCCGGTGTGGGTGGTGTGGAGTGTGGGGGTGTTGCAGGTGTGGTGCGGGGCGGATGGTGGTGTGCTTCGCGACGGCGTCGTGAGTGCTGCCGGGGGGGAGGGTGTTGTTGGTGATGCTGTGGGTGGCCCCTGGCGGGTGGTGGTGGTGGTTGTGGCTGGACTGCTTGGTGGTTGTGGTGTCGGCGGGCGGCCCTGATGATGGGCCCTGGGTGTGTGGAGGCGGGTGGGCGTGCATGGTGGTGGTGATGGTGTGTCCTTGCGGGTGGTGTTGGGTGTGGTACCGTTGGGCGTGTGGTTTGCGATAACTGAGCACTCACCCCTCCGGGTGGCGCGGGTCCGGTGGTCCGGTAGCCCGTCCGGCAGGTAGTGCGTGCCCGCCGGGTGCTCACGCGTCCCTCCGGACGGCGGCTGTTTCGTAGCCGGCAGGGGCTGGGTTGACTGCCAGGCACACACACGTCCGTCCGGACGGCGGCTGTTTCGTAGCCGGTAGGGGGTGGGTTCACCGCCGGGCGCACACACGTCCATCCGGACGGCGGCTGTTTCGTAGCCGGCAGGGGCTGGGTTCACTGCCGGGCGCACACACGTCCATCCGGACGGCGGCTGGTTCGTAGCCGGCAGGGGCTGGGTTCACTGCCAGGCACACACACGTCCATCCGGACGGCGGCTGTCGCGCTGCCGGGACTGCGGGGCTTGGACTTGTTCTTGGCGGCTCGCTCGTCGTCGGGTGTGGGTGTTTGCCGTGGTGGTGTCGTGTTTTGTGCCGTGGTGCGTGCTGGCGGGCGGTGCTGCGCGTGTGCCCTGCTTGGCCTGCGTGTGGCGCGCGCTCCTTGCCCGGGCGTGCTGTTGCGCAGGCGCGGGGACAAACCCTCTCTCTGGCGGGCCCGTTTGGCTCCATGGCGGGCCCTGTTGGCGCCCGGCTGTGGCCCGGCGCGCGGCAGTGGGGTGTGTGCACGTTGGGGGGGGGGGGGTTCGGTTCCTCTCCTCTCCCTTTCCCCGCCTTGTCCCTCTGTCCCTCTTCGCCGGCCTGCCCTGCCGGCCCACCCTCTTCGTACCCGCTAGGTTGGCCTTGGCCGGACGGTTGGTCTTGGTGGTCTGACATGGTTGTTTCTTTCCTGCAGGGCGGCGTGGGCTGGGTTCGTTTTGGGGGCGGGTTGCTCGTGTGGTGTGCCGCGCCGCTTGGCTCCTGTTCACCGGTGTGCACGCTCTGTGTGTGGTGTTGTGTGTACGGTGTCCTGGGCCCCCTGGCTCCTGTTCACCGGTGTGCACGCTCTGTGTGTGGTGGTGCGTGTACGGTTTCCTGGGCCTCCTGGCTCCTGTTCACAGGTGTGCACGCTCTGTGTGTGGTGCTGTGTGTACGGTGTCCTGGGCCTCCTGGCTCCTGTGCACCGGTGTGCACGCTCTGTGCGTGGTGTTGCGCGTACGGTGTCCTGGGCCTCCTGGCTCCTGTTCACCGGTCTGCACGCCCTGCGTGTGGTGCTGTGTGTACGGTGTCCTGGGCCTCCTGGCTCCTGTTCACCGGTGTGCACGCTCTGCGTGTGGTGTTGCGTGTACGGTGTCCTGGGCCTCCTGGCTCCTGCTCACCGGTGCGCACGCTCTGCGTGTGGTGTTGCGTGTACGGCGTCCTGGGCCTCCTGGCTCCTGTTCACCGGTGTGCACGCTCTGTGTGTGGTGTTGCGTGTACGGTGTCCTGGGCCTCCTGGCTCCTGTTCACCGGTGTGCACGCTCTGTTTGTGGTGTTGCGCGTACGGTGTCCTGGGCTTCCTGGCTCCTGTTCACCGGTGCGCACGCCCTGCGTGTGGTGTTGTGTGTACGGTGTCCTGGGCCTCCCGGCTCCTGTTCACCGGTGTGCACGCTCTGTGCGTGGTGTTGCGCGTACGGTGTCCTGGGCCTCCTGGCTCCTGTTCATCGGTGCGCACGCCCCGCGTGTGGTGTTGTGTGTACGGTGTCCTGGGCCTCCCGGCTCCTGTTCACCGGTGCGCACGCTCTGCGTGTGGTGTTGCGTGTACGGCGTCCTGGGCCTCCTGGCTCCTGTTCACCAGTGTGCACGCTCTGTGTGTGGTGTTGCGTGTACGGCGTCCTGGGCCTCCTGGCTCCTGTTCACCGGTGTGCACGCTCTGTGTGTGGTGTTGCGTGTACGGTGTCCTGGGCTCCCTGGCTCCTGTTCACCGGTGCGCACGCCCTGCGTGTGGTGTTGTGTGTACGGTGTCCTGGGCCTCCCGGCTCCTGTTCACCGGTGTGCACGCTCTGTGTGTGGTGTTGCGTGTACGGTGTCCTGGGCCTCCTGGCTCGTGTTCACCGGTGTAAACGCTCTGCGTGTGGTGTTGTGTGTACGGTGTCCTGGGCCTCCTGGCTCCTGTTCACCGGTGTGCACGCTCTGTGCGTGGTGTTGCGTGTACGGCGTCCTGGGCCTCCTGGCTCCTGCTCACCGGTGTGCACGCTCCGCGCGTGCCGTTGCGTGTACGGTGTCTTGGGCCTCCTGGCTCCTGTTCACCGCTGTGCACGCTCTGTGCGTGGTGTTGCGTGTACGGCGTACCGGGCCTCCTGGCTCCTGTTCACCGGTGTGCTCGCTCTGTGTGTGGTGTTGCGCGTACGGCGTCCTGGGCCTCCTGGCTCCTGTTCGCCGGTGTGCACGCTCTGTGTGTGGTGTTGCGGGTACGGTGTCCTCGGCCTTCTGGCTCCTGTTCACCGGTGTGCACGCTCTGTGTGTGGTGTTGCGTGTACGGTGATCGTACATTTCTGGTATACTTGGACCTGTAGCCATATGAACTACCCAAAACCTGCACTGAATCTTGAAACAACCCTTCCCGATGGCCATATCCAATTTTGGCCTTTCCCTCAGAGGTGAATCGCTGGGATGTTGAATATTCTGCAGACCCTTTCAGGGGTGGTTCATCTGTGTCACTCTCAGACACTGGTCCAGGTGACGCCTCAGCCATCGAGGCCTCTGACAAGTCATCAGTTTCAAGAGACCCCTTTTTGGCAGTAGGTCTGGGTTTCTCATCATCTGCACACCTGATCTTAAGTATTCGTCGCTGCTTCCTGTTCATTTGAGATCGTTGGGATTCGACGCAATTGACTGCGCACAGGTCCTGAGCAGTAGGGGTATTGGGGATAGGATCAGTGGGGGCGTCCCAATCAGCATCATCGGGGACAGTGTGAGTGATCTTGTATGCATTCTGAACACTCTCAGGGGGGGGTGCTGTCCCATATGTGTCAAACAGTACAATACGATACGGAACTGTGGTACACAATTGCTGTCCGGTCGAATTGATGAAAAGGGGAGACCCCACTTCCACATCGATCCAGTCAATGGCAATTTCCCCAAAAGCCCAAAATCAAGGTTTGAACTTACGCACCAGGAGAACGGCCAAACCCCTAGCACCTTCACCTATTACTTTAGTGACAGTCTGGTCCCACAAGGACTCAGGCGCATGTACCCATACCGCCTTGTCCGACCATGGCCGGTTTAAGGCTGACCTGGGGTTTGCCCCGTCCATCACAAGACGTTGCAAACCCCTACTATTACCGTACACATCAATGGAAAGCTGAAATTCCTTATTGTCTGGATCAACTCCGGCTGCCCAGGCCGCAAGCCGATCAAAGACCTCTGGTCTTACTGGGTTTATTTCATCCATCTTACGTTTCCTGTACTTCTTGAAACCTGCTTGTGTTTTTATATGCTGGACCCTCCTATCTGAGGATCGTGCAGGGCTCCTCTGAGCCTTACTGTTGGAAAGAGACCTTGACAAGGGCGTGCACACCCCTGCAGACATATCATCCATGTCCGCCCACAGGTCGAGCTGCTGCAGATCAGCACACTCGGCGACTGGCAGCGTTGCCGGTGACTCTAGGCATTGCTGCCGTTCATAACCCCACCGATTTGGAAACCAATCTGGCGCCCACTGTGGATCGTCCCTTAAAGAGTGGTCCTCTGGGGGTTCAGTCACTTCACCTGTGTGTTGTACCTCAGCCATACTGGGGATTTCCTGGCATCCCGTGCGACCTTCCTGAACCAGCTGAATGGCTTTAACTAGTATGGCCTCGGCACGATGTTCGTAAGCGTCCACTCCGAAATGCCTATCGGCACTCAGGGACGACTCCAGACGCCGACAAAGCGTCGGAGAATTCTGTTTTGGTACCGGTGGATAGTCACCAGCCACTGGAGCCCTCGACCCCGTCGATGCTCCAAAACACGTGACTACAACCGGCAACACAAGAGCCAATACCGGGAGGACAGAAAGCAAGAGCTGCAATTTTTGCAGGTCACCAGGCGACTGCACCGTCAAGCCTGGGGTCTCAGAAGATACAGGATGATTCTCGTTTTGATTGTAACCAGGCTCCCCTGAGCCAGCCACACTCATGGGCAATATGATTCGATGTATGTATAACAGTGTGTGATACACATATGGCAAGAGTTCAATCAGGGGTAAGGATGGGGCAGGGGTAGGGGGGGGGGTATCAGGCACCCTGATGCTTGGCGCCTCCACCAAAGAATTAGGATAGTCAACAGTGAAATCTCATGTAAACCCGTACTACCAAATCCAGCTGTGCCCCTGGTTGATGTGGGTAGGTCCCGGACTACTGTCAGGCACGTAGGAACGTAATATTCAATAATGATCTGAGCAATTCTGTCGCCTGTGAACACAGCATAGGGCGATGAGCCATTATTATAAAGTATGACCTGGATGTTGCCTCGATAATCCCGGTCAATGACTCCACCCCTCACCTGCAAGCTGTGTTTCCACGCTAAGGAGGACCTGTCAGCGATCCTTCCGTATGTGCTGGGAGGTCCCATCAATGAGACATCAGTTGGAACCAATACTTTATCCTGTGGAGGGATTACTATATGCACAGCAGAATACAAATCATATCCTGCCGACTCGGGTGTTCCTTTTGTAGGAATGGTGGCATTTTCAGACAGAATTCTCACGTGCAGTTGCATGAGGCTGGTAGGACCTGCCAGGCAGGGGGGGGGGGTACTCAGACTCAGGCTGCTGTAAGAAAGGTTGAGTTTTCAGACCTGGTCTGGACTTTCCCAGATATGGACGGTCCTGCAGGTCAGCCTCACGCAATGCTCGCACTCCCTTCCTAAGGAATTGAGCATCCACTTGCCTGTCCTCTAAGCAACACTGAACCAACCTGCTTGCGCTGACATGTACCCGTACCTCAGGTCTGTGATCCATGACAATCATCTGGTTCCCAGGATAATATTGCACAGGATGGTGAGATTGTTCTTAAAAGGAAGGGCGGGGGTAACAACAGTCACACAAATGAGGAACATAATCGAGAAACGCGTTGTCATCACCGGTAACTGTTGAAAAGGTTCTGCCACACCCTTGCCTGGTGCACTCAAACTGCCAAAAATATTGCAAGCGAACCCTCTGAAGCTCTGGGGGGGCGTCAAAAGCCTCAGGCAGTTCTGTGAACAAGACTGTCTGCGTTCCATACCTGATCTGCTGTCCATCTCCACTTCTGTCGTCCGCTGTACAATGACCAGCTTGATCGGACAGTCGTTTTGATGACTTCTGTGGTGCTTCTGCAACCACCTGTACGTGGGAAACATGATGTACAATCTCAGAACGCCCATGCTGATAATGGGGCTTATTGCGACGAAGTTTCACACACTCTGCCTGCACATATGCATCATATTCTGGCACGACAGCCAGCCCGTACCGAACCATAAATGGAAAACCCAAAATCAGGCGGGGCCCAATGGCAGCTACGTATACAAAAACATCCACGCATTTGAAAATTTTGAGTTTTCAATTTGTGGTGTAAACCGGCACAGAAACTGTCACTTTCACGCCCTTATTGCCACCCTTGAGGCGGGATTTTCCCGCCGTCACCAACACGATTGGGTGTGGGGCATCTTCAAGTGGAATATTTTGAAATGGCTCATATCCACCAATGGCTACGAGCTCACTTCCTGTGTCCGCCAGGGCCAGAGTGACGATGGTTTCCTTGCCCATCGCATCAGGGAATTGTACCCGTGCTTGTACAAATACTTCCCTCCTGATCTTGGAACCACGTTTGCCCCTGGTACGTGGTTCCCGGTAAATCTCCTCATCAAGGTCGTCCAGTTTGATCACAGTCCCGTTGGCAAACTCTGCTCCTTGACCCACATTCAGCACCCGATGCGCTTTTTTCCTCCGTGTAGGTCACGGTAGGTCAGGCAATGACATCGGGGCGGTACTACGCCACTTCCAGAACTTATTCAGTTTTCGGTGGTGGCGGCGATGTCGCCTGGCCCCCTACGGGGCTGAGGGGCAGTCTTGGGCTCAGTGGCCCTTTGCACCACACTTCTTGCATATGTCCTTGGACTGTGGTCTACTTCGAGGTTTGGACCCTGACCGCGATTCTCGGCTCTGGCTGCGACTCTTGGGTCTCCTCCGTTCAGGATAACGATCTTTGCTTCGACTTCGCCCTCGTTCGCGATCCGATGGTTTCTCATACCCAGGAGTATGCCCTCGCTCACTTCTGCGATCTCCACTGCGTGGTCGACCGTCAGCACTGGAGCGCCCTGGGCTCTGACCACGGTCCTGTCCGCTTTTACGGCGATCCGGCTGAAGGCAATCCTTCGAGGTATGGTCTGTGGCATCGCAATTGTAACACCTCAATTTATGAGGACAGTCCTTTTGAGTGTGGTCTTTAGACTTGCAATTGAAGCATCGACCCCCAGATTTGAGCTTGGCCGTAATATGTGACCGGCTTGACAGTACACTGCCATGTGGAGATATTCTCCTGTCGTCATATCGCGACTGAGATGGCCCCCGGCCTCCGGTTTCTACTCCACTGCGATCCTTGCTGTCCCTTCTGTGGTATGGGGACCTGGACATACCATCTCGATGTTGCCGACGGTAGTCGTGTCGATCACGGCTGCCATTTCGACGTTCTAGGCTGCCATCTTGGCGGCCCTGGCTGCCATCCCGGCGCGAACGGTGCTCATCTCGTCCCCGGGATCGTGATCGTTCTCTGGAAACGGCCCGTACACTGGCCGCGTCATACGTCAAAAACTCCTCCTCCATCTCAGCATACTCGGCGGAACTTAAGAAAGGCATGACATGCATAAATGGTTCCCAATAATTGAATTCTAGGCCTCCATGATCTGCCTGAACTCGATAAATTTTGTTGTATGCCGCCTTAGTTGCAGCATCCTCTGGGCATTCTTTCACATGTCTGCGAAGCTCCTTGATGAGTCGGTCAAGTGCTTGTCTGTGGGTGACGCCTCCCCGCACCAGACTGCCCTCCTCTGACCAGTCATTCATGAAATCTGTCCACGAGAGGGTCGTGAGGGGTTCACTGGGCAACGCACGTCTTCTCCACTTTGCTTCAGGTCTGTGGATGTTTACCATGCGACGTCCAGTGATGTCTTGCCACAGCTCCTCCAGGGATAGACCTTCTCTCCTTCTTTTTTTGGCATGGCGGTCACGGACGTCTTCATTTGTCAGCACCGCCAGAAGGATGTCAGACTGATGTTTTTCATCAAATCGCTCGGCGTAATCGGCCCTCCACTCATTGAATCGTTTGATCCACGCCTCTTGCGTCGCTCGCTCGCAATCCCAAGTGGGCACTTTGGCCATCTTTTTCAGTACTTCATTTACTTGGGGATCAAGCCACGAATTTGTTTGCGTTCCAAACATACCCTGTTCCGTCCGCGGGGCCTCACCAGAATCCTTCAAGTATTTCTGTAACTCATCCATCAATGGCACTGCCCGGACCTCCTTGAACGCTCGCATGTCATCTGGTACACCTGTAGGGCGTACTCTGTACTTCATCTTCATGTTATCGGCGCTCCTGCGTACCATATTAGGCACAAAATGCCCATCCTTCACATATGGCGCCACTGGCAACCACGTCAGTGGATTTTCTTTGGGACACCAATCTGGTGGAGGCTCGTCCGAGCTATTGCCCATGGCACTCGCCACCTCGTATGGATGTGCATACGGGCGCACCATCTCAGATGCCTCACTTCTCGTGGGCAACGGAGCGGCGTGGTGCAAGGGTGGCACCGAGCTCAGTGGCGGCTCTGGATGGTCTAAGACCACAGACGATGTTCCGGGGATGTCGTGCGCTGCTGTATGAGCTGGTGGTGCTGCGGCAGTGGGTGCTGCAGCCCCATGTGAGACCCTGGACACAGTGAAAGCGGCAATCTGGGCTCGCACATCCTGCATTGCCCGTTCCACCTGCGTTTTGTCTGCCTTCTCCTTCTGTATTTCTTCAATGTGACTCAGACGGGACTCCACGTGCCCTTTGTCGATCTTCTCATTTTGTGTGGCTTTGACCCTTCTGATTTTATCTTCCAACGCTCTGAGATCCTCAGAATTTGTGAAGTTGAGGTCCTGAATAGCCTCACCAAGGCGCTCCCAATCAGCCCTGTGATCCTTGTCGGAATCTTGGAGTTGCTGTGCGAGGGTACCTATTTGCGTCTTGAACTCCTCCCTCGTGACTTTCTCATTGTGGATCTTAATGTTCGCTTGGTCAAGGCGATCAATACTCTCCTGCACACTTTCGGAGACGCCCTGTATCGCCCTGGCATGATTCTCATTAGCCTGTGCCACTTCAGATTTGGTGGCCTTCTCGCACTGCATTTTGTGTTGCATATTTTCCACGCGGGCTAAATTCGTACTCAGTGCGGACGAGGCGTCCTCCAAAGACTTGTTTTGTGCAGCGGTCGCACTCGCTAGCTCCATCCTCGTGGCATACACCAGATCCAGCTGCACCCTCATGGCTGTAGTGTCTACAGTGCCCGGGCTCGGACTCTTAGGGCCCTGTGGGGTGCGTGGGGAGCGATTGTCTGCCCCACTAACGTTGGCTGACTCTGCATAAGCCAGCAACCATGATTCCATCTCTGTGGCCTCCGTCATTAAACCCTGTGTCTGGACAACGAGCTGGCTGTGTGATTTCTGCATGTACTGCACCCTTTCCTCAATTTGCCTGCTAGTGTCGCCCACCTGTTTCATTGCGGCCTCCGCCTTAGCGCCTGCAGCAGTGTGGACACCCTGAATTTGTATGTGGATCTCCTGGTTGATTCGGGTTTTGTTCTCCATGGCAGCCTTGACCTTCTGTCCAGCAGTGCTCAGTCGGCCCTCGGTCTCACAGACCTTGTTGGCCACCCCGTCAATTGCCTGCTTCACCTCTTGGACAGTGGTCGCCACATCCTTCACACTGATCATGTCCCTCTCCATTCTGGCAGCCATTGTCTCCGCTCGTTGTGATTCGAAGGCGATGGTTCGCACCGCTTCTGCCGCCTTGTCTTTCTGGCTTTTCGCCTCCCGTGCGCCCTGGGCAGCATCCTCCGCATGCTGCTTTATGGCCCCTTTAGTGGCTATCACCCTGGCCACCGCCGTGTTGGCACTCTGGGCTGCCTCCACCGCCGTGTTGCTGAATTCCTCGATTCGTCTTGCCATTGTGGCGTCCCCTGAAGGAGTGTTGTGTTCTGGATGTGGTGCCCTGACACTCTGGCGCTCTAACTCGTGAATTCGTGCGCCCAGGCTATCCACCTCGTGCGTTGCTGCACCTTTGTGGACGTCCAACGTCTTCTCCAACTTGTCAATCCACTTCTCCGCTCGTTCAACCCGTGACTCAAGAATCTGGTTTTGCGTCCTTGGGATACCTTCGTGACCCTCTTTTTCTGACGTAGATATCCTGTGCTCCAGCTTACTTTCGTGATGAGCCTCTCTTCGCTGGAGCTCGGCACAGTATTGGCGACGGGCGGCCTCCTGCTGCTCCATTCGTGCCGCCAAGGTATTGACTTGTACCTCCAACTCGTTCATCCGCTCATCCCATCCACGATGGTCCGCAAGGAGTGCATTCCATTTGGATGTACCTTGTCTGTCTACTTCCTGGACCCGGGTCTGCACCACCTGGATCGCCTTCTCCACCCCGGCTGGCATCTCCACCACACGTGATGCCTCCTTGGTCTCCAAAATTGTCACTATCCTGGACAACTGGTCCAATTGCCTCACGATGTCACTGAAGTCAACGTCTGACCTTCGTTTTGACACCTCTGGTCTGGTCTGCTTGGCCGTCATCTTATGGATGGCTCTCTTGACAATGGTGTCAATGGTGGCGTCCGGTAGGGCCAAGATATCAACTTGGGAACCTTCATCAGGACGATGCCGCTTGCGCTGGATGAATGTAGTAGGCTTTCGTGATGGCGGTGGTGGAATATCGGTTGACGAGGAACGAGACTTGGTGGGCACATAGGTGATCTTCTTGTTTACCAAGCCAAATGAGGCACGTTTGGCTGTTTCACCATAGCTGACCCGCCGATTTACAGGGATGTTTGTCCCGTGTGCCGCCTCGTCTATTCCATCTCCTAACAGAGTTTATGAAATGTGAGTCAATTTTGCTCCCATTTGCCCAGTTTGGGTTTTCAATAATGACCTTTTGGTCTCCGTGTGGATTGGGGTGAGCAATTGCTCAACTTCTTGGTCCCATTCTTCCGTTTCGGCTCTATGGATTTCCTGAGCGCTCATGTGTCCCAAAGGGGATCGATTTGTACTGCTACCATGTAATAGAGTAGCCCCTGATACTTCCATTGTAGTGCCTTGCTCTACGTTAACCAAAAATCAAAAATAGAAAAAGCTAGGGGCTTGAGATTTCTCTCAAATTTCAAAAAGAAAAATCCCCGAGCAAAGGTAAAAAAGTTGGCACAAACCCTCACCAAGACGAGGCAAACAGCACACACTACAACACAATTTTGTGTCTGACTTTTCCTCGTGGTCCCGGTTGTGCTTGGTGCGCGGAATGGGCTCGGCGCTTACCTTCACGATTGATATGACTCTCCTTGTAACAAATTTATAGTCCACCACTTGAATTGAATTGAGTATTAATTGAAATTCATTGCAAAGAGTCCTGAGATACGAAAGAATCAGACCAAATCAAAGAGTGTCATCGAGGCACTCCATGCATGAAACATGTCGAACACATGGAAAGAGAGATCGAACGAAATTTGATCAAACATCAAACCTATAACTTAACCTGAAGACAAACATTGCATTCACTCGTGAGGTCATGAATGTAATTACACCACGGAGGTCAAAATACATAATGCATATCATGGCATGACACATGATCGAATATCGACTCGCATGATGAAGCATGCACACCTACTTGAGCCACCTCAAGTTGGTCATTAATCTAACATGGCAAATCAATTGCATACTATGTCTATTCATCCATGAAATGTGAATTCAAACAACAACATGGACCAATGTCGTGTAAATCCACAAGGGTTCAACGAAAGAGTATCCAAGACCAACCTTCATTAATTTTCACGGTTCAAAAGCGAAGAATTGGACAATCAACCAACTTCAAGAGAAATATTGGCTCCTTGCAACAAGATGAAGATTCATGCCCAATTGAGAACAATACCATGGTAGGTTGAAGGACTCCCATCAATTGAAAAGATTCAAGGATAATTGAATTCATGGCATTCCAACAACCATTCACAACTCACCACAAGAGTGTGCAAACCTTTCGAAATTGTCACATGGACCAACATACACATACATGATTGTGACAACAATCCATTGGCACCATGAAGGCTTCGCGTGACGAGCATGGTAAAGGGTACCTCACAATTCCTAATTTAGGGATGACCTTGAGTAACACCTCGTGATCGAATATGCATTCATTAACCATGGAAACCTTACGAACATTCACAGATTCCAATTTATTGTCGGCTTCGTGCAACCTAATAATAATCATTCTTGGCGGCGTGACTCAGTCAATGGATAGTAAATCGAACTGACCAGGGAATGCAAAAAAACACAAGATTGGAACAAACAACATATCTGTCGAGACTCAATCATCCAATCGTCACTGGAGATTGCAATCCGCGACCTGTCCGGTCTCGGCCAGCGACTGTCCAATTCCTGCAACTGGATTACTGAATTTCTGAGTCCTGACTGTTGCCTGTCACCGATCCAGAGATGTGCAGTTCTCTTACATAGGGCAACCCACCGTGGTAGGCCAATGACCCTTGCCCAATTCAGCCACAAACGCTACATGTCGTCACAACCCGCAATTTAATGTCACCGGGGGCGGGTTCTGGGCGACGGGCGGATATGCATACTTCAATCGCGCCCCACTCCATAACAACCCCACCGTGATTTCCAACAAACGGCACCACCCATGTGGGCACCTAAACATGTCGGTATGTTTGTTGTGTGGGTTGTGGTGCGAAGTTGAGGGCTCAACCAGGACTGAGACTGTTAACAGCGGGGGGCGTTTCCTTTCTTCAATGCATGACGGAGCAAGACTACTTGCACAACTAAATACTTAAACGAAAAGACTTGGACAAAATTTGCCGCACCTCCAACGCACATCACCGCGTGCGGGCCATGTATCAACACCGTCTTGGGACTTGAACCCAAGATTTTCTGCGACTACGCAGTATTATTGCTTCCTTGATACGAACGGGGAAACAAAAACCCACAGGAAGTGAGGTTCCCTGTACCTCTTCCAACTCAGAAGAAAAAGCGCAAAGGGCAACAACCAAAAAGAACAAACTGATCCAACTACTAATCCATGTACGGGGCGTCACTCCGGACACAGACGACTTGACGACTTGACAATAAACAATGGCCCCATGCAATGACAATCACTTCTTGGCACATGTCACAATGCAGTTACCTAATTACGCAATTTCAGGAAACGGCACAACACGAGGGGGATGAGGCCTCCTTTCTTTCGAGCCGAACCTTCTTGCAGCATGGAGGTATCTGGCCACTATCTGGCCACACGTGAGAGGGTACCCGCGAAAGCCTCCCATGACGCGCCCCGACCCGAAGGGGGCCGGTGCCTTGCGTCCGGGCAACGACCTGTGCGAAACGGTTGACATGCGGCGTGTAAGGAGATCATCATTGCCTTGGGCTTCCGAATGCGCCACAACACGAGGGGGGTTGTTGCCTTGCGCCCGCAGCCTCGTTTGATGACGTGTAGAAGAGGGAACATTCACCACCACTTGAGCACCAGGGTCGAGGTAATTGACTCGTTAACTTGCATCAGGGAAAGGAACTCACCGCCCCTTCTGTCCGAGGGTGGAGACCATACATGCACAACGGTGGTAGGAATGCACGACCACTTTCTAGAGGGCCGAGCCACAAACCATCATCCAAGGTGAGGACAATCCATGTAGGGAAAAAGAACTCACCACCACTTCCTTGGGAGGGTGGAGAACACACATACACGGAGGTAGGATTGCACAACCACTTTCAAGAGGGTCGAGCTACACAACATGGAGGGGGGGGGGGTTGCATGGTGAACCAACACATGGCCTATCACATTACATGCTAGCATTCCGGCCTGCACCTACTGGAATGGTTACCTCTATTACAGTACCGGCGCCGAAGGCGCGTCCCCTCACTTGCCCTGCCCTAAAGGGGGAGCACCGGGGACACTAAGTCATAACCAAAATACCAACCACTGGTACTAGAGATTCTGCGGTGCGCCCTGTAACGTATCACCGATTCACTCATTCGGGTGTATGGTCGTGTGGTTTTGTTAGGAAAGGGGGTACAGGGGGTCGTTTTACATGCCCCTCGATATTTCAATTTGTGATTAAAATTTTCACCACAAGAACCAACGACAAGCACCCTAGCACACAACCAAAGCATGAAAACATGTCTGGTGTGTTGGTGTTGTAATGTGTCGAACAACTCCAGTTCGCAAAAGAAACGAAATCAGGGTCGCATTGCGCGTCCCGAAGTTCAGGGGTAAATCCGAGTAACCCGTTGTGCCTGAAATCACCCGCTAATGCAAACCCAAGTTCTTAGACCACGCTCCCCTCACAATCACAACTTAGGCCTCAGCAGCGTCTTGGCTCGAGCTGGGCTGTGTGTATGTTTTGTGTGGGTGGTTGGTGTGAGCAAATTGAGTCTACGTGTTACCTAAACATGGTCCAGAGGGTTGGATTGAACACGTTTGGATTAAGCAACAAAGAAGGCAAATAATCCGTGCCCATCCCCGATTAGCCCTTGTGACCCAACCAAGTGACTGTGGGGTTTGTTTTGATATTCGTACACTAAGTTTTACCCCTCCACCCAATAACACCACAAGTGGTGTGGGGGTTGGAAGCAAGGATCGAGATATCATATAATACAACATGTCAAAAAAATCCAAAGTGTCATCGCTTTTCAAAGTACGGACCTTTGCCTAGGGCACCGAACGTTCAAAACTCAAGGCCCCGGTGGCTAGGGGCTCAAATTGAAACATGAATCTCCAAGGCGCCCTTCCAAGGCGCCCTTCCAAGGCGCCACGTGCAACTCCAAAGAAGGCACCAAAGGTAAACTTCAAAAGCGCACCAACACCCTTATAAGAGGCTTCGAAAAGTCGACTTCGAAAATACAAACGGCGCGTCCTCGCTGAAGACGAGTCGACGCCAAACGACGCGTCCTCTCCAAAGACGAGTCGACGCCAAGCAATGTGTCCTCTCCAAAGACGAGTCGACGCTAAACGATGCGTTCTCTCCAAAGACAAGTCGGAGCCAAACAACGCGTCCTCTCCAAAGACGAGGCAACGCCAAGCGGCGCGTCCTCTCCAAAGATGGGTCTGTCCAAAGGACTTGTCCTCTCCAAATATGAGTGGAATCCAAATGATAGGTGGAACGCATTTCACCTCCACCATTCGAAGAATGTAAAGGCGACACACAAGGTGGACTTATCAAAAACGGCTCTACAAGAACGTAAAGCAGGCGCGCAAGGAGGACTTATGGAGATCGCCTCCAAAAGTTTGCAATGATGGTGGTCTTCCAGAATGCACACGCCACAAACACATATGGAGTATCCCTAGGTGGTCCTATTGAGAATGCCTTCGAGCCTTGCTGCTTGTAGCCTAATGGTAGGCATTTGCCTGGTATGGAACCCCGGCAAAACGTTTGACTTGAAGATTTGTAACCCACTTCAAATGCAAGTTCACTGATATCTTTGGTTGGTTGCCGCCATCTTGTCCGATGATATGATGGTCTTGCAACTCCATTGTCGAAACCATGGACGTGTACACAAGAAGGCAGCAAAGTGTAGCAAAGAACAACAAACAGCAAGACGACAAAATTGATATCCAAGTACTCCACAGGTTCCAACATGTGAGCTGAAACCATCATAATTCCGATGTACCCTAAATACCAATGTGATTACAATACATTACCCATCCCAATGTTCTCCCAAAACTGAACTAGCACCGTAACCCAAACCAATTATGCCGTAACCCTTATACTCTTCCCAAATCGAGATTACTTTGTCTTAAATCTGTTACGGTTTCGAGCAGCAGCAGTCCAGCGAGCGTACGAGTCGCTATCGCATTCGCAATCGCACTGCAGTGTGTGAATACATCTGAAGCATGGGGATGCCAGGTGCTGTGAACGAAGTGCTGTACGATACTTCGATATCTTTGAACAGGGTTTTTGTCTTCGAATTCGTGAAGTGTGTATGAATTGGTGCTCGTCCTAAAGATCCTGCGCAGAAAGAGGTTTGTCGTATTTTGGGATTTAGGAGAGACAGGACACTTCCCAAGTCAAACGACAACAAGTGGTAGCCAGATAGGTGGCGGGGAGATCAATATCGCCGACCTCTGCGTTACAATCTTCGACACCCTCCTTGATTTCAATTTGAAATTGAACGACCTTTCGACGACGCAGCTATGCTGCACTTCATCAGAAATTGCCTGTTTCGATCCGACTCGCCGTTGCATCACGAGTTTTCGAGTTCGTTAGAGAAGTTCATCACAGAGCGCATCGCAAGTCCAGAAAGCGAGTGGTTTCCACGCATATCTCGTGATCTTCACAGCTTGTCGCAGAAGCTTGCAGATACTCAAGCCAAGGTCATCGAATCGGAGTAGCGCATCGATGCGTTGCAAACATCAGCAGCAAACGCCACTGCGGCAACTGATCACAGAGTCGACATTTTGCAGTCCTCGAGGAAGATGCAACACAAGCTGCAGTAACCGAGCTTCGACGCCTGGAACATGAACTTTCGCAATGTTATGTCCTTCTCAACGAATTTGCACGAGTTTCGGGTCAACAACCTTCGAGTTACTTCGAGTTTCCACAACGTCACCCTCAACCAAACCACAAACACAACCGTCTCGTTGGAGCTATCCACCGTATTCACCGTCAAACAATCAGCCGCCTCAACCTTATCCACCGCAACAGCCACCTCTACAAGCACCTCTCTTTGATCCGTCGATGAATCCAGTCAATTCAATGAATCCAGCCAATCCAGTGAATGCCATGAATGCTCGTTCTCCAACGTTCGAGGTCCTGGGACGCCGTGTTGAACGCCTACGCAAGGTGATTCTATTATTTTCCTGGGAAACCAAGAGCAGGAGAATTTCGAACTTGAAGGGAAGACCTTATGCGAGCCTTTGCTCTGTCGGATATCACTTCATCCGTCGATGAGGTCACCACCATACCGTTCCTCCTCGAAGGTGATGCTGTCGAGTATTATCACAGTCTGACGAAAGTTGTACATTGTGACTGGTTCGAGGTCATGCGTGTGGGGTCAACGCTTCGATTGCATATCCCATGAGCCAGTCTACCTGTCAAGAATGCTGACCTTCAGAGAAAGTGATTTCCCTGGACATGCAGACTACGTGAAGGAATTTCGAACTTGTGTCATCAAGTCGAAGGTTCATACCAGTCACCTCCAGATGGGTTACCTCGTTAACTCTCGATTTGTTGAAGGGTTGTCGAATGACGCTGTCCGCTGGCAGTACATCCTTGAAGACTGTTCAAAATGGCGTTCTGGAGAACAATACAGCTTCGATACGCTGGTGGCGACCATTGCAGAAGCCTACATGGCGGCCAGCTATCAACTCAAAGTGGTACAGAACGCGTCAAGAACGACAACGGATACCGCGGGTGCTGCGGTCTCGAGAGCCCTGCCTATGAATGTTCCGCAAACTTTGACTCCTACAACGTTTCCTTCAAATACTATGCCAACACCACAGGTCAATCCCATGCCGACTCCAGCTGCGGCTCCCATGCCTTTGACTGTGCCAGAGCCCATGAATCTCCACACTATTGCGTAGCTCCGTGAAGAACTACACGCCTACATTGGCGAACGTTGAAATGAGCCGTTCAGTCGCCAAGATGGCCGAGAAACTTTTTTTGCACTGTGCATCCCCTCCATCCCCAGGGTGCTAGGGGCTAATGGTCGGGAAATTGGGCGCTGCTACAACTGTGGTGAACAAGGCCACTTGGACCGCAACTGGTCGAAGAAAACCGCCATCATCTCGAGGAAAAGAACGTCCAGAATCGAGATCAGGCACGCCTCGAAGATATCTGAGTCGAAAAAGTAAGGGACAGTTTTGATCCCGCTCAAAGAGCAGAGAACGGCCCACGACGGCCTAAAAAGCATCTTCGCAGACCTGGTGGTTGACGTCCTCGAGAAGAGCTGAACTCCGCCATCAGTACCGACAAACCTGAAGAGAATTCAACACTCGGATGTGTCAACGTCGAAGGAGCCGAGGATGTGTCTCTGTTCAGGGTTTGGGGGCGCATTTGCGCACGTCGTGATGACTCCTTTGACTCTAGCCTGGAATTGTTAGTCAACTGTGGAGCGATGAGTGACTTCATGTTGATGCAGACCGCAAAGAGGGCGCGACTTCCCCCCTACAAACTGACCGACCCTGGACAAGTCTTAACAGCCGGAGGTGTCCAAGTCGAGGTGCGACACTACACGAGAGCTTATGTTCGAGTTGTAGACCTCGTATTTCGACATCACTTCAAGGTTTCGGAGATTCTGCCAGATGTGGTACTTAATTGGGGTACCATGGCTTCGAAGCTACAATCCTACTGTCAACTGGAAGGAACGGTATGCGGACGTACAGCATGGTTCGAGTTCGTACCGATTGTCTCTCGACGATTCAAGGCATTCCACCCAGCTGCAGTTCCAGGCCGCTTCGAAGCTGGATCTTCTTTCGACAGTTTCATCCAGTACCTCGAGAGCAAGTCCGGTTGGAAGCCCTACACCACATGCCAAGGAGCGCCCTGACTAAACTCGTCTACGCGCGCCCAGAGTGGTGCCAACAGGTTTGATGAGTCCGAAACAGAAGATGGTATCACCGCTGAGGAGTGCAGCGACAAGGAGATCAAGTACATCTCGTTGCCAAAACTTAAACGGGAGATCCGTCGAGCTGATCTCACCGGTGATCAAGTGTTCTTGTGCTGCATGCCTGAATCCCCAGTGCCGGTCGATCAAATGTACAAGATGCAAGAAAAGCAGTGATAATGACGGGCTTGACCCTGTTGGTTGCAAGTTGTCTATTCCAATACACAAATGGGCAGGCCTCTTGGATCGGGAGAAAGCGGAGTTCGGAGACTTACCTCCGGATCGACCTGGGAGAGACCATCCAATACGCCTCAATACGGAAGACAATCCACCGTGGGTACACCATTACAAAATCGACCCGAGTCAATTCGAGGTACTTCGACAACAGCTGGACAATTTACATCGAGCTGGCCGAGTTCGACCATCCTCGAGCCCATATGGAGCGGGTTGCCTTTTGGGGAAGAAAGGGAATGGTAAATGGCGTATGTGCGTCGACTACCGAGCGTTGAATACGCGAGCTGTTCAAGATCGATATCCCTCACCTTCGATCCAATCCATACTGGGTACCCTGGGCGGTTCCACCGTATTTTAGAAGATAGACCTTGTCAGTGGGTTCCATCAGATTCGAATCCACGACGAAGATGTCGAGACAACCGCCTCCAACACACAATTTGGCGCCTTCAAATGGGTTGTTTTGCCTTCTGACCTCTGTAACGCGCCATCGATGTTCCAACGCGTCGTGAATGATGTCCTTCGAGACCACTTTGGGGATCTTCGTATTGGTGTACATCGACGACATTCTCGTCTTTCAGAAGGATGCTGAGGAACACCAACGACATTTGAATTTAATAAACGAACTACTACGTCGACACCAACTGTTTCCCTGCATCGATAAATCCACATTCTTCCAGAGTGGAGTACCCTTTTGCGGATACATCGTCGAAAAGGATGGAGTACACATGGACGTTGAAAAGATAAAGGTCATTCAAGGTTGGCCTCCGCCAGCCACAGTTCATGAAGTTCTACAATTATCGGGTTGTGTGGATTTGACGAGCAGTTTGTCGAAGGATTCCAAGCTGTGGCGGCCCCTCTGACCGCGATGTTTAGGGCAGATTTTGAGTGGGAGTAGACAGCTGTGCACCAAGGTTCCTTCGACAAGCTGAAGCAAGCAATGATCAATGCGACACATCTCAGTGCCATCAACCCCCGACAGCAGTATCACTTGTACACGGATGCTTGGAAAGAATGCGTGGCTGTCACGCTAGTGCAGCGATGCGCGCATGGAAAGTACAAGGGACATCTCCGACCTATTGCCTTCATGTCGCGGAAAATGCAACCTGCCAAAACTCGATACCCGATTCGAGAACAGGAGCTGTTGGCCATCGTGTTAGCCTTGAAGCAGTGGTTCCATCCACTTCGAGGACCACAGCAGGTGTATATGCACACTGACCACGAAAGCCTTCGTTATCTCACCACGTCAAGTATGTTGGCCCCATTTCCTCGAGGAATACAACCTCACGCTGTGGTATGCACCGGGCCTGGAGAACCCAGCAGCAGACGCCTGTTCCTGCCTGACTTCGCGACAGTTGATGGACATCGAGAATGCTACACGTACACGGGCCTTTGTAATACCCTTGGTCGAGAACTTGGCTTCACCGGAAGGAGAACCTGTCGATGAGTTCCTGCATGTGCTCCAGGACTCGTTCTCACACATTGAAGTGTGGCCCCAGCCATACGACCATCTGTACGTTTCGCTTCGAAGCGGACGCTGCTTGGGGAAGGAACCTGATGTTCACGAGGTTGCGCAACCAGCCCTCCAATTCGACACCGAACCAGCCCTCGGGCCGGAGGACCTGGAGCCACTACCGTCAAAAGAGACAGCCGTCGAGCCGGAGGATCAGGAGCTACTGCCATCAAACGAGATTCTGGCTGAGGATTCACACCAACCAAAGGTACATCTGGATGATGCTGGCAACAAGCCACAAATGCCTACCGAGACCGACGAACTTCCCGACATAGGGATGGACCACCCGCTTCGAGTCACGTTTGGCAAAGAACTTCGATATGCTCCGTCCCTGGCGGAACTGATTCGCTGTTGACACCACCGAGACGGCACACTACAATCAGTTCCCTTGCCTATAATTGGGCCGAACACACCGTACCCGTCCAGTCTTAAAGGTACACACCGTTGAGTACACCGACACTATCAGTGCAAGGATTTGACTTCGACAGCTGTGTGGGCAGCAGCCTATCGAGAAGATCCACGTACGAGACACATCTACGAAGTCGCGGTTCGAAGTCCTGCGGCACGACTGGAACTCCCTGATGCCAAGTTATCCTTCGATGATGGTAAATTCTTCCATTTGTCAACGATGGGCATGGGCCGGCGCCCTGGCCCTGGACTTTGTTCGAACAAAAATGATCAATGCGACACATCTCAATGCCATCGGACCCCAACAGCAGTATCACTTGTACACGCATGCTTCGAAAGATTGCGTGGGGGCCACGCTAGCGCAGCGATTTGCGCATGGGAAGTACAAGGGACATATTCGACCGATTGCCTTTATGTCGCGGAAGATGCAATCTGCTGAAACTCGCTACCCGATTCGAGAACAGGAGTTGTTGGCGGTCAAGCTAGCTCTGAAGCAGTGGTTTCATCTACTTCGAGGACCACAGCAGGTGCATGTGCACACTGACCACGAAAGCCTTCGTTATCTTAAGACGTGTCCTGGAACACTAACACCACGACAAGCACGTTGGTTCCAGTTCCTTGAGGAGTACAACCTCACATTGTAGTACGTACCGGGTCTCGAGAATCCAGCAGCGGACGCCTGTTCCCGGGTGACGTCGCAACAGTTGATGGACATCGAGAATGCTACACGTACACGGGCCTTCGTGGTACCTTTGGTCGAGAACTGGGTTTCACCTGAAGAGGAACCTGTCGATGAGTTCCTACATGTGCTCCAGGACTCGTTCTCGCATGATGAAGTCTGGCCCCAGCCAGACAACCACCTGTACGTGTCACTTCGAAGCGGACGCTCCGTGGGGAAGGGACCTGATGTTGACGAAGGGGGAGAACCAGCCCACCAATTCGACACCAAACCAGCCCTCGGGCTGGAGGACCTGGACCCACTGCCGTCGAACGAGGCGCTGGCTGAGGATTCACACCAGTCTGAAATACATCTCGATGATGCTGGCAATGAAGTACCAGACATGTCGACCGACACCGATGACCTTCCCGACATAGACATGGACCGCCCTCTTCGAGTCACTTTTGGCAAAGAACTTCGATATGCCCCGACCTTGACGGAACTGATCCGCTGTCGACGCCACCGAGACGGTACACTACCGCTAGTTCCCTTGCCTAAGGTGGAACTGAACACACCTTACCTGTCGAGTTTTAAAGGTACACACCGTTGAGTACACCGACACTATCCGTGTGGGGATTTGAGTTTGACGGCTGTATGGGCAGCAGCCTATCGGGAGGACCCAGGTACGAGATACATCTACGAAGTCGCGGTTCGAAGCCCTACGGCACCATGACACCAACTCCGAGACGCCAAGTTGTCCTTCGACGACGGCAAGTTCTTCCATCTGTCAACAATTGGCAAGGGTGTGCTTGTCCCCCGAACGCTGGTTATGTCGATTGTGGCCATGTATCACGAGTCGGAATTTTACGGCCACTCGGGAGTACTTCGAACCATGGCGCTGATTAAACGTGATTACGTTTTTTTGCATCTTCGACACTACATCGAACATTACATTATGAGCTGTGATGTGTGTCAAGCGGCTAAGTCACGGCGTGTTGACACCGCCAGACAGTCCAGGCCCTTGCCGGTGCCTGACACCAACCGGCATAGTGTGTCCGTCGATTTGGTTTGGGGATTGCCGTTTAACACTAGAAGCCATGACGATATCATGAGTGTGGTCGATCGATTCTCCAAACTGGGAATGTTCATCCCTTGCCGCAAAGACATGACAGCCGACGACCTTGTCTATGTGTTCCTGCCTGAAGTGATTCGACTCAAAGGATGCCCCCGACAAATGTTTTCGGATCGAGACAAGCTGTTCAAGTCCCAGGCGTACAAAGAGTTGGCACTGCGTTTCAAGATCGAGATGCACCATACGGTAGCCAACCGCCCTCGAGGCAACGGCCTGGCGGAGCGCAGCAACCAGTGGATCCCTCAACGCTTGGGCACACACGGCATCTTTGGTAACAACGAGTGGGCAGTGGACCTTCTGTTCGCCGAGATTCATTTTGACCACCTGACGTCCAACAGTCTTCGACTGTCTCTGTTTGAGATTGATGAGGGATGTACACCCCATTTTCCATTGCATTTTCCCCGAATGACCTCTCATGCACATGAACTTTCGACCGTGAATGATTACGTGCATCGAACTGAACGTACCTTCGATTCTGTGCATGTAATGCTTGCCGAGGAACGTGGACGCCAGATGCATGTGGTCCTGCAAATGGACCAACACGTTCGAGTGCCTGAAGTGGGAGAGCAATGGTGGATGTTAGTGCCCGAAAATCAACACAAAGCGAAACTCGATGTTGTTTGGTGCGGCCCTTACAAAGTTCTCCAAGTACTCAACAAGGGCGAGAATGTTAAACTGGACAAGCCAGCACTTTCGATGCGTTGCGAGCTCCTAATCGAGACAGCATAAGGCCCTACATCCATCAAGAGGGACAGCCAGTGTGAGAATTCCCGGTGCCGCCTGTCAAGAGTGGGGATTCTCCTCGACTTGTTAAGATTCTGGCTAGACGTCGAGTGTGATCTAAAAAGCCCCGCGCATTCCTGTACCGCTGTGAATGGGATGACAACACTTCGCCTTGCGAGTCGAGTAAAGCCCTAGAGGAGAGTCCAGTGTATCTTGAGTTCCTTCCACTCCACCCTCAGTAACCTCATCTCTCTGCAGCGTGAACGTTCGAGAACTCATGCGGGGTTCCAGGTCGACCACTGGAGCCTCAGTCTACGGTTCTACTCCCCGGACATCCCAAACTGCCTCTCGACCTCCGCCCTCTCGAGCATCACCGTCGAATGTCATCCATGTTGACGAGATGAACGACGCTGCTGACAATGATGGCGATGGTGCCGAAGCCTGAGTGAGGGCGACCTCAGACCGCCGCTGTCGACCAGTCGCGTCAGCGCCAGCCCGACCAAGTTGATCACTGGACCCGTTCCCAGCGCCGAACTACAGCCAGTCGGCGTACGCCGGGAGTTCGAAAGGCACAGGAGGCCTCTCATCGAAAGGAGGCAAAGGAGATTAGTCCTCCCGCGGGACGTTTGCCGTAGTGGCACACAGTGGTCGAATCGTCATGTCAGGAGCCACGACAGGCTTGGAGACGCTCGAGCAAGCCCTGGCCAATTGGCCTATCCTGGAATTGACCTGGGAGGGGGGACCCCCGACCGACATTGCCCCAAAATTTTGCAAGATGTACGTGCACCCTCCCCAGAACAACGCCGAATAACCTCAACGGCAGTGCTCAAGCCTCGAAGGGCCTGATACAAGAGAGATATTCTTGATTAGTGCCCTAATAGTTTTGATGAAATCCTGCAAGTTTTGGTGTTGAAAAACACGACCAAAGCAGCAAGTAGAGCAAGAACAGGATGTGGATCGAATCAATTAATAGTTTTCAAATCCAGTGCATCACGGAACGGCGAAAAAAATAGACCCTCAGAAAGACAAAGCAGGCTTAAGTACAAAGATTCAATCACAAAAGGATAGAACAAATGGTTTTTTTGTGAAAACTGGGATGGCTCGGGTCTCCAAGTTCGCATCAAGCACTTCATGTGCACTCCTTTGGATGAAATGGAGTTGGTCAGGAATCTGGAACATAAGAGTTAGGCCAGACAGAGGATATGGCTTGTCCAGCATGGCCAAGCAACTGAATTCAGAAACAGTTAAAGCGTAGAACCACAATAAGTGGTACAATCAGCTGAGTATAAGGGTCTTGAGATGGGGGACCACTAGGCTTAACCTACAAGGCCTTTGGCATGAAGTGCCTACTTTATTTCGGTATAACCTCCATGAAGGAAGATACCTCCGTCCAGTTGAGTGGTAGGGGTGAACTTCATGGGGGGGCTAGGGTTATGACCCTAGTTACTTTGAGAAAGTGTACTTTAAACTTCAAGAGAGACATAAAAATGATTAAGTTTGTCTCAGCATCAACAAAAGGCTTTCAGAGGGGGGCTTGGCCTGGATCAGGTCCTCCAAGAAAGACATGGCAGTGACTTTTTCTTATTCCCCCCTGGAGTACTAGTTGATCAACCTAGTAGGACAAAGGAAAAAAGCTCAAACGTCCCCAAAATTACCTCGGAAAATGCATTAAACCAGCCAAAGACATTCCCATCAGTGCATAGAAGCCTATCCCACTGTAGGTACCCTTCAAAAACAGTGTAAGGTACCGTGAATGATGTCCCTTCGATGGGGCATTCCTCAAAAGGCGCCAGCGTGCTGCGAAAGCCTTTGATAGAAATTTGGGGGTAGTGGGGTTTGAACCCTGGACTCCCTCCCTAGAGCACACATGCTTGCCCACTAGGGTATAGTCGAACGCTCTAATGCTGACGGCTATTGCTGTATAAACAGCGTTTTAGTAAACATCCTGACCAAGGGCCAGGGCGGAGCAATACTCCTAATGGAGGGCACCTAAATCCAGGGGCTGGAAAAAAAGAAAATGGAACTGACAGGGAGTGAGTCCTGTGGTTTAGCGAACGGGGTAGCGATTTAAGAAGTCAAATCGCTAGAAATTGACGAAACGACGTTGAAAATCGTCATTTTTAGGCTAAAGCCCAAAGTTGCAGACAAGCGCAACACGAGCGCAAAGCTAAAAAGAGTTGCGCAACCGTAAACGGCTCCTGAAAAAGACGGTATGAGCTGTAGTTCTTAAAGCTTTTAAAAGAAACTTTTGCACAGTTGCCCTAAAAAGTTTATAAACGTTAGGAAAAGGTATTGAATGGAAACCCACAGAACAGAGCAGGGGGAGGACCCACCTCTCAGGTATGTTACTGTCATGTCATACGCATGCATTGCGTTTGTGGTGGTAGTTTCGCTAAAACGCTAGGGTTGTCACTGTTGCGTTCGTCCGGGGTTCGGGCGTTCACTTTCCTTGCTCTGCACAGGTGAAAACGGAAATGAAAGGTATGTGAAGCGAATGGAGCACACAGCGCGCACGTAGGGTTAGTGTATGCGCTGTGCTCGCGATGCATGTGCCTAATCTAGGCATCACGTTGTGGCGCTTTCCCTGTGTCCCAGTCCACTCTTCTCTTCTTTTCCCAGGTCACAAAGGAAAGTGCCTGCTCGTGTTCGAGTAGCCGTAGCGCTAAAAAAGGGTTGCTTAAACCGCTTAGGCTTATTTTGAGCTGTCAGTTGCTCGCCATTTCGATGCTTCTTCTGCAGGAAACAAGGTAAGAAGGGCATGCATGACACACGATGCATTAATCGCTTAGTGTTGTTTACAACTCGCCGTAGCGTTGTTTAAACGCTTAGGGTTGTCCTTGCGTTCGTGTTCCCTTCGGCATTCACATGGCGCGTGGAGAGTAAGGTACGTAAGCCCAAGAGGAGGTCACCTCCTGGTTGAGTCGCGTAATGGTTGGATGCTGTGGGTTAAATTAGGAAAAACAGTGTTGTCAATCGCCTCCCTTCCCTGCATACGCACGATGCATTAAAGGGATGTAGGCCACGCGCTGTGCAAACGGTATGACCCTTGTTTGGGCTACTCAGGGCTCCGCCCTAAGTTCTATAAGAGAACGGGCGGAGTCCTTAAGTTTGCTTGCTTGCGGCTTGGTTAGAGGACAGTGTATTATTTTCCAGCCTAAGAAGCGTATAACATCTGGAGGCTGGTTAGGTTCCTCAGCCGCTAACCAAGTCTCATCCGCTTTATTCTCGGGTGGGCAAGGTCAGGGTGATTGATGCAGCAGCAGTTCCCTTCAGCGACCTTTCATTTTTCTGCCCACGCTAAAAAGGGCGCAGATCACAGAATCAACAAACTGTACCTCAGCCAGGAGTGGCGAGGACAGTCCGACCTCATCATCATACACGCTGTGTGTGAAGGGTTATGCCCAGCAGGGGGCTGCCCGCGGCCAGATCGCGAGTCCTGTAGATTAGGATGCGTCGCGCGGTGCTGAAATTCAGGATTTTGTCTCGAGAAAAACTGAGATTTTATAGTGCAATTTCTGTCATTTAATGCAGGGTATTGTATTATGAACCGGATGAAGGATTTACAAAAAATTCATGGAATTTCGAGGATTGAGAGAGATGTTTTGAACTTCGTCGTGCCTTGCAACTTGGTCGACGGATCTGGTTCAGTACTCCTGGCGGTTGCAGGAGTACACAAATTTGTTGTACTTTCTAAAACGCCGCAACAGTGCCGAAGGAGTTCAGCCATACAACGCTGGTGACGAGGACCGAGGTATGCAGTGTTCTGATGACGGTGAGACCTCTTTGGAGATTGGGAAAAGTTCAGAGCTGAGGACACTCAACGTGCGCAGGCTACGGCGCTTAGTGTCTCAGTACTTGGCCATGGAGCAGCCAGTGAATGGGGACCTTGAAAGGAGAGAAGTGGAGAGGTATAAAAAGTTCAGTGATTCCAAACTCAGGAACGTGCGAGCGGCGGTCAGCAAGTGGCCGTATGAAACGTATGAGGCACGGTCTGCGCGTAAGGAGCTGATCAGAAGAGATTAATGGGTTGACAGCCCCTTGGAAAACGATTATGGTGATGCTGGAGAGGAGCTCATCAAGCCAGGTGCATGGTACCGTTTCAACGAAAATCAGAATGCCGCCGAAGTCGCAACTGTGGCTTTGGTGTCAGCTTTCGTGCATGTGTGTTGCCTCATGGTGCCTCGTAGCAAGACTCGTCGTGGAAGGTGAAGCCAAGCGGCCGTGGATCGACGGGGAACTCATCCCACCTGCTCTTGAAGTCGTGGCAGGCTGTTGCACGCAGGAGCTGGGCAGTAGCGGCCGAGTGCTGCACGCCTATGGAGGAGCTGTTCTCGTTTCCACAGAGGCACCAAGCGGTTCGTTTGTCTTACATGTAAGGGCAGCAGCGCTGGAGTGCGCGCTGAGATTGCTCGTCGTCGTGAAGAGGATTTTCTTGACAGCGCTCTGGAGAGTGCGCTGTGGATTCTCGCTGAAGAGAGCGAGAGTTGGACGCACTGATATGCAGCTGACAAGCTGAAGAGGATTCCAAGAGCGCACTAAGGAGCAGTCGACACAGGCAGTGGCGTTATGGATAGAGGTTAAGCGTGAGTCTGCGTGTGTTCGAGCGCGCTTGCTTGGGAGCAGTGCTTCAAAGTCACTGCTTGCTGGTGGTGCTCTAGTGGCACCTTGGAATACCTACGGACGTGGCAGTTTCCCACTGCATTACCTGATTTCAGACTCAGCTCAGCTTCACTTCGTGTCAGATACGCTACCACAGCCTGTGGTGGGATCAACGCAGCGCTGGACAGCTGGGTTGACGCGCGCCTCCCTTGAGCCTCGTGCTTAGGCTGGAGGGCCGGCAGCGCGTTTGTCCTTGTGGTTTTTCCCTCTTTTCCTCAGTGCTCGTCAAGTTTTATTTTATGTGGCTGAGTCTAGCTCAAATGAGCTTGATGTGACAAACGGGTTTGACACCAAGCGCCTTAGGCGCTCAAAAAGCACTGTTTTTGTGCTCAGTGGCTCACACTGATGTGCAGCCTTGCTTCAGTTTTTTGAATCTGAGGCCCCAGGTTCATTTTTACACTGGCCTGATTTTGAGCATTTTGCTCAGGGGATTTCAACCAAATTTTGGCTTGATTTGCTGACAAGAGGAATTTTTTTGAAAGACTTCTGACTTTTTTTCAGAGTCACAGGGTAGCTTTTCTGTTTTTTAAATATTTGTTCCTGTTCGGGAGCTGGGGCACGACCATGCATCACCCCTTTTTTTTACTCCCACATTTCATCTACGGGTAAACTTATTATATTTTTTTGTACCCTCCCCACCCATTGTTCCGGTTTGGGACTCACATACTCTGCCACTGCAGAGTCCATTGCAGAGCCACTGCTCCTGCTCTGACTCCAGCCTACCCACAGAGGATTTATAGCCTCAGTGGACACATACACTCTAGGCCAGAGTGTATGGGAAAATTCTGCTTTGTTATTTTTTTTGCAAGAGAATTTGGGGGTGCAGTTTTTTGCCTGCGGGTAGCACCTCACGGTGGGAGGGGGGAGTGGTCTCAGCACTATATGTGCTGCAGACCCGTGTACTGTTTGTTTGCATAATTTTTCTAGGGACGCTCAGAGAATTTTTCAATGTTTGCGTGTGTACACACTTGTGCATATGCTTCTGTATTATATATGCATCCATTCACGTTTGCCCTAACTCTCTGAATTTATGACCTGCCATCATCTTTCTGTTTCCTTGTCTTTTCAGGTGGAAATACGTCAGAGGTCGAAATCAGAAAAAGAAAATTTTCACTAACGCCCAGTGAAGCCAGGTCTGTGTTTTTTCTCTGTTGTTCTGCACCACGCCCCCCTGTGGTATAGTCTCCTCTGTTTTGTTTCTCTCTGCTACTGCAGTGAGATACGTGGAGGTCCAGAAGGAGCTCAGAAGTAATTTAATTTCATATATCTTACAAGGCCGCAGCAGAATGTTCTTGTATATTAGCCTTAAGGGTTACTGTATCCTGTTGGGCAGCACAGTGTGTTCTTCACTGTCTTTTTTCTTTGCCCTGTTGTTGCTGCTTTTGTGCCTGTTTGTCAATTTTTTTTACACTTCTGAGCAGGGCTTTTTGGTGCAGGAAATCTTTTTCGGACCAGACAGATGGCATGGGCAATAAGTAGAACACAATCAGTGAAACTGTTTTGTATTTCAGTTTTTGGAAAACAGCCCCTCTGAGTTTTAGGCCAGGAGTTTAGAGCAGCATTTTGCTTAGGTGAATTTCAGTTTGAAAACGTTTAGTGCTTTCTCAGGAATTTTCTCCCATAGTCAGCTGGGTTTTTAGGTGGCAGTGACCTTCCCACTCAGGATAGTGAATAGAATACCCGAAGGAAAGTCGAGGGACCTTAGTTCAGGACTCCAGGTCTTGGGGTTAGGACAATGTATCATATCTCAGTCAATTTCAGCAAAATGTTTCTGTCCATGGCTGTGCATACCCCTGGGTTTGTGTCAGCCACTGCAGGTGGCCTAGTGGCTGCGGCAAGGACTTGGCGGGGGGTGTGACGGGTTATGCCCAGCAGGGGGCTGCCTCCGGCCAGATCGCGAGTCCTGTAGATTAGGATGCGTCGCGCGGTGCTGAAATTCAGGATTTTGTATCGAGAAAAACTGAGAATTTACAGTGCTATTTCTGTATTTTAATGCAGGGTATTGTATTATGAACCGGATGAAGGATTTACAACAAATTCAAGGAATTTCAAGGATTTAGAGATATGTTTTGAATTTTGTCGTGCCTTGCAATTTCGTCGACGGATCCGGTTCAGTACACCTGGCGGTTGCACGAGTATACACTGTGCACGCAAACAGAGCACTCCTTCCTTCCAAGCCCTGGCAGGGAAGCGTTTGGAGACGTCCGTGTCAGGCCATAGTCGCTTAGTAGCGCTGTGTTCTCTTGTAATCTCACAGGAGAGCCAGTAGGGCTCGGGACTTCTTCATCTTGGACACCCAGTAGCGTGTGTAGGGGTTAGGGTCAGCAATCCTGGTAGGGACTGAGTGCGGCTGTGCTCCCCCTGCCTTCGAAGGCTGGTGCTGCCGTTAGTGAGTGTAGTGTAGTGGTGTCTCCTGTCCCGCGTGCTTTTCCTCGTGGGCAGGGGAGTGTGTTAGTTTTTGACCCTTAGAAAAATGGGCCTTTTGTATGCCCTTAGCACACTTGACCACCCCTCCCCTCTAGTAGGTAGGGCTTTTGCCGTCTTCCCCAAAGGATAGGCGCCAGGACAGAAAAAAGGCGCCATAGGAGTGGTAATAGTACCTGATTAGGATCCCGGGTCCAACGTCACCGAAGCCTGGTCTCCGGGAGCCAGGCTGAAGAGTGAAGTGAGACACATACAGATATACGTAGCATACTTGGGGGTATGGTAACCCTGTAAGGAAGGGTAGGAAACGATGGGTCTGGACCAGTCAGGGGTCCTAACTGTGGGCACGCTTGTCCCAAAGAAGGGTGGACACACCTTGCTTCACTGCACGTTGCTTGTCATTCCCCCTTGGAGTAGTAAGCCACCGCTCTTCCTTGGCCCCCCAAGGTCATATCATCAGGGCAGTTCCCATGCAACACATGGTCAAGAGGGCACACACACGCTGGGTGGCTGCAAACCTGATAAGCGGCCATCTGCCTCACGCTGGTAACCATAGGCATGGGACTGCAGGGCACAGCAAGGGCAGGTAGAGTGCTCCGCAAATAGCAGACGTGTAGGTGTCTGGAGTGCTGAACCCGACTGGGGGTGGGAGTTAGTACATTCACCGTAACTGGAGCTCTACACGAGTCCTGAACCTGTCCTGGCACACACTGCGTAGGCCTAGCTATCAGCACAAGAGTGCTCAACACACCTGGGAGCTTAGAAAACAGTAAATAGATAGGCACAAGGAGATTAGTTTTTCTTCTTCCGCTGGGACAGAGTCTCAGCACCAGTTAGTAGCTGTCCCTCGTTGATCTCAACGAGGTAGGAGCAAAAGATGGGGTTGATACTCCCATCTAGCTGTATAAGGGTGGACATAGGTTCCCAGGTCGCCTCAGATAGCTCATATCCAGCCCACAGGGTAACGAACTTCCAAATCTGTTTATACTTGTGGCGGCAGGAGGCACCCATGCGCCCCATACAGCAGAAATGCCCCACCCTCCGCGGCGACAAAGACGACAAGGAAAGGCGACAGACCATCACGTGCCAGAAGTTCCACCCAAATACCGGATACCGCTTCCACCTGATGTACGCGTATATCACCCAGGGGCGCCCGGACAGAGGCCTCCTCCGCCTCACCCCACGAGCCCAGGCGGTCATCACCCAGCGGATAGGCGTCTATGCGGCGCTGCTACTGCAACCCACGCAAATTACCAGCAGAACCGCCCAAGGGAACACCGTCTACGTCTATCACCCCACAGCAAATGCCCGCCTACCCATACCCAGCGACACCGACATCATCTACTTCACTGACGCATCTGGCACCCAGCAACGCACCCCCACGGTCGGTTGCGCCTCCGTACGCATCACTGGGCGCGCGGACGGCCTCCACATGGAACACCACACCGGGGCCACCATCTTTGGGGGGTCCTTTCACGGCGAACTGCGCACACTGGCGGACTCCGTCACCGCCACACCACCACCCGCAACGATCGAGCCCCGCAACGTCTGCGTAGTCGTGGACGCCACTGTCAACATCCACCTCACCAGGCGCCTCGCGGACCTGCCCCTCCACAGGGCGCTCCAGTCCGGCCTCACCACACAAGCGTTGGGGCTATGGATGGGTTTTGAGGTTTGAGGTTTCATTTTGCGGGTACTAGACGCCTTTCGGCCCCGGAGGGCAACCTGGTCGGGCCAGGTGATATCCTCCCCACCGGGTCCTAGTGAAGAGCCCTCCAAGACGCACCTCCTGCCTGGTGGCGGAGTCCCCCGGGCCCACAGGGCTCGGAGCCCCGTCCCTCCCCGGCTTCGCCTTTTCGCCAGTCCCCGGTCAGTGCATCAATTCGCAGCCGTGGCTGCGGGCGCTTACCCACTGCATCGCCCCCCTAATGCGTGGTCGCCCGGGGCGCTGGCGCTGCCGGGTCCGTGCTACTGGCTTGTCGCCAGTGGGACCCCCTTGGGCTGGCGCGGTGGCTGCCTAGCCTTGGGGTTGGGGCCTGGCGCAGTGCGCCACTACTGCCTTGGCGGGTGCAGTGCCCGGTCCCTGTGTGCGCGGCGCTCGCGGCTGGTTCGGGGGGCTCGGGCCGGTACCTGGTGTCGTGTCCCCCCCCTTTCCTCCTTCCTGCCCCTCGTGTCCCGCGCTGTGTGTGGCGGGCCGTCCCGTCCGGGTGTCCCTTACCCTCGCTCGCTGGTACGGCATTCCACGCGGTCTGTGCGTTCAGGGAGCTCGGTCTGATTGCCCTTCTGGTATTCCCTGCGTGCCCTTTGTGTGTGTGTGCGCTCGCGCTCCCGCGGCGTCCGCTTCCCCCCCACGCTCCCCTGGCTGGTGTGGCGCGCGCACCTCGCGCGGTCCCGGCGCTTGGCGCTGGTAGGGCCGTTCCACGCGGTCCGTGCCCCTCAGCGTGTCCTGCCCCGGTCCCTTGCTCCGTTTGGCGTGCTTGCAGGGGGGCCGCCCGGTCCCGTTTCCCCCCTACCTGGCTTGCGATTGTGCGCCCCCCGTGGGGTGGGTCTGCGCGTCCGGGGGGTGGGGTGGGGGGGGGGGGGGCGGCCTGTGCGCCGCGCCCCCCGTGGGGCGGGGGGTCGCTCTGCCTCGCTCCGTCCGTCTGCCTTCCCTGGGCAGGCAACAAAGCGGGTGTCTCTGGCTTTCTTCTGGTCATCAAGGGCGTGGCCCCCATACTGCTCCGGTTCCTGCCCGCTCGCCGTCTCTGGGCGCGGTGCGTGTGGCGCCCTGGCACGTTGGCGCGGGTTCGCTTGTTCTCCGCGGCTCCTGTGTGAGCAGGCGGCTGGGGCGGGGCGGCGGGCCTTGCTCTGGCCCCCCTCTCAGGTGCCGCGGTCCCGCCGGGGGGAGGGGGGACCATCCTTTCTGCCTCGGGGGGGTGGGGGCCGGCGCCCCCGCGGCTTGCGGGCCGGTAGGGGGGGTGGGGCAGTGGGGGGTCGCGCCGCGGCCCCCCTGCTTTCCCTCTGGGGGGCGGCCCGCGATTCCCCACCGTGCGCCCCTCTCGTCGTCGGCGCATCCCCCCCCCGGCGTGCGCGTTCGGCCGGGGTCGCGGGGCCGCCCCGTGCAACGGCTGCGGCCTGCCTGGCGGGATGGAGGGGGGAGGGGCGGCCCGTGAACCGCTCCCCTGGGGGCCCCGACGGACCCAAACGCTCCCTCAGCCCTCCCCGAGTGGGCAACCATGCGGGTGTCACTGGCGATGCTCTGGTCATGGGGGGCGCGGCCCCAATACTGTTCCGGTTCGTCGTTGCGTTCCGCCCCCGGGCGTGGTCTGTGCGTCGCTCCGGCGCGCTGGTGCGGGCTCGCCCGTCGGCCGCGACCTCTGCGGGAGCAGGCGGCGGGGGGCGGCAGGGCGCACGGCGTGCGGGTCCAGCTGCGCCCCCCCCTCCCCCCCCGCGTCGCGGTCCCTTCTGGGGGAGGGGGGGCGTCCCCTCGGCTCCGGGGGGGCAGAGGGCCGGGGGGGGAGCGGGTGAGGTGGGCCGATCCGCTGCTCCCCGCCTCCCTGCCCTGTCGGGTGTCGGCCTGTCATCCTTTGTCTCCGGCGCGCCCCCCTGGGGTGTACTCGTGCTGTGGGGGTTGCCGGGCAGCCGTGGGCGTCAGGCGCGGCCCGGTCGGCCGCCAGTGGGTCAGTGCGGCGGGGGGGGGGGGGGGGGGGGGGTGATCTCCTCGTCCTGGTCCGCGCCGCCGCCTCCTCCAGGCCGGCCTCTGAGTCAGCCGCTCCGTTCGCGCCTTCCTGGGCGCCGCCGTTCCGTTGTCGGTCGGTAGCGGGTAATGCGGGAGTGTGCGGGCGGTCCACCGGAGGCGCTTGGCGTGCAGCTGCGCTTGCAGCGGCCCCGTTCCCCCCCCCCCCCCCCGGGTGCAGCGGCCTCCCCGAGGGGGTGCGAGGCTGCTGTCTCTCTGGCCAGCCTCTGTCCGCTCTTGGGCCGAGGAGGGGGGGGGGGGGAGAGGCACCCAGGTCCCCTGACGCCGCCCCCCGACGGCCGCGGGGGCCTGGCCTGGCGGTTCCGGCCCCGGGGGGCCAGCTGTCAGCTCAGAGGGCAGACCCTTCCCCCGCCCCCCTCTACCCTGTGAGCGCTGGACCCTCGTGCAGGCCCTCGCTTGCGTTCCCTGCTCCCCCCGCCGTCGTCGCGCGGCGCTGGATGGTTTGGGGGGGGGGGGGGGAGGGCTGGTGGGTGCTGGGGGCGGCTGTGAGGGTCAGCGGTCAGCGGTTAGTGGGCTGCGGGGCAGTGGGCCCCCCCTCGTGCTCGTTGTCCCCGCCCTCCCGCCCACAGGAGGTGGCGCGCGCCCCTCCGTCGCGCTGCACCGTGGGGGGGGCGTTGGTTGGGGGGCCCGGCTCTGCCGGGGGGGGCGCCCCGCGGCACTGTCACCCCCTCACTCTCTCAAGCCCGTCGTCTGGGCCGTCACCTGCGTCGCCGCTTGTGTGGGGGTTGGGGCTGTGGCGGTGGCGGATTTCGCCGGCGGTAGCGCCAGTGGGTGAGGGCGTTGCGCAAGGCCCGGGGGAGCCAGTTGTTGGCGTCTGCATCCGTGATGCGAAGCACCGCCCCCCCCTCCAGGAATGGCTGGCCACGTCGACTCCCTGTCAGGCCACGCTGCCCTGAACACACACCGGAGGACCCTCCCGTGGTCCTCCGGGGCCGCCCACCCCCCGGGGGTACCTCCCGGTTCCCTCTGTTCCTCCGGAGCAGCACGGCATCGAAGGGCCGGTTCCTCATCCCCCTGGTGGTCCCCGAGCAGGCCCAGCTCAACCACCCGTACACCTCCACCACCAGGGGGAGGGCCTCATCCCCCAGAGGGTCCGGGAGCGTGCCCCAGTCCCAGTCCCAGGGCCGGGCCCCCCCTGACCCTCGCGCCGGCTCCCCCGGCAGCTCCTGCGCCTGCGGCGCCGGTGCCGCCCCCCTGCCCCCCCCCCCCCCCCGCCGAGGCTATCCGCGCCGGCTCCGCCCTCGGCGCGGAGGAGGCCTTGCTGGTGCTGGGGTCGCGGGAGTTGGGGGGGGATTAATTTTTCCGGCGTCGGGGTCGATGTTGTAGAGGTGGGCGTGGTGGTGGTGGTCGTGGTAGGTGTGCTGCGCCGGCATTTGTTGGATGCCGGGGGGGATGCACCGCACCGGCTGCACGTCCGGCTGCAGGGGCGCCCCGCCCCCCGTCCCCCTCCCTTTCGCTCCGCCCTCCCCCCAGGGCTCCCATGCCCCGTCCTGTCTGTCCCTGGGGGCCCACGGCGCCCTTGCCCTTGCCCTTGGGTCCCTTGCCGGCCCCCACGCCTCTGTCCCCCTGTCCGTGCCGTGGGCCCGGCTCCCTGTCAACTGCGCCCTCGCCTGCTCTGCCGGCGCCCGTGCCTTTCCCCTGCCCGTGCCCATGTCCTTGGCTGCGCCCACGCTCGCCCACCGCCCCTCGCTCCGCTCCATGCGCTCCGTGGTTGCCCGCCTTGGCGCCCTGCTCGTGCCCCTGCGCGCCCTTCCCCTGCCCTGGCTCCTTCTCGGCTCCCTGCCCCGTGTCGCGCCGTCCGCTGCCCGCGCTCTGTCCCCCTTCGCTGCTGCTGGCCTCGGCGCCTCGCCCGTCTTTGCGCCCTTGCTCATTGCCGCGTGTGGCCTGGCCAGGCCCCTGCGTGTGCCCCTGGGCATTCCCCCTGTCACCTCCTGTCCACCGCTCTGCGCTCCCGTGGCTGGCAGTCTGCCCTGCCTGCGCGCCGTCCCCCCCTTCCTGGATCACGCGCCGGGCGTCCTGCTGCCTCTGCAGCTGCGGCAGCGTGACGCCCGGCGGCGAACGCTCGGGCGCCGGGGGGCGGACGTGCCGCGTCCGCCCCGGGGGGAAGGGCTTTGGGGGGAACAGCTTCGGGGGGCTGGTGTGGGTGTGGGTGGGATTGGTGTGGGCGCAGTACTTCGCGCCCTCCCTGCCAACTGCTGCTGCTGCGTCGGCCACCGGCGAGGTGCCCGGGGCCCGCGCGGGGTCCGTCCCCCGCGTCCGCGGCGTGCCGGGCGCCGCGGCGTGGCCGGCCGAGGCGGTGGCGCGGCTCGCCGGGGCCGCGGTCTCAACCCCTCGTGCTCCCTCCCCGCTCCCTTCTGGGGCCGCGGCAGCCCCCGGCGAAGCGCCCGGGTCCTGGGCCGGGGCCACCCCCCGCGCTGGCGGCGCGCCGGGGGCCGCGGTCGGGGCCGGGGCGTGGCTTGCTGGGGCTGCGGTCTCAGCCCCCCGTGCGCCTGGGGCCCTGTCCCGGGGCGGGGCGGCAGGGCTTGCTGCTTGGGCGGCGGGGGTGGTCTCCTCGGCCGGCTCAGGCCCCTGGGTCGACAGCCCGGTGTCGGCGGAGGCCGCTCGGGGCTGCCCAGCCGGCGGCTCGACCGGCACCACCGCCTCCGCCAGCCTCCGCCCCGCGCGCTCCTCGGGGGTCTCCCCCGCCCTTTCCGGGGAGACGGGGGAGCGGGAGCGGGACCGGCGGTGGTGGCGGTCGTCCTGCTGCGGGGAGCCATCGGAGTCCGACATCTCTGTTATCCTGGTGGACATGCGTGGTGGCAGGTGCGCCCTTCTCACTACCTCCTGGTGCATCTGTGTCGTGCCGTGGGCAGTGCTGTGCAGTGCTCCGCGGGGGGGAGGGGGGGAGGGGGCCTGGGGGGTTGGCGGTGGCGTCAGCCCCGTACGGGCGGGGGCTGGTGGCCATCCGTCGGCACTGGGAGGGGAGGCGGGGGAGCCACGCGGCCCGTGCGTCGCGTCACAGCTCCCAGTCTGGGGCGGGGCTCAGGGCCCTGGGCCCCTGGGGGTCATCGGGTGGTGCCGGGGGGAGCCGCACTAGGTGGACCCCCTTAGCGGCGGTGACCCCCTGTGTTCGCAGGAAGGTGTGTACCCCGTCCCGCGCCGCGCGCGCCGGGAGGGGGGGGCGGGGTACAGGTGCTGCCCTGTAGAGGTGGTTGGGGGTGATCTGCAGGACCCGCTCCGGGTCCCCGCGGGTCGCGACGACGAGCAGGAGCAGGGGGGTGCCCGGGCGTTCTTGCCAGAGGACCTGCCCCCCTGTAGTGGGCACCCCTGGTCCTGGAGAGGGGGGGGGACAGGTCTGGGTTGGCTCAGCCGCGGGGCGCGTGCGTCGCCAGCGGGAGGGCGGGTCACCAGGTGCGCTCCCTGGGGAACGCCTCGCACATGTTGGCGTACGGGTTGGTCGGCCTGGCGCCGTCGTATGCCGGGTTGGTCGGCCGGGGGCCGCTGGGCGCCTCGTCCGCGCCTTCCACGAACACGGTGATTTCGCCCATCTCCAGGTCCTCGTCCCGTGGGTGTAGAAGGTGGAGTGTCGCATCCAGCTCGGACACTCTCCCCGGGTACGTGGCCCGCGCCTAGTTCAGGTTCGGGGCCGTGTCCCCGGGGCAGCGCGTACTGAGGGCGTGCTGCAGGGCTGGGGCGCTGCTGCGGAGGGACATGGCAGACCCTGCTCCCGTCAGGTGCAGGGTGTCCCCCATGGACAGGGGCCGGCCCGACCGGTTGGACTCACGCCACTCCATCCAGTGCCCGTAGAGGGCCGCCTCTGGGCTGATGAGCCCCTGCTGGACTGCGTTCACGATCTGGTGCATCGCCGGGAGTAGCGCAGGGGCCCCTGCTCTGTTCAGGGCGCGGACGGCCGGGAGGGCGGTCTCGTTGAGGAAAGCCCTCGCACTGCCCGCCGGGTCGCGTCGTGCGGGAGCGTGCGCCTCATGCGCCTCCGTCACCGCATCCGCTACAAGGCTCCGGACGGCCGGCTTCTGCGCTTAGCGGCGGGCCCTGGCGTGTCCAGGCCCATCCCCTCGTCGGCGAGGCATGGTGCTGCGGGCTCTACAAAGTGTGGCGGCGGATGGGGGTCAGGGCGCGAACACGTGCGACAGGTGCACAACGGACGTGGGGTCCCGCAGGTGCACGTGGATCCACAGGAGGGCGGTGCACGCGGGGCCCGCGCGTTTGTGTGAGGGGGCGTGTTCTCCTCCGATGCGCCGGTGCAAAGCCTCCTCCTGCGTGCGACTGTGCGGGCCCCCGGGAGGCTCGAGCCAGGCGCACGCGGCCAGCAGGGAGCACTGCGCGCACCTGTTGGCGTCTGTCGGCGTTGCAGAGGACACCGTGTCGCATTCCCCGCAGAGGTGGCAGGTGTGTGGGAGGTGGGAGGGCGGCAACCAAGGGCTGAGATGGCGGAGCCAGAGGTCGTCCCACCTCTGTCGGAGGGGGTCCCGGATCTCCAGCAGGCGGGCGCAGACGCGGCGCTGGTAGTCCCTGCCGAGCGTCTTCCGCTGGACCTCCCGCCAAGTGTCGTCAGGGAGAATCCCGTGGTCGTGAAAGGCGGCGACTAGGTCGTCCCACGCCGGGCGGGGGTGCCCATGGGGGGGGGGTTGCCATATACACGTGGCGCCCGGCGAGGTGGGGCGCCAGCATATCCGACTGGCACTCGTCCGCGGCGTCCGGCCGGAGGAGGGCCAGTAGGTTGCCGTCCGCGACTGCCTCCCACTCTACTCGCAGCCCGTCGCAGCTGTCCAGCTCCTGGCGCAGCGCGGCTGCAAGGTCGGTGGGGAGCATGAGGAGTAAGGGCCCCCGGGTGTCGTCCTGCCGGGACAGGACGTCGTCGTATACAGGCCCCCCAGTTTTGAAGTGCGCCACGGCGAGCCGGGCGGCCCCGTCCTCTGGGGGGTGCCATCGGATGGTGGCCGCGCCGTGTCCCCATGTGTGTATCTCCGCAGCCCGGAGCACGTTCGGGGCGTGAAGGACAATGCGGGGGGGGACGGGCGCCCTGACGAGCGAGGACACGTCCCCAGTCCATCCTGTTTGTGACCCCGGGGCCGCTTGCAGCCATTCCTTCGTCGCCGCGTCCCACGAGTGGTCAGGGCCCGCCCTGCGGATCATTGTGGGTCTCGGCCGGGTGTGCGGCCCCCACCCCTCGAGCGGGATGGCGGCGTATCGCTGCGCAGGGGTCTCCGGGGCGCGCGTGGCGGCGCACCACCGGCCCTGGTCGCACCTCAACTCCTCACCCACTATGCGTGCCTCCCACGCGGTCATGGAGCCGCGCCTGATGATCCACGTTGGGAAGAAGCTGTCTTGCAGGTGCTTCGAGAAACCCCCCGGCAGGTCCCGGTACGGCCGGGGGTCCTCTTGTGGCGGGCACTCCAGAGTGCCATTCACGACACAAAGGGAGGCTACGAAGTCCTTGCCAGGGCGCGGGGGAGGGGGGGGGCAGTTGCCCTCTGCCGCAGTGAGGCATCGGTGTACCCGGGCCACCACACTTAGGAGCTCGCGGAGGAGTTGCTCCAGCCGGTGGTTGCAAAGCTCCCATGCGAAATCTCCCAGCTGGAGCATGTGGTGGAGGGAATCGTCGACATAGGTCCCTCCCGGCGGGTCGTAGCAGGCTATGGCGCGGAGCTGCGACTCTGCCTCCTGGGGCACCAGCCCAGAGCAGAAGATTTCCGTCCATGCAACGCCCGCGGAGCGCCACGAGGCCACCCACAGGGCTTTATCCCCAGGTGGGATGTGGCGGGCTGCCTCGTGCACCCCCTGGCGGTAGTGGGGCCAGAGGAGCCGCGAGTGGGCGCAGCCCACGTGCATGTGCACCGGGGTCTCCTCCGGGCCGCCACATAGGAGGCACGGTTGTCGGTAGACAGTGACGCCGGAGAGCCGCTCCTTACGGACGCGGAGCCTGCGTTGCACCGGCGTGTGGCCGTCTCTGGCCCGCAGCGCCCGCTGGTTGGTGGCCGTCGCGGTGAGGTCCCGGGCCTGGACATAGGCTGTGGCGTGGGCCGCGCCCAGAGGTGTGTGTCCTCGGTGCGTCAGCGCATGGTCCGTCTGTGCTCGCTGCGCGACCTCGCCGAGCGTCCGCATCGTGGGGGGCCGTAGGTCGAGGTGGCCGTCATGACCCGCGACGATGAGTTAGGCATGACTAGGGCCCGGGGGCGTGTTCTGCAGGACCGTGTCCTGGGACGCCGCCCAGTCCGCCTTGTGTAGTAGGGTGTTGCTGTGGTGTGAGGTGGCTCGGACATACCAGAACGGGGTGCCCCGCGTGTTGTCCTCGCGCGTGAAGGCCGTCCCGGAGCCACCGTAGGGGCATCTGGTTGACTACCTTCGCCGCGCCCGCGGGGACCCCCGTGGTCCGCTCGCGATCTGCGTGCCGCAGGAGGTGGAGGATGACTTCGGCGTCCACTGTATGGACCCATGGCCGGTGGGCGCCGTATTGCAGGGGGAGGGAGGCGGCCAGCCCCTCCCCGTCGGGCACCGTGCCCGAGATGGCCACCGCCCACGTGCGGGTGAGGTCGGCGGCGAGAGCGACGCTGGTGGCGTGTTTGCAGGGTCCACCCCCCCACGCATCGGAGGAGGTGTGGCCCCAGGCCTCCAGGATCCATGAGTACCCGGTGGGGCTGAGCCACCCTGCGTTGAGGTCGGCGGAGTGCCACCGGACGTCGGGGTGGCTGGGGGTCAGTTGGTCCACGCTCAGCGCCCTGGTATCACCGGGGCGGATCGCCGGGTGGTCGTGTAGTCGGACCTCTACTCCAGCGATCGTGCTTGCCCAGGGCCGGAGTGCCGTCACATGTTCCCTGAGCCACGCCCGGCCTCCGCGCTGGTGCACCACCAGGTGTCCCGTGCCCTCCGGCTGGTCCCCCAGCGCGTGCACTGCCATGTGTGGGTCGTGCGGAACTTCCATAGCTACCATCAGGGCGGTGCCGCGGGGGAGTCCACGGGGCCTGGGCTGGCCTGCCCCCACCTGCACTACCACCCACTTGGTCTGGAGCTGCGCTTGCTCCGCCGCCCGGGTGCATTGGTCGTCCGTGGTCACCAACCACACTGGCGTCGGCGCGTGGGGTCGGGGGCGCAGGGGCTCGGGCCACGCCACATCCGCGTTAGGCTCTCAGTGCTCGCTTTCCGCGAGTACGTCGTGGAGGATGTACATGAGGGCCGCCGGCGGGTGGTACGCCACCCCCCGCTTGGGTGGGGATAGGCTGCCCCGACGGCGGTAGCCCCCGACGTGAAGGTGCAGGCCGTCCGGGGTCACCCGTGGGCCAGTGTGGGCGTTCTGCTTAGCCCTCGTGGGGTGGACGAGTCTCGGGCGGGGGTCCTGCGTGCCAGTGGTGTGGAAGAGGTGGACCAAAGCGTTGCGCCACCCGGGGTGGTTGGTGGGCTCCTGCTCACGGCGGCAAGGGTGGAGGTGTTCATCGGCGCATTGGTTGAGGCATTCCCGCACCGCCGTCGGCCACGGGTCGTCGTTGTCGGGGAAGAGGTGGTGTGGTCCGTGGTGCCCATGCCAAGGCGTCGTGTGCGGCACCGTCAGGTGGCACGTGTCGCGGCGGGTAGCTTGGCGGTGCGCAGCGTGACGATGTTGACTGTTGGGGACTGTAGTTGGACGTGGGCTGCCCTGGGGCACGCGGTGGGGTTGTAGAGCCCAACTCCCAGGGCGGCCAGGGCCGGGGTTATGCGGTGGACCCAGTCGCCTCCCGCTAGGGTTGCGAACTCTGGGACGGGGTGATGCACCTCGGGGCAAATTCCGTGCGCGCCAGCTATTTCCCAGAACATCTTGGTCACCTCGGCGCGCACAGAGGTTGAGCGGTGGTGGAAGAGCGTACCCACGAGGGCCACCACTGCCAGCTGGCACCGCGTTGGCACCCGTCTGAGCCCCAGGGTCCGGTCATCCTGCAGGCTGTCCCGCGAGGCGTTGAAGGCGTACCGCGCCCTGTCCTTCGCGACCTGGACCGTGATGTGGTCTAGGTGGCGCGCGGTGTCAGAGTCATCAGCGATGCAAGGGGCGACGTAAGGTGTCACTCCCCCGAGGATCGCCAGGATGACATCCTGCACCACTTTTGGTGGCGCTAGGGTGTTGAGGCACCAGTGGTTCACCGCCGCCAGGCGCAGCCGGTGTTTGCGCTGCAGGGAGAACTCCCGGTCCGGCTGCAGCTGGAGCCCCAGGTAGGGGACGGAGTCTGCCGCTGGTACCCAGTGCCATGGGCTTTCCAGGTGGGGACAGAGGCGCAGCTGCAGGCCCGGGACCCCCTCCGTGGTGGCCATTGCACACTTGCGGGGGTTGAGCTCCATGCCCATCATCCCGAGGTACGCGGCCACGGCCTCCACGCCCTCGACGAAATGCTGTAGCATGTGGGCCACTACCAGCAGGTCGTCTATGTAGGCCTGGATGAGGCCCCGTTCAGCCTCTCCAGGCGGGCGCAGACGGTGCCCCTGTGCCCTGAGCAGGGGCTCCAGGAGGAGCGCGTACAGCAGGGGGCTCTCCGGGTTGCCCTGCCAAACACCGCGAAGCATGTTGACGGGTTGTGTTAGCCCGTGCGCGGTGACGATGCGCAGCCTCGCGCACGTGTGGAGGGAGAGCAGGAGGTCGATGACCTCCGGCAGCACGGAGAGGTGGCGCAGGATGAGGTGGAGGGCGCCGTGCGGGGCGGTGTCGAAGGCCTTGCGGGTGTCAAGGAGAAGACGTAGTTGGGCCTTCCCCGTTGGAGCTGCCGCTGCGCCATGAACAGTTGGGGGCCGGTGTTGGAGCCAGGGAGGGCCCCTTGCTGCCAGTCGCTGACCACTCCGTGCTGTGTAAGCACTTCCGTGATGCGCTGGGTGAGGGGGCCCGTGTGCAGCTTCATCTCCAGCTGGCCTAGGGCTATGGGCCTGTAGTCGTCCAGTCTGGCGGGGCCCGGTACCTTGGGGCTGAGCCAGATGTGCGTGAGCCTCCAGTGCATCGGTGGCGGGGCGCCGCGGAGGATGGCCCGGTAGGAGTGGACCGGGAGCCACTGGACGAGTGCCGGGGGGGCCTTGATGAAACAGGCCTCCACGTGGTTGGGACCCGGGGCCTTGCCATCGGCCTTGTCCAGGGCGGACTGGAGGTCCTGCATGGAGTACTGCTGGACCTGGGCCAAGGCCTCGTCAGGGACCCGGGAAAGGTGGCGGCTGAGGACCGCCTAGAAGCCGAGGGGTCCACCGGGCGTTTGTCATACAGTTCCCGCCAGAAGGCGCAAACCGCGAACAACACGTCGTGGGCCTCCATGAGGAGCGTTTGGGTGTTGGGGACACGCACGTTCCAGAGGCCTGACGGGCCCGGGGCCTCTACCTCTATGGCTCCCCGCACGGCTTTCCACCGCTGGGCGATGTCGGGGGCGTGGCGGCGCAAGAAATCCTCGATGGCGCGCTTGCGGTCTGCCGCCAGAAGTGCGCGGAGTTCGCGGATGTCCTCTTCGAGGGCGGCTGCTTGCCTCTCCAGCTCCTCCTGTAGCTGGCCCTGTGTGGCCGGGCGGAACCCGGGCGACGCACCCCGCAGTTCCTCCGCGAGCCAGAGCGCCGCCTTCGACCGGATGCCATGCCGTGCCGCGTCCGCCTGGTACGCCGCCGGCGCGCACGCTGCCAGGGGGTCATAGCGGAGGACCGCCGCCTGGAGGCGTTTCCCGCTCTCGGGGGGTCCCCCCCCGCCTTGTCCGTCCCCGCGGGGGACGGTGCCGGCGTCCCACCACGCGTGCCAGGGCGTCATGCGTTGCGTGGAGGTGTGCGAACACCTTGTCCACTGCGGCCGCGGGCATGGACCCATAGGCGTGCTGCTCTGCGGGACCCACCCAGGGCGGCAGGGAGGGCTCATCCTGCGCGGCGCTGACCGCCGCCCACAGGCAGTGTTGGACGGGCGTGGCCTCGGCAACGTACGGGAGGAGACGGCCCTCCGTGTGGCTGTAGGGGGTGGGCATCGTCCCGCGCCCTGCCGCATTGAGGAGGCCCGGCAGAGCCAGGCGGACCGGGAGGTGGTCCGACCCAATCACCTGGGGCTGTGCCATGCCGCGGGCCCAGACGCTTTCCCGCAGGGACCACGGCAGGAGGGGTTCGTTGACCAGGAAGCTGTCCCCCCTGTGCCGGGACGGGTGGAGCGTGGGGGTCATGTCCTCCTCGCTGCCTGCCGTGGCCCCCCGGAAACAACAGGCCTCCCAGCCCGCGCGGAAGTGCTCCGTGGCCGGGTTGGAGGTGGCATCCATGTAGTCGTTGGTCTCGCCTGCGATGACCACCGGGTGTCTCCCACCGAGGCTGCGCGCCGTGGCATACATTTGTATGTCGGCCCAGAACGCCGCTTGTCCCGCCCACGGGGAGCAGCCTGCCTGTGGTCCGTGGACGTTAATGAGGGTGAGGCCTCGCCCGTCCGTGCGGATTTCTAGGGCCGCCGCCTTCCCGGGGATGATTTCCGTGAAAATGTGCACCTCGTGCTCTGCCACGTACTTGCTGCTGACCGCGGTGAGGAGGCCTCTCCCTCTCGAGCTGGAAGTGGCTCCCGTCTCCGCCAACCGGCTGCTGAAGAAGGGGGTGTACCCCTTGTCCTGGAGCGCCCCGACCAGGTGCATCTCCTGCGCCCGGGTGGCGATCCCTGTTTTCTGGAGCATGATGGCAAAGCCTCCCTCCCGGGGTAGCCCGCCGGTGATGAGGTGCTCCTTGTCGGTACAGGCCGCCGGTCCCCGGCGCCGCCGGAGCGTGTCCCGGAGGGACTGGTCTCGTGGGACGAGGCCGTTGCGCAGGTTCCATGAGAGGAGCCATAGAGCGTCGTCCGCCGTGTCCTCCTGGAGTCAGCCGTCCCGCATCGGCATTGCCGCATGGTCCGCTGGGGCGGCTAGGGCTCCTGGGTGCGCCGGGGCCATGGGGTGCAGGGAGCCTGTTCCCAGCGGGGCCCACAGGGGAGCCAGGGGGGCCAGCCCCGCGGGGATGGACCCGTGTTGGGCCGCACCGCCGGTTCCCGGGGCCGCTCCGGGTGCCTCCTCCTCGCCGTCTGCGTGGTCGACCGCCTGGGGCGGGGGGCGCCGGGCGTACGGGGCGTGCCACAGGGACCTCCGTGTCCTCCCTTGGAGGATGTTGGAGGCCGCCTCCTTGTCATCCACCGGGGCTGCAGCGTGCACTGCGTGTCACGCCAGGTGTTCCAGCATCACCCCGCTTGTGTAGTACATGTCTGCACACAGGGGGCATTTCGTTGGTTCTGTGGCCCCTGGCGCCGGGGGGAGCGGCACCGGCTTTCGGATGGCGCGCTCTGGCGCTGGTTCGAAGGGCAGGCTGGCCAGTGGAACCGTGTGTGGCGCCAACGCGCGGCCCGGGGCCGACGCATCAAGGGCTTGTGCTGCGGGCGCGGGCCCGAGACTCCGTACCGCATCGCGTTGCGCATCTGTCTGCAGCCACGCTTGCCAGTGCGTGGCGCCGATTCGGCGGTCGGGCTTGCCCCTTCATCCCAGGTCGTGGAAGGCTTGTAGCCAGTGGTACACTGCGGTCGGGACCGCCAGCTGGAGCTCTAGGTCGGCGGGGTGCGCCGCTGCCGGCCACACTCCCGGCCTCGCTGCCCTGGCGTTGTCCTTAAGCCGGACGTGGAGCAGGAGGGCGCGGTGTTCGCCCTCCCGCAGCGCCTTGACGATCATGCGGGTACAGTCCGCCACGCGGACTACGGCTTCGGGCCCTGGCAGGCGCTCGGGGTCGCAGAGGACGATGTGCGCGTCCGACGGGCTGAACATGCAGACCACCCACTGCGGGTTCTGCTGTCCCCGTTGAGCCACCGCTAGGGTAGCCGCCGGGTGGGCGTGCGTGACTGGCCCCGCGTGGAGGTCCGGGACGTCCGTGGCCCTGATGGCGTCTCCCTGCCACATGGCCCGTAGATGCTCCTCCTGGTCGGGGCTCCAGACCAGTGCGGGGGGGTTGACCCATCCTGATCCCTGCCTCTTGTTCGGGGCGCCGACGGTGTGTAGCAGGACTGCTAGCGGCCAGGGGTCCGCAGACATATAGTAGGCCTGGGTGGGCTCCTGCTTCCAGTCGACATGGGGCGGGAGCGGGGATGCCCCTTGCCTGGCGGTGCTGTGCCAGACAGTCCAGCGGCCCCCGGTCAGGACGTGCGACCGGTACCCTCCGGCGTGGCCGTGTAGGATGGCCTGGTAGCCTGCCGTCTGCAGCACCAGTGCCTCCCCCTGCTGAGGCCCAGGAGGGGGTGTGCCGCCGCCTGCGTCCCTGACGCGGATGCGCCCGCGGAGTGTGGCGTGCCACGGGTGGGCTGCATCTCGCTGCAGCCCTTGTATGCTTCCCGCGATCTGCGCCGGGCCGTGGTGGTGGACGAAACTCTCCCCGCCGTCTGCCAGCAGTGCCGCCGCGACGACGTATAGCTGCTCTGCTGTGAGGAGTGCTGTCGGCGTGTGCCTTGCGGCTGGCTGGAGGGGCTGCTTGTCTCGGTAGGGGACGTGGGGCAGCAGTTGCGCTGGCCACGCCGCCAAGGGACCCATGGTGACAGCCGCGACCGCGGACGCCAGCGCCGTGCGGTCCGTTGGCCTGTACTGCCTGAGCCCCGTGGTATCTCGGGCAAGGTGCCTGCAGGCCGCCGTCTAGGCCACCGCTCCGCAGTTCGTGCAGGCCAGTTCGGTCCCATCCGCGCCGTTGCTTCCTCTTTGCTGCACCGTGGTGGCCATGTCGAGGCGGGGGGCCCTGCTGCAGCGCCTCGGGGCCCTGCCCCGGCGAGAGGGCGGGCGGGGCCGGCTGCAGGAAGCTCTGCGCGCCCAGGCACTCCGGGTGCGTGTGGTACGGGTTTTGCCGGCGGTGCTCCGGGGCCGCCTTGGGTAGCAAGAGGAGTTGGTGTAGGTACCAGTGGCCTTGTGCGGTGGACGGGTTGCGGAGTGTCAGCCACTGTTCCGCCAGGCCCCCCGGGTGCGCGGCCTCGACGCGGCGCTGCAAACCCAGGCGGCCCAGGCGGTTGGACGTGCCCGCGGGCGGGATGTGGGTCTGCGGGTAGAGCACCCGCAGCGGGTCCAGCGCCAGGTCTAGCACCTCGTCGGTGAGCTGCACCGTAAGGGCCGATGCCCTGTGCAGGGCGTGGCAGACCCCGGGTGTGGGGGCCGTGAGCTGTTCGAGCACCGGCCCCGGCGGGTACTGTGCACCCGGGTTCGTCAGCCACTCCCTGGTGTGGCTCAGCATGGCCCTCCATACGTCCCTCATAAGGGCGTGTTGGGGGGTCAAGGAGGGGACCGCCCGTAGGAGGCGGTGGCACGCCGGCGGCGATCGGAACGGCTGTGGGGCGGCCGCAGTGATCCACCTGCACGCCGTGCCGGGCACGATTGCCCCCCATTCCACGGTCCCCATGCCCTCGGCGTGGAGTAGCGCCTGGCCCTGGACCAGGGGGAAATACGGGCTCGGGCGCCCGCCCTCTCCCCTCCGCCGTACCCAGGCCGCCCCTGTCTGCAGGCTGCGGAGCAGGGCCACGCCGGGGAGGAGCGGCTGCGGGAAAGCCCCCTTGACGGCTTGGGTGGCATGGGCCAGGGTGCCCATGGGCAAATACCACAACGGGAGGACCCAGGGGCCCGGCAGCATTTATGCCCCCCCTGCGTCCCATCGCCACTCGGAGTCTGGCGGGGCGGCCGGGACCGTGCTTGTCTGCAGGAAGACGCGTGCCCTCTTGTCGGGGTGACCCTGGAGGGTTGCCGCGAGGCTGAACCCCTCTGCCGCGGGTGCCACTGGGAGGCCGCCCCGGGGCCGGCGCCAGGGGAAATCCTGGCCGTCCGGCCAGGTGTGGAGGTCCCAGGCAATTTCCTTTGCGGTTCCTGTGGGGGCGTCCTCCGGTGCCAGGTGCCACATGACGGCGAGCACCGCCCATGTGGAGAAGAGCCACGCTCCTGGGGGGCTGTACACCTGGATGGTTCAGTGTGGGCGCGCCTGCCGCACGCGGGATGCGTTGAGCACCCCTCGGACCATGTTCGCCGCCAGGACCAGCACCATTCCTGAGGGCACCACAATGATCCCCTCCACGGGTCTGCCGTGGCGGCTCCGGGTGTGCAAGGCCACTTCCGCTTGGCCCGTGTGGGCGACTCGGTCGACGGCCTCCTGGATGCTAACGCTGCCGCGTGCGGTCTCATCCAGGATCCAGCCCTGCGCCGGCCCGTAGCGCAGGGCGGCGCGTGCGGCCGCGTGTCCCAGCGCGGGCAGCGCTCCGTCATCGGGGCCGGGCTGGGGGTGCTGCTTGGGGCACCAGCCTTTGCCGGTGCAGTGGCCCCTGTTTCCACGCGGGGCAGAGGGTGGACACGCTGCCCGCCGGCGGTGAAGGTTCCGCGGGCGTGCTGCCCGTAGAGGGCTCTGAGATTTCTTCCAGGTCGGAGTCCGTGCCCGTGCCCTCTTGTGGGGGTTCGCCGTCGCTGCCTCTGAGTCCCAGCGCCCTGATGACCTCGTGTGCTGCGTCCAGCGTCGGAGATCGGGGGTGTGTTTTGCGTGGGGCCGCGGGTTCCGCCAATGTTGTGTCGCTGTGCCTATAAGCAGGGGTTTGGTTTGGTTTGGGTCAAGGCCTGTGCCGGACGCCCTGGCCCATGGTCAGCACTCGCCTTTGTGCCGACACGACTGGGCTAGGCGAATCGCGGTTGTCCGGTCCCAAGGCCTGCCGGACTGTTGACCGCCCCCGTACCCCGTGGTGGCACACACGGGAGGGAGATGCCGCCGTGCCTGTGTGTGTGGCGCGCGCGGGGCAGGAGGGCGGGGCGTGCATGCTGGTGGCGCTCGCAGGGCATGACGGGTCACACGGCTGCGCCGCGCCTGGCCCTGCCCGCTGGCGCCGGTGCCGCTCCAGTGTTTCTGGTTTCCCCCGCTGCGGCTTGGTCCGTCCGTGTCGCCGCTTGTAGTGGCGTCCCGGCTGTTCGTGTGGTCGTCGGGTGTGAACCAGGGTCCGCCACCACCGGGCCCTGGCTGCTTGTGGTGGAGGCGCGTCGGGGGGGGGGGGGGCGTGTGGGGGGTTGTGTGATGCCTGGTGCTCCAGGCCCCGGCATGGAGGCCATGGGAGCCTGACGCTGAGCCCGCCGGGGGAGTGTTCGGACTGGACACGCCGCCTCCCGGTCATTGACATGCTGCCAGCGGCCCCACGACTGCATGAGGCACGGGGGCGCGCTCCCTGGGCGCTCGACTGGGGGGGTCCACACCTCCTGACTGCTCTAGGCACTGGTGGTGTTGTCGTGGACTGGACCATCCGCCCACGGCGCTGAGGGACGGCAGGAGGAGGGGCTCCAGGGCGCGCTGAGCGCTGCCCTGCCCTGGAGCCTGCCCGGGCTCGGGGCCTGGGTGGCGGTGCTACTGCCCGCGTAAACGCGGGGGCCCAGAGGGCACACCACCCGAGTGACCGCTCCGTTTGGAAGGGGGAGGGGGGGGCAGGGGTCGGCAGGTGGCTGTCTGGCCTCCAGGGGTCGCCCACAACTGAACTGGAGTGCACGGGGCTGTGCTGGCCTAGGCGTCTGTGATGAAGTTGGAGGGGCACGCGCACACCTGGAGGTTCCCTAGGCAGGCCGCTCAAGGGATACCCACAGCAGTCAATCTGCGAGCCCTTCACAGCCTCCACTTTTTAGGCCCTGAGGGTGCCGACTCCGTGCACCTCTCCCGTCGGGGGGCAGGCTGGGGGGGGGGGGGGGGTAGTGGTGGTTGGGTCTACCTGCTCACTTGTTTGGGAGAGGAGGACCACCTGCTGGGTTACCATGCGGGTCCCAGATCCCAACATACCCATCGTTCGGCGTCCGCTCCCTGTCCGTGAGGGGAGGGACCTTGATCACCATGTGACGGCCTGCAGTGAGGGTGCGGGGGTGCGAGGGCATGCTGGGGGGGGGGGGCTGTGCTGGGCCTGCTTTCGGCCCCATTTCTGTTGGGGGGGGGGGGGGGCAGCAAAAGGCCTGCTCCCCTGTTTCCCTGTCCCCAAGGGGGACCAGCCCACGGCCTGCACCCTCGCTTTGTGGTGGCTGAAATTTGGGCCGACAAGGGCCTATAAGCAGGGGGTGGGGTGCGGATTTCCCGTGGCTGGTGTACGGGCTGTGGGCCCGGCGGGGCGTGGGCTCGAGAGCTCGTACGCTGGTTCCGCGGGCCGGCGTTTGTGTGTGCGTGTGGGCGTTAGGTGCTCTCACCCGCCGTCTGTGGTGACCCTGTTGCGAGGAGCGTCCGTGGCCGGGCGCTCTCCCTCCTCTGGCTGTCCTCCTCCTGGGGGCTGCCGGGGCCCGCCGTCCCTGTGCTGTGGGCACGGGTGCCCGGGTATGGGGCCCAGCACTGTCCCCGTGGCCTGCATGCCCTGTGAGGGGATTCTGGTGTCAGGCGCTGTCCCTACCCCGGCCGCCCGTCCTCAGGGGCGGGCAGCCGGGGTTTCGCGGCCCGTGTGTCCCGCGTGCGGTTTATGCGGGCGTGGGGGCCCAGCGCCGGCCCCACGTGAGGGGCGAGTGAGGACAGGCGCTGCCCCTCCCCCGACTGCCCGCCCTCCAGGCTGGCTGTTGGGGTCCGCCGCTGTGCTGTGGGTGCGGGTGTGTGCGTGTGGGGGTCCTGCACTGTCCCCTTTGGCTTGCATGCCCTGTGGGGGCTGCGTGCCGCGGGGGTGGTCGGGAGCCGTCCCCGGGGGGGTGGCCTGCCACCGTTATGAGGGGCGTCTGGTGCCGCTGGTGGCGCTGTCCCTCCCCCGGTCGCCCGCCCTCTGGGGCGGGCGGCCGGGGTTCCGCGAGCCGTATGCCCCGGGTGCGGTCGGTGCGGGTGTGGGGACCCAGCACCGGTTCTACAGCGTGCGCCCTTGCGAGTTGGCGTTGCGCGCTGTGGGGGTGGCGGAGGGGGGCCTCCGGGGAGGTTGCCTTTTACCGTTGTGAGGGGCGCCTGCGGCCAGGCGCTCCCCCTCTCCCGGCTGCCCGCCCCCCGGGCGGGCTGTCGGGGTCCGTCACCCACGTGCTGTTGGCGCGGGTGTGCGGGTGTGGGGGCCCAGCACTGTCCCCTTGGCTTGCATGCCCTGTGGGGGCTGCGTGCCACGGGGGTGGTGGGGGGCCGCCCCCGGGGGGGGTGGCCTGCCAGCGTTGTGAGGGGCGTCTGGTGTCAGGCGCTGTCCCTGCCCCGGCCGCCCATCCCCTCGGGCGGGCAGCCGGGGTTCCGCGACCCGTGTGTCCCGGATGCGGTTGGTGCTGGCGTGGGGACCCAGCACCGGCCCCACCGCGTGCGCCCTTGCTGGCCGGCGTTGCTCGCTGTGGGGGTGGCGGAAGGGCGTAACCCGGGGAGGGCGCCTTTTACCGTTGTGAGGGGCGCCTGCAGCCAGGCGCTCCCCCTCTCCCGGCTGCCCGCCCCCCGGGCGGGCTGTCGGGGTCCGTCACCCACGTGCTGTGGGCGCGGGTGTGCGGGTGTGGGGGCCCAGCACTGTCCCCTTGGCTTGCATGCCCTGTGGGGGCTGCGTGCCGCGGGAGTGGTGGGGGGGCGTCCCCGGGGGGGGTGGCCTACCACCGTTGTGTGGGGCGTCTGGTGTCAGGCGCTGTCCCTCTACTGGCGACCCGTCCTCTGGGGTGGGCAGTCGGGGTTCCGCAATCCGTGTGTCCTGGCTGCCGTCGGTGGGGGCGTGGGGACCCAGCACCGGCCCCACAGCGTGCGCCCTTGCGGGCCGGCGTTGCCTGCTGTTGGGGTGGCGGAGGGGCATCCCCGGGGAGGGCGCCTTTCACCGTTTTGGGGGGCGTCTGAGGCCAGGCGCTCCCCCTCCCCCGACTGACCGCCCTCTGGGCGGGCCGTCGGGGCCCGCCGCCCACGTGCTGTGGGCGCGGGTGTGCGGATGTGGGGGCCCGGCACTGTTGCCTTGGCTTGCATGCCCTGTGGGGGCACCGTATCGCGGGAGTGGTGGGGGACCGTCCCCGGGGGGCTGGTCTGCCGGCGTTGTGAGGGGCTTCTGGTGTCAGGCGCTGTCCCTGCCCCGGCCGCTCGTCCTCCGTGGCGGGCAGGCGGGGTTCCACGACCCGTGTGTCCCGGGTGCGGTCGGTGCGGGCGTGGGGACCCAGCACCGGCCCCACAGCGTGCGCCCTTGCGGGCCGGCGCTGCTCGCTGTGGGGGTGGCGGAAGGGCGTAACCCGGGGAGGGCGCGTTTTGCCATTTGTCAGGGGCGTCTGAGGTCGGGAGCTCCCCCTCCCCCGACTGCCTGCCCTCCGGGCGGGCTGTCAGGGTCCGCCACCCACGTGCTGTGGGCGCGGGTGTGCGGGTGTCAGGTCTGGCACTGTCCCCTCGGCTTGCATGCCCTGTGGGGGCTGAGTGCCGCGGGGGTGTGGGGGGCTGTCCCCGGGGGGGGTGGCCTGCCACCGTTGTGAGGGGCGTCTGGTGCCAGGCGCTGTCCCTCCCCCTGCCGCCCGTCCTCTGGGGCGGGCAGCCGGGGTTCCGCAACCCGTGTGCCCCGGGTGCGGTCGCTGCGGGCGTGGGGACCCAGCACCAGCCCCGCATCGTGCGCTCTTGCGGGCCGGCGTTGCTCGCTCTGGGGGTGGCGGAAGGGCGTCCCCGGGGGGGTGCCGTTCGCCGTTGTGAGGGGCGTCTGAGATCAGGCGCTCCCCCTCCCCCGACTGCCCGCCCTCCGGGCGGGCTGTCGGGGTCCGCCACCCACGTGCTGTGGGCGCGGGTGTGCGGGTGTGGGGGCCCAGCACGGTCCCCTTGGCTTGCATGCTCTGTGGAGGCTGCGTGCCGCGGGGGTGGTGGGGGGCCGTCCCCGGGGGGATGGCCTGCCACCGTTGTGAGGGGCGTGTGGTGTCAGGCGCAGTCCCTCCCCCGGCCGCCCTTCCTCTGGGGCGGGCAGTCGGGGTTCCGCGACCCGTGTGTCCTGGGTGCCGTCGGTGAGGGCGTGGGGACCCAGCACCTGCTCGACAGCGTGCGCCCTTGCGGGCCGGCTTTGCACGCTGTGGGGGTGGCGGAAGGGCGTAACCCGGGGAGGGCGCCTTTCGGCGTTGTGAGGGGCGTCCGAGATCAGGCGCTCCCCCTCCCCCAACTGCCCGCCCTCTGGGCGGGCTGTCGGGGTCCGCTACCCACGTGCTGTGGGCACGGATGTGCGGGCGTGGGGGCCCTGCACCGGCCCCGTGGCTCGCGTGCCCTGTGGAGGGCTGCGTGCCACGGGGGTGGCGGGGGGCGTCTGGGTTCAGGCGCCCCCTCTTCCCTGCTGCCGCGGGTGTGGGTGTGTGCGGTGTTTGTGGTGTCTGTGCGGTGTGTGTCGTGGTGCGTGGTGCCGCCTTTCGCCTGTCCCTCTGGTGCTCCCTTCTCCGGTGCTTCGGTGCGGTGTTGTGCTCGCCCTTTGCCGTGTGTCTGCCGTGCTCCCTTCCCTGCGCGCGTCCCTTGCTCGGCTGCTGGCTACCACTTGTTTCTTTCGTGGCTTCGTCGCTCTTTACTCTTTCCTCTGCTCGCCCTTCTCCCTGGCATGCACTTTATCCCTGCCTCCGCCCTGGTGTGTGTCTCTGTCTTTTTCCTCGCCGCCTCGTCTTTCTCTCTCATTGGGCCCTGTGAGATAAAGGAAGGATGGGGGTATGTGGGTCTTCGGTGGCTCGGTGCGGTCTTCGTGTAACGTTGGCACCATGTTCGTTGCAGCTGCGTGCTTCGTTGCGCGGCGTATAACATACCTGTCTTTCCACTTGTGTCTATCTGTGTGCGCACTCTCCTCCCCCTTCGCGCCAGACCATGGTGTGCCCGTGTCTTTCTCCCCGTACCCATACCTTTTCGTGTGTTGCTTGTCGTGGCGCCGTTGTACTCCCTATGCAAGAGGGGGCGTGCGAGGGCGGCGGGGGTTCTCCTTCCTACTCCTCTCCCTGCTCCCTGGTTGGTCCCACACCTTTGTTGGTCTCTGTTGTTGGCGCGGGTCGGGCGAGCGTGGTGTGTAACATACTTGCACTTGCACCGCGGCCTGGTATGTGCCCACACCTCTTTCCTTTGTTCTTTTTGTTCGTTGCCCCTCTCATGTTCGCGGCGTGGCATAACATGGTAACATACTTGCGTGACTGCCTCCTTACCCGTATCATTTCGTGTGATGCGTGTCTTGGCGCCGTTGTATTCCCTATACAAATGAGCGTGTGGGGGCGGGGGTTGTTCCTCCTACTCTCCTCGTTCGGCCGGTCTTGGTTCACACCTTTGTTGGTGCGGGCCCTTGCGGCCCTGCCTTGCCCTTGCGTGCACGTGTGCGTGCTTTTCTCCGCCGTGGCGCGGTTTACTTCATTCTTGCGTCCGGCATGGTTCCACATACCTCTTTGGTTACCTTTGTTCGTTGTCCTTCTCGCGTGCGCGGCCTGGCATGTAACATACTTGCGCGACTCCCTCCTTACCCGCATCTTGTCGTGTGTTGCGTGTCTTGGCGCCGTTGTACTCCCTATGCAAGTGAGCGTGCGGGGGCTAGGGCTTTTTCTCCTACACTCCTCGTTGGGCCGGCCTTTGTTCACATCTTTGTTGTCTTGCACTTGCGTTCACACCACACACCACCGTGGCGTGGTCTCTTTCTTTCTTGCACCCGGCCTGGCTCCACACACCTCTTTGGTGTCCTTTGCTCTTTGCCCTTCCCGCGTGCGCGGCGTGGCATGTAACATACTTGCGTGGGTGTAACATACTTACCTCACCCACATCTTTCCGTGTTTCGTGTGTTGCGGCGCCGTTGCACTCCCTATGCAAATGGGCGTGCGGCGGCGGGGGTTCTGCATCCTACACTCCTTGGTTGGTCGCATACTCTTGCGATGGTGTGGTATGTAACATACTTATGCCTCGTACTTGCTCTCTCCTCGCCTATATCTTACCGTGTTGTGCTTGTTACGGCGTAATTTAGCGTTGTGTGGCTTTCTCCACCCTGGTGCGGTTTATATCATACTTGCACTCTGCACGGCTGCACACACCTCTTTGGCCACCTCTGTTCGTTGTCCTTCCCGCGTGCGCGGTGTGACATGTAACATACTTGTGTGGCTCCCTTCATACCGACATCTTTTCGTGTTTTGCGTGTTATGGCGCCGTCGTACTCCCTATGCAAGCGGGCGTGCGGGGGCGGGGGTTTTGCATCCTACATGCGTGGTTTCATACTTGCGGTACGTCTCCACCGTGGCGCGGCTTGCGACATACTTGCTCTCTCCTTGCTTATTTCTTATCGTGTCGTGCTTGCTACGGCGTTAGTTAGCGTTGCGTGGCATATAACATACTTGTGTTTCGGCGGTCAGTGGCGTTGTTGTTGTTTTTGTGTGTTTAGTATTTGCTTGCTTTCTTGTGTTCTTCTTTGTGCGTGTGTTCCCTCTCTTCGTGGTTGGGGCGCTCACAAGTCCCTAGCGCCTAGGACACGCACTTTGCTAGGTGTTTTGGGGCAAGCAATGCTCAGCTTCTTGGCCGTCGCAACTCTATTGTTCTTTTTTGTTTTTTGTGAGTGTCCTAAATTTTTCCACCTCGCCAAACAGCGGCGTAAAATTTTTGGGGGGGTTTCTGAGGTCGGAAAAGACGATTTTTCGCCCTATTTTTTCTGGCTTTCCGTCTTTTTCTTGGTTTTTTATTTTTCTTCTGCTGCGAGCGCGCGACCCCGTGACATCTCCAGGTCCCGGGCTATGGATGGGGCACAGAGGCAGGCACCCCCAGGACACCCTACACATTGTCAAACAGGAGTCACACAGCTACACATACGGCAACGGACGCGCGGACACGCATGCCAAACAGCAGAGCACCAGCCACACTCCATGGCTCGAACATGTACGACTGGGTAGCCCACACCACAGCCACCTGCAACACCTACCCGTGATACCCTCGGCCACAGAACCCCCCCAAATGAATGCCCGAGGACACGCCGTACACAGATTGAGACAAGCAGTACCACTACCCCACACCCATCCACCAGCTGGCCACCACACTGGGCCACCCGGCGAACACCGAACTCCTCTGACGCCTCGAAGACTCCGTCCACACCCCCCTCTACTACTCCGCCCTACGCCCAGATAGCCTGCCAGCACACCTACCAAAACCCCGACTCCAACTCGCCCTCGAACAGCTTCTCCTCCTCACCCGATACCACTGATGGTATCCACGCCGCTCGATCCACGTCCCCGCAAGATACACCAAATGCATCTGTGGCCACGCGGAAGAAGAAACCTGGGACCACTTCAAGGGGTGCCCCCTTTACCGAGAACTGGACACCCTCACGGACTGGAACCAAACCCACACCATCTCATAGCACGCCGGATGGCCGACGCGGTCCCCGGCGACCCAGCAACTCGCCACCGTCCTCAAGCAGACGGAGGTACTCGAGGCGGTCCGCAGGGGACCTGTCCCCACACCTTGCTACGCACCCACACGGAGGACCCCCAGGCCACGGCGGCGCACATGCAACAGACGGCCATTGCCAAGACAGCGGAGCAGCTCACATACCGCACCCAAAAGGACCCGAAGCATGCAGCACTCCTGCCCAAAGACAGACCAAGCCCACCTCCTCAAACTCCTGTTCTACCAACCATGAGAACCTACCCCATGACACACCAACACGGGACCCCGACCACGCCTACACACCATCGACCGAGCACAACACTGGCACGGCACACACGGGCACCACATGCACCACACACACGCCCACCAGCATGCGCGCGCCACCAGCCCCCATCCGCCCACGCCACCGTCCGTCCACAGGTCCCACTAGCCGCCAGCCACAGCATGCCCCCTCTGCGTATGCCAGCGGCTACCACAGACGGCCCTGCCCTGCAACCCAGACCACTGGGTCTGCCTGGGAGCCACGCACCACCTCACCCACGGCCCCCACTGCGGGGACCTCAACCGCCACACCCCCCCCGCCAGCCACCACAGCTTCTTCGGGCCACTCACCGACACCCTCCGGGAGCACCTGGGAGGGTACTACGTGGCAGACGCGGCGGACCACGCATGGACCATAGCCGTGACCACGGGCAGCACACCCCTGCCCCCCCACAGCCCACCCTTACGCCACAGCGGGGGCGGCTTGAACGTGGCGGCCCGCCACATCCTCCTTGCCCTATACCTCCACCACCGTGACCTACACCTCCCAGACCCACAGCTCCCGGCCCCCCAAGCAGCAGCCCTGACGCCAGAAGCGTAGGCGGACACGGCACCAGAGGAGATAGCAGCCTACCTCCGAATCACTTGCCGCCGGTTCAACACCGCCCTCCGCCGACGGAAAGGAACACCTTACCCACTCAGCGCACTCCTCTATCCGGCACACCACCCCCACTCCACGCAGCTGAGGCCCCAAGAGGGCTAGGCGTCCTTTCGGGACGCCCACCTGGCCGCCCCCAACGAGGCCACCGCCACGTGGATGGGCCTCACGGACCAGCGCGCTTACGTCAGAGGCCTCGAGGCGCGCCTCCGAGAGGCGCACCGCTGGCAAGGCCGCTCCCCGTCGCCCCCACGGGGACAGGGGGGTTCACCCGCCCCCGACACCCACCAGGCCAAGAAGAAGAAGAGAGGACAGGGGGCCCGCCAGCGCGCCCGCCAGCAGGGCGCGACACCCCGACCAGGGCCCGGGTCCAGCCACACCGCACCACCCAACGCCCAGACCCCCGGGGCACAACAACAGCACCGCCCCCACCAGCGCCCACCACCACCACCGTACCGCAGCACCCTAACCCTGCAGCCCAGCCAGCCACCACCGCCCGCACACGTCCACACAATGCCAGGACCACCATACGCGCAGAGCCAGGGGACATGGCACCACCAACACCACCAACACGCCCCCGTCCCTCCCAACCCCTACCCCCTGATGCCCCAATACTACACCGACCTCCACCAGCTACATCCCCACCACGCCCCAGCACAACCGCGCCCCATCAACCACCCACCCCACACGGCACACATCACCGCACCACACCATCATGTATACCACCACCACCAGCCGCTACCACCACACCCACAATAGCCGGGGTACCAGACACAACCAGCACACCCTCAACACCACCACCACGCGGTCCAGCACCACCCGCCGCCCCCACTACACGGGCCCACGACACATCGGCCACAGTACACCCCCATGGACCCGCGTGGAGCCGCGTACGCACACCAGCAATACCAGGGCCTAGGAGGAGCGCCCTACCACCACCAGCAGCCCCCACACCCACACCCCATACGAGCCAGCACCTTCGACCGGCAGCCACCGATTACATACAGACCACAGCCCAACCCGGACGCCCATGCGGCCACCTCCCACCCGCACCTCGCCACCGCAACCAGCCAGGGACTGCAAGGACCGCACGGCGCACACACGTAACACCCACACGACCCACAGGGACGCCCAGACCGCCAGCCAGCGCAACACCCAGCCCCGCCCCCCCCACCACCAACGGTGCCAACCCCACACCACGCCCCCCCCCCCCCCCCCCCCGAGACCAGGCCACAGATGCAACACACGGCAGCCCCCACCAGCCGATTGATGTCGATGCCCCCGCCGACACACACCGCGAGTCCCCCCTTCCGCGGCCGCCACAAGAAACCCCATCACCAGACCCCACACACGACAACGACGACCGCCCCCCCAAACCCACACCACCACCCCCATCACACCCCGCACCACCAGCCGCCGCACCGGCCCCACCCTACGCCCTGCACAAGCCCGCAGCGGTACGGCAGCACCTCCCGGGACTCGGGGACCAGGGGGTGCTGCGCCTCCACACCTCTGGCACCACCCAGCGCATCCGAGCGACCACCCTGGTCCAGGCGGCCACCCTCGGGGAAGGCGTCGGAGACTTCCTCTTCGACGCCTTCCTCCACGTCGCCCAACACGACCGCCTCCCACTTGCCACCCGAGACAGCGAGAGCCCGCCCCCCACGGGGGACCGAATGTGGGTGACCCCCATCGACTGGGGGCGACACGTAGTCGGACAACCCGTGCCGGAGCGGGAGGACACCCAGGGCCGCACCCGCTACCGCGGGCCCAACATGGGCCACCCCCCCACCAGCGCCACCCCCAGCAACACCAAAGAGTGGGAGCGAGAAACATTGGTAGCCCGGATGACCAGCCTGAGCAACTGCAGGCACCACGTCCCGGGGGACATCCCCAACCCCGACAACCGGCAGCCAGTTCCCTCCACGTACATGACCCTCATGTACAATCTGCACTACACCCTCTCCGCCACCCACTACCACGCACCAACTGGCCACTGGGTGGTGCACGGCAACGACTCCCTCCTCCCCGCCGACTACGCCCCCCCCCCACACAACCCAGGCCAGGAAGGACAAGCCGGACGACCCCCACATCTGAGGCACGTGGGAACGCAAGTCCCTTGACACGCTGCTCTCCATCCGCAGCGGCAACCAGGGCCTTGGTAGGGCGATGTATTGCCTTGCCAAGTGGACCCAACGGACCTGGGGGATGCCCACGGACCGGTGGCTGTGGAAGGTCTCGCTGCGCCCCCAGCAGAGGGAGGCCCCCCCGAAACGCAGGGGACCCATCCTCCGACGCCCCACCACCCTACAGCTCTGCCCGTACATGGTGGCAGCCCGCCTCATGGCGCTGTTGTGGCCGGGCGCCAACACCCCCACCCAAAACTACCCCCACCTCACAGAGGAGGACATGCCCGGCATCTAGCGATGCTTCATCTGCACCCTCGACTACCTCCAGCAAACGCACCCGCACGTCCTCGAGCAGATATGGACACCCCACGGGTAACCCACGTGCCCGCACAGCCGAGACAACGCCACCACACCAGCACCAGCCCGCACAGGTCACCAGGGAAAGCGCGCGCACACGCCCGGTGCCCGAACCCGCACCCTCGTTCTCACTGCTCGCAGGACCCAGCATCCTACGCCCGCCCCCGAAGCCCAGGGCCCTCCGCCGTCCCCCACAGCCCTCTCCTCGGCCTCCGACTCCACAACCTCCACCACCACAACCACCTCATCCACCACAACCACCACGACCTCATCCAGCACTCCACCCCCCAAGCCGCGGGTGAAACCTCCCAAACGGGCCCCCAAACCCCTCCCCAGCACGAGCAACCCCGCCGCCGCCAAGGCCCACGCCCCGACGAGGCCGGCACCCGCAACCCAGCCGAAATCCAAGACCGCCGCCAAACAGCCACCCAGACCCGTCGGCGCGCCACGACCGCAGCCCGCAGCCAAACCCAAACCCAAGCCCAAGCCTGGCGCCACGACGGCAGCGCGAGCCCGACCCCCCGAGGACGTCCTCTATGACATTTGGCCCCAGCCGTCCCAGGCCCGGATGCAGCAGCACCCAGCACGGCGACCTCCCACCGTCACCGACGCCGCTGCCACCATCTTCATGGCGGAGAGCGCCGCGGCCGAAGCATAACGCACCTCGTCCCGCCACCTCTCAAAGCCCGCACCCCAGGCCCACGGACCACCCCCGACCTGACCAGATCAACGCCAGGGTCCACCAGCAGCGTCCCCGCCCCCCTACCAACCCTCGATGTCAGCCCACATACAGCACATGCCCCGCTACCGCCGCCACCGCGAGTCCCAACCCAACCCTGAGGCGGAGACTGTGCGCGCATACCCGCGAGTCCGCATCCGCCCGCGCCCCCACTCCCCGCGCACCCCCACGGCACAGGACTACGAGAAATCCCCCAGGCCCGCCACCGCCACCAGTCCCTACGACCCCATCACACCCACCCACGCCCACTCCTCCGCCCAAGACCGCGGCCCCGCCCAGGGGGAGTGGTGGCGGTGCTGGACCCACACGCAGCTCTGGGAGCTGCGAAAGTGGGTCCGGGCAGAGCCCTCCCTCGAGGGCCTGGTCCACCAGCCCCGCAAGGGGTCAATGGAGGACAGCCGCCTCCAGCCGGCGGTGGGGTGCACGCCGCAGGCCGCATGGGAAGCCACGCTGGCCGATGCGCTCCGACCCCTGAGAGTCTACCCCCGCAACCTTCCCGCGCCCGAGGACCACCCGTATGTCCTCAGGCGCCTGCAGGGGACCCTCCAGGAGACGCAGCGAGACGGCATCCGCCTGTGGGACATCACCGGAAGCCCAACCCCGCACACACACACCCCCTTGCCACCCCACAAGCGTCGGCGCACCGACGCTGGCGGCACCCACAGCACCCCAGGAGCCCTGTGCGCCACATAGCACAGGCGGCCTGACCCCCCAGCCAGCGGCGCCGCCACCTAACCCTGTTGCCCAGCCAGCCACCGCCTAGGGGCGGCACACCAGGCTCCTCCCGGAAGACACCAAACGAACCGGAAGTCAAAGGACGCCAACGCACACGCCAACGGGCACCGCTACGCCCAAAGACACGGAGCCCAAGCCCGCAACCGTCACAACCGCCTAACCCAGCCAAAGTCCCAACACGAATCCAACCCGAGCCGCACCCCGAAATTGCTAACCCTTGACTCCTAACCAGGCCGGCCGAGGGACCAACGTAGCCACAGCTCACATCCACAGCCCACACGGCCACCCAACAAGCCAGCACCTAAAGCAAAGAGGCACCCAACCAAACCCACCCTGACCCATACCCGTGTACATCAGGAAGCGCGAGCCGCACCCCTGGGGCGCGGCCGCCACAAAGGCACCGACGACACACGCCAGATCTCGATTCTCGAGAACACGCCATCATTGCACCACTGCACCAGTTACCCATGCCTGTGCCTGCAGTGTACGCGCGCCCCCTTCTTTGTAAATTTTTAAAAAAAAAACGTTTTATTTTTTTTGAAAAAAAAAAAGAGTAGGCACGAAAAAAAAATGGGGAGGAAGAGAGACACAACCACCAACGGCACACGGGACCCCGCACACAGCGCACACGCCGGTGAACAGGCGCAACCTGGGCCAGGACAGCGCACACGCACAAGCACCGAGGACAACAAGGGGACGGGACAACACGGCAAGGCACACCGGTGAACAGGACCCAAATGGCCCAGGACACCGCACACACAAAGCAGCACACCGAGCGGACACACCGGTGAACAGGAGCCAAGTGGCCCAGGACACCCCACACAACACAACACACCGAGCGGGCGCATCGATGAACAGGAGCAAAGTGGCCCAGGACACCACACACGCAACGCGACAAACCACGCGGGCACACCGGTGAACAGGAGCCAAGTGGCCCAGGACACCGCACAAGCAAAGCAACGCACCGAGCGGGCGCACCGGTGAACAGGAGCAAAGTGGCCCAGGACACCGCAGACGCAACGCAACGCACCAGGCGGGCACACCGGTGAACAGGAGCCAAGTGGCCCAGGACGCCGCACACACGTAGGACGGCTGAGGGACAGGAAAGAACCAACACCCCATGGGTGAGACACACTGGGGCGACCAAGCCGACCCACCGGGCCAGTGGCAGGAGCAGTACTCCAAGGCCACTGGTCCGAGCCCGGCCAGGCTGCATCGGGGAGCATGGCAAACGTCACCTGGAGCCATGAAAGCAACCGGTGACAGGCGAGCCGGTACACAGTCCAGCAAGGGGTCGCCTGCCAAGCGGAGCGGCCCCGCATCTCAAGCCACAAGGGTGAGGCGGTCGTACCGTAGACAAGCGGGAGCAATACCCCCTGTGGTAAGAGATACTCCACACGGCTGGGCAGCCCCGAGAGCTGCCACACAAAGGAGGGGACATGTGGCTCTACCCATGGACACATGTGGGGACACCCTCCCACCTGGGACACCTGGACCGGGTGGCCGCGACACTGCCTTCCCAAGCACCTGCGGGAGCGGCTTAAGAGGCACCTGACCTAGGGCAGTGGGAGGGACAGGATGTCCCCTTGGTAAGACCTTCCTCCTGCACTGTCAAAGCAGGCATCCCGGGCTCCCGAAGATACCTACCTACCTACCTTGCAGGAGTATACACTGTGCACGCAAACAGAGCACTCCTTCCTTCCAAGCCCTGGCAGAAAAAGATTTGGAGACGTCCGTGTCAGGCCACAGTTGCTTAGTAGCGCTGTGTTCTCTTGCAATCTCACAGGAGAGCCAGTAGGGCTCGGGACTTCTTCATCTTGGACACCCAGTAGCGTGTGTAACGGTTAGGGTCAGCAGGCCTGGTAGGGACTGACTGCGGTTGTGCTCCCCCTGCCTTCGAAGGCTGGTGCTGGCGTTAGTGAGTGTAGTGTCGTGGTGTCTCCTGTCCCGCGTGCTTTTCCTCGTGGGCAGGGGAGTGTGTTAGTTTTTGGCCCTTAGAAAAATGGGGGTTTTGTGTGCCCTTAGCACACTTGGCCACCCCTCCCCTCTAGTAAGTAGGGCTTTTGCCGTCTTCCCCAAAGAATAGGCGCCAGGACAGAAATTGGGCGCCATAGGAGTGGTAATAGTACCTGATTAGGACCCACGGTCCGACGTCACCGAAGCCCGGTCTCCGGGAGCCAGGCTGAAGAGTGAAGTGAGACACATACAGATATACGTAGCACACTTGGGGGTATGGTAACCCGGTAAAGAAGGGTAGAAACCGATGGGTCTGGACCAGTCAGGGGTCCTAACTGTGGGCACGCTTGTCCCCAAGAAGGGTTGACACACCTTGCTTCACTGCACGTTGCTTGTCATTCCCCCCTGGAGTAGTAAGCCACCGCTCTTCCTTGGCCCCCCAAGGTCATAACATCAGGGCACTTCCCATGCAACACATGGTCAACAGGGCACACACTCGCTGGGTGGCTGCAAACCTGATAAGCGTCCATCTGCCTCACGCTGGTAACCATAGGCGTGGGACTGCAGGGCACAGCAAGGGCAGGTAAAGTGCTTTGCAAGCAGCAGATGTGTAGGTGTCTGGAGTGCTGAACCCGACTGAGGGTGGGAGTTAGTACATTCACCGTAACTGGAGCTCTACAGGAGTCCTGAACCTGTCCTGGCACACACTGAGTACGCCTAGCTATCAGCACAAGAGTGCTCAACACACCTGGGAGCTTAGAAAATAGTAAAAAGATAGGCACAAGGAGATTAGTTTTTCTTCTTTCGCTGGGACAGAGTCTCAGCACGAGTTAGTAGCTGTCCCTCGTTGTTCTCAACGAGGTAGGAGTGACAGATGGGGTTGATACTCCCATCTGGCTGTATAAAGGCGGATATAGGTTCCCAGGTCGCGTCAGATAGCCCATATCCAGCCCACAGGGTAAAGAATTTCCAACTCTGTTTATACTCGTGGCGGAAGTACCTGCAACCACGTAGTAGCCATCGACTGCCATCTCATCGGCAGTCATCTCTGCGAGTTCGACTGCCTCCTCAGGGCTGACAGCGTTTTCTAGGTTGATAGGCTCGACCTCACTGTCGCTGAAGTGCCAATCATTCCAGGACAAATCATCAGGGGAATGATAGTGGCTCAACTGCTTAGGAGCACAAAGCAGTTCACCACCTAGACGTGGACTGCACCTGACATGGATTCTAGATCCATCTATCCTGATGATACGAGAGGGCCCAAAATAAGGGTCCTGTAGGCAGTTGCGGGGCCATGAGGGTAGGTGTGAATGGTGAACCAAAACAAGGTCACCAACCTTGAAACTAGCGGGTCGCCGCAGGCGATTTCGTCGGCTCAGTTCAGGTTCACGGATATGTCTCAGGTTAGTCCCAGCCTGGTTAGCCATAGAGTGCTTGTGTTCCAGCCAATCCCCAACGGGGCTCTTGAAGTCCTCAGGAAAGGGGGTTTTGAAGAACCAAGCAGGTCGTCCTCCGTGAACCAGCTCGTGGGGGGTGAAACCTGTAGAAGAGCTCCTCTGAGAGTTCATGGTCAGCACTGCCCAGGGCACTAGGCGTACCTAATCCTTGGTACGTTCCTATTTCATCAGGATTCTCAGGTTCTCTTCCACCACACGGTTTTGTCTCTCAGAAAGAGGATTAGATGTGTGGGTATAGGGCACACCTGTGGTTATCTGAATATTGAGAGCGTTCAGCACTCGTTTGTACCATCCTGTGTCACTGCGGATGCGTAGATCCTCATCAGAGTGCACCTGTTTAGGTGCTCCGTATGGTTGGAACTATTGTTCGACCAACATTTTCACAGTCTGCTCACCGGTGATTCTCTTATTGCATGGGAGTACACGGGTGAAGCGGGACAGGCCAGGGGTGACCACTAGGCAACTATCATAGCCGCCGAAGCGAGGTAGGCCGTGGATGAAATCCAGGTAGAGAAGAGTGTTAGTACAATAGGGTATGGGTAGGCGGGAAATCAGTCCCCTATCCCTACTATCGCTCTGCTTGGTGGCATGACAGGCACAAGCATCAACAATGGTCTGCGTTCGGGACTTCAGGTCAGTCAGGGTTAGACCAGAGTAGAAACACTCATGAAAGAAGTCCACTGAGCGATTATCGCCAATGTGACCTGAGCTGAGTTGGGACCACTGTAGACACCCATCGAGTCGTGCCTCGGGCACAACTATACGGTTCTCGTAGAAGAGGTACTGGTTTTTTTTATACCACTGGTGCCCGTCAATGACACGGGGTTCGAGACCAGTGCCGAGGGTCTGGAGAATTTCGTTATATTCTGACTGATAGTCAGTTACGTTCCAACCTTCGAGGACTCCAGCTGTCCGCATAGACAGGTCAAGCTGGACGTCCATACGCTGGAAAGCCTCTTTTGCAAGAGCCTCAGAGCTCTCACCAATAAGCCCATCGAATTTGTTCCACGATATGTAGTCAGACAGTTCAATTTTTATACCAGGGATATGATGGACTGTCAGCCTGAAGTGGCTCAGGTATGTCCACCACCGTTTTAGTTTCGCTTTCTCCGGTGGTGGGCCCTTCTGAAAGGACTTCACCGGTTCCTGGTCACAGAGCCAGACAATAGGGTTAGATCCCAATAGTCGGGACTGGGATGAGAGCAGCAACATACCGGCCAGGAGCTCCTGGTCGTAAGTGCTGTAATTGGAACGGGCCTGGTTCCATTTCCAGTTCCAGTGTCCCAGTGGTACAAGTCAGCACTCGGTTGGAGGGATAGTCGTGCTTCAGGGAACCATCACGGTTCAGTCCTGTGGTGCGATAATGGCAATGAGTTAGTTCAGCTGGGTTAAGCTGTTGCCATTGGTATATCTCTCCACCCCCCCCTACATCACTGGCATCAGTGATCAGGATCATCGCGCGCTTAGGGCGGGGTACACCCAGGCAGTTGGAGGAGGCAATTTTCTTCTTCAACTCCTGGAAACACTCCTCCTCCATGGCGGTCTACCTCCGGGGATTAGTTTTCTTGATTAGGCCAGTGAGAGGGGCAGAAGAGTAGGTAAAATTGTGGATGTGGCGCATATAGAAGTTACAGGCGCCCACAAAACTCCTCACATCCTGTAGACCCTTCTTAGGGTAATCGCAAATCTGCACATCCTGTAGGGGCTGCATCTTGGACGCGGCTGGTTTCCACCAGCCGTACCCCACATCGAAACCCAGATACTCCATCTCCTCTTTCATGAACTCGCCTTTTTCGAGTTTGATTCGGAGATGGTTTTCCTGACAAACAATGAAAAACTCACGGAGGAGAAGGACATGGTCCTCTCGGGTATTGGTACCCAAACTCACGTCATCGACGTGGGCGTCCATTTCTGCCCCTCGGGAAATCAACTCCTGTACTAGAGGTGTGCGCCTCAGTATGTACAAAATTCTGTTCATCAGTTCTTTGAAGAGTGTCGGGGCGTTGGCTACCCCAAAAGGCATGACCTTCCATTTAAACACACCACACACTATAGGGGTCATAAAAGCCAGCAGGTCCTGAGTTTCGGCTGTTAGGTCAACCTGCCAGAAACCACTGCCTTTGTCCATTTTGGTTTTGTACCCGCATTTGGCAATACGCTCCAGGGTGTTTTACATGTTGGGAATACTCCCCGAGTGGTTTTGGGTTTTCTTGTTGACTTCACCATAGTCAACAACCAGTAGCAGGGCAGTCGATCCAGGTTTAGCAACCAGGAAACAGGGACTGCAGTGATGGGGGTAGTCCCCCTTCTTATATTCTTCAACGAGCCCAGCATCAATACATTCCTGGATCTGGCGCTCGATTTCTTCAACCTGTTCCTGAGGAGCGGGATAGGGACGACGTCTCACTCGCGTCTTCTCAAATTCAGGTTTCAGTTTCATGTCCATCTGGACCAGTTGTTTGCAGGACAAGGGAGGCGGCAGGGCGCCGAACTCCTCCTCATAGGTTAGGAGCAGTTTCTTCAGTCGGGGGTTGAGGTTCAGACTCTCGATTTTCTGCAGGAAATCCTCCTCACCATGGACGTTGCTCTTACCATGCTCTTTCTTTTTCTGCCGATAAGCCGTTTCGGCGGGTACTGAGCCATCATCCCACTCAGGGGAACATTGCTGCCCATAGTGCAGACAATACACTAGGGGTATCTCAGGGTCAGGTAGCGTGTAGGACTCATCGTCCTCCGCAGACCAGATGGAGGATTTCCAGGTGTGTCTGAGGTATTGATGCCGTCCCTGGCGCTCAATACCTTCGGCCCTCAGGTACAATCGTCGTTGGAGTTCCTGAGTGTCATGCTCCGACAGTGGCATGTTATTAGAAGCAGGCCGTGCTAGAGCGTCAGGACTCTGAGCCACGGGTTCAACTGAGCAAGTATGCTGCATGTGCAGCACAGGTTTCCCGACAGGGGAAGTTCGTTCTAAGGTTGACTCCAGATCTACCTCCTCCAGCAACAGGTGGGCCAGGAAGGCACTGTGTTTGGGTTCAACACAGCTGGGATCAACAGGGGGAATAGAGCTGGCGATTTCAGACAGTTGTTCGTCAGCATCCTCCTTCACAGCAGCAGATTCCAGATCGTCATCCTGGGATTCCCATCCTGTAAGTGTGGCTGAAAGGTGCTCAGGAGATCGTTTTTTGAGATCAAAAAGGGTCAAGCCTGGATTTTCAGCCATGACGTCTTTCAGTAGCACCTGGTCTAGATCACAAAGGGGTACAGGGTTGAGGGATCCATCAACAATGGCTAAGAAACTGGCCCATTCAGGGGCCTGCATTGCTGTGTCTGAATCGGCAGGAACATAGATGGGACCGTGGGGCAGCTGCACTCTTCGCACAGTCATTTGGTTCAGCAGTTGGCGCCAATACGCGTGTTCACCTGAACAACCCCAGTCAGGGAAACACATGACAAGCCTTCCTCCCTCATAGGCGATTTTGGTTATAACCTTCGCAAGCAGGGAGAAGGGAGGGTTGGCATACGCTAGGCCCATCGCTTTGCAGAAGAAAAGGAAAGCGTTACCCAAATGTTTCGAGCAATACAACTGCATGATGTGCTGTTGTTGGCTCGTGAGCGATTCAACCCGGATCTCATCATGGGATACCTGCAGGGCCGCCAGTCCATTTTCAAGAACGTGACGGGCCAATTGGTAGTTTTCAGCACGATAGTTAGTCTTTGCTGTGTAGCGCACCACAGACTTGTTTCGTCCTGACAGCTCCAAAGGTACGAAGAAGAGGCCACTGCCAAAGTTGCAGTGTAGAGAATAGGGGCGTGGGAGAGACAACATTTTTACCTTGGGGTTTCTTCGCAGGAACTCGGTGCCGATGACGATGTCAAAGGCCTCAGTGTACAACACCCTGCAGTGTTGAGTCACAGTTTCGTCGCCAAGACAAATGGACACATCGACACCCCCCAAAGAATGGATGGTACGCCCATGCCCTACTCTTATGGCCAGTGTCTTAGTTTGTTTGAATGTTCTTAACCGCATCAACTTGTTCTGGGGCTGACGTCCCCCAAAGGCCAGTGTCTTAGTTTTCTTGAAAGTCTTTGGCAGGCGCCGGGCCACTATAGAGAGTGTTGCGCCGGTGTCAAGCACTGCGCAAAAAAACTTGATCCCCGATTTTCATGAGGATCCAGAAAACCAAGTCCTCCTCTTCAGAGCCGCCCCCCTACTCCTCAGCAGGGAATTTCACATCAACCCCTGCAGCCATGAGGGACTTGGCCATCCAGGCGTGTCCCCTCTTTTTAGAGTTACACCCCTCAGGGGGGGCGTTATCCCCCTGTGGGCGCTTCTTGGGGTCAGTATCGGCAGGAGAGGGAGAAGTAGCGGGCGCTGATGAGCGCCTCTGGGGGTTGGGGGTTCCACCCTTGCCACCCTTCTTGCCTCCTCCTTTACCACCCTTGTCCCCATTATGGGGAGTTCTGGTGGCTGTTTGGAATTTCTGGCGTTCGGCCTCCTGCCGTTTGTGTTTGTTATTCTCACGTCTTCTTATTTGACATTCGTCTTCGTAGTGACGACGTTTGCCACAGTACCCCCAGGTGATGGTACACCTGAAATGATCCTGATGGGTCACTGTTTTCCCACCTTTAGCCTGCTGCTGTCTTTTCAGTTGCAGCACACAACCACTGCGATGGTCGCAGTCAGGGGCATGACGGGGTCCTCCCTTGTCAATGACAGGCTTACAGTAGAAGAGTGGGGGTGTACCGGTTTCAGGTTTAACCTCACTCATGGCACGCAGGTTACCCCCCCCTTTACCACCACACTTGTTGGCGTTAGTGGGATTTTTAGGCCCTTGCCCTTCGCCACATTCAGGGGTAGGGATGGCACCTCGACCCAGGTGTCTCTTGAGGAATTTTTCCATATGGGAGTCTTTCTTCCTCTCAAGGACCAGTTCGATGAGCAGGTCCATTAGGTCATCGTACGTGTGGGTCGGACTCTTCCTCTCTGAGGTGGTGCGGCAATCGTCCCATGTACGTGTAGGGATTTTACTCACGAGCCATAGGTGGGGTTCCGTGGGTCCATATAAACCCACGTTCACTCGTGAGGACAGATAATCCAGGTCGCACACATATTCAGAGACTCGCGCAGCGGAAGAAAATTCAGAAAGTAATAGGGACCTCCTCAATCTGTGTGCGCACACTGAGGTCTGTTTCATAGACCGGGGACGTTTTCTCGAAATTTTGAGGAACCTCAGCCCAAGTAGAACAGGTTTTTACAATCTGCTTCACCTGTTTTTGTTCTTTTTGCATGAGCGCTTCAAAAGAGAACATATAGTGGGCACTTCCACATGGGATTGGCCGGTGAGTAAAAGAAACTCAGCGAATTCCTCTGCCAATTCGGGCAGGTTTTTCGGGTCGAACTCCGGCACCTCCAGCTGGATGTTCGCCTGGGCAATTGGTTTGCCACTCTTCCCATGCCCTGAGGTTAGGTCTGAAGGGGGCGATGGTCTGTCAGCGAGCGGTGCCAGAGCTGTTAGCCCTTTTTTCTCGGTCCCTGTCACGGGCACGTCCTGTAGCTCAGCAATGGGGACTGTTCTCGCACGGGGATGAAAAGGGCTGGGGCATGTGACCTTGGGTAGCAACCTGGAAACCCTTGATCTTTGATATCATCAGCGAGGGTGCTCAATCAGGGAGAGGGTGAGACCAACGCTTTCTTGGGTAAAGGTTCAGTGATACCCAATTTAGCCTTGACAGCCTAAGACAGGGCTGTCACATCAGGATCTTCGGACCCAGACAGTAGTTTGGCCAGTAGTTTGGCCGTACCGTCCAGGGCACCATAGGTTGGCGCTGGGAGATGGGAATCCTCCACATAAGGTTGGCACACTTCAGGGTTCCTGCTAGCTGTTGGCAGCTCTGGACTCCAAGATGACCCTCTTGACCGCCTGGGTAGAGATACAGTGTCGGCCAGGTCTGTAGGTGGGCCGGAGTAAAGGGTGGAACCCATGTCCGTATGTGGTGGGGATCCCAAGGCTTGGAGTGGTTCCTATCCATCTTCCCGTCGGACAGACTTGTAGTACTCTTCATGGATCAGGTACTCGTCCATTCTCCCTCTCAGTTTGTCTTGTTCCTCTGAGCTTCCAACTGACCCAGACGAAGATGCAGGGCAGGCTGAGCGGGAGATGGAAACAGCAACTCGTCAGCGGAGGTGCTGCAGGCCGTCACCACGGGCCGCTAAGGCCTCAGTGGTTAAGGGTCTTGGTATTTCTCTGGGCGCTTCTTGTTCCGCCCTTCTGTGACCTGGATCTTCTTGGGACCCAGATGCAACTCTGAGCTTGGGCTCACTCATTGAGATGGGCACACTGCTGCCCAGTTGTACTTGTACACTCCGAATTGGCCAAGTCCTGGCGGACAGTTGTACTGATGGTGTGCACATATTGTTTGCTGAGTTTGGCTTGCGTGCTTCTCAGAGTCGGTTCGAAAGGTTCTCAAGGGTTGCCTCTGCTACCAGAAAGACATCCTTGATTAGTGCCCTAATAGTTTTGATGAAATCCTGCAAGTTTTGGTGTTGAAAAACAGGTCGAAAGCAGCAAGTAGAGCAAGAACACGATGTGGATTGAATCAATGAATAGTTTTGAAATCCAGTGTGTCACGGAAGAGTGAAAACCCGAGACACTCAGAAAGACAAAGCAGGCCTAAGTACAAAGATTCAATCACAAAAGGATAAAACAAATGGTTTTTATGTGAAAACTGGCATGACTCAGGCCTCCAGGTTAGCATCAAGCACTTCATGTGCACTCGTTTGAATGAAATGGAGTTGGTTAGGAATCTGGGGCATAAGAGTTAGGCCAGACACAGGATATGGCTTGGCCAGCATGGCCAAGCAACTGAATTCAGAAACAGTTAAAACGTAGAACCACAATAAGTGGTACAATCAGTTGAGTATAGGGGTCTTGAGATGGGCACACTAGACTTAACCTACAAGGCCTTTGGCATGAAGTGCCTACTTTATTTCGGTATAACCTCCATGAAGGAAGATAGTCTCAGCATCAACAAAAGGCTTTGGGGGGGGGGGGCTTGGCCTGGATCAAGTCCTCCAAGAAAGACATGGCAGTGACTTTTTCTTACTATACACACTCTGATTCTATGGAGGAATGGGTTCCTTCCCACCCAGAGTGGTGCGATCCTGATGTGGATCTTGCTTGTTACACGGGGTTCGACGACTGATTCCCTTGCTCTGTTCAGCGTCCGGAAGGAATCAATCATCATGGATCGATTCGTGGACGGGAAGGTAAAACACCTCCGAGAACGAACCTTCGTGGAGAGAAGAGCCGAACGCCCCCAGCGAGGAATCATGGGTCGACCAATCATGGCTGTCCAACGCCCCCAGAACACAAGCTTCCACTCGAACGAACCAGTCCGATTCCTACTTCGAAGAAGACGACGAAGATGACGCCTACGAAGATCTACCCGATTCCTACATCGATGACAATGAGGACGATTCGTACACCACACAGAGTTGGTCGACTCCACCGCCAAACTACGATGCTGTTCGTCGACCAGAACCGCTGTGGCAGCCATATCATATGGAACAATACGAACATGAAGTCGAGACTATCGATGAACTCCGACACCTGGGCACGTTCGGAATGAAGCCACCCCATCGATTTGCGACGCACGAAGATGATCCACTGGCGACAGAGTATACCAAAGTCGACCCGCAGGAGCTTGTCATCGCGTCGGGTGCCATGGCCGGTCAACGACGAGGTCATTGATTCCCAAGCCCACGCCACGCGACCGTTGTGTCGAGGACGAACGCCACCATTCAAGAATTGTGCGGCATTGTCGACATAGACAGCTGGCGTAAGACAGCGCTGTTCTCCTTTGAGACGATGCAAAGCCCGCCTGATACGTCCTTCGACGAAAATGGAACGCCTGGCAGCGCACAAAGCTACCAGTGGTACACGAAGATCGAAGTCGCCTGTCAGAACTTTCGAAATGCCCTTGTCGAATGGCAAAAATACAATGAAGAACTTGACTTGGTCTTCAGGAACAATCTCATCGAGACGGGCCTGTCCAGTCAAACTGCACGCATGAACCGCATACATCGAGAGATTTGTGGAATCGACGACCTGATTCAAGTCGCCGATGGAATTGACCTGCTCTTCAGGTACCGACGTTTCTGGACAACCGAGAAGATGTGCCGGCCAGCACCCTCCGCTGGTTCGATCCTTGGGCCCATTTAAGACCTCCAGAAGGTTTGCCAAACGAATGACTGGTTATTCGAAGACCAAGCCCCCTTTCTCGCTTATAAGGTCGATTTGCTCCTTCGACGACACCAATTGCGAGGCCTACAAGGTACCACTCCATTCGGGTACAAGAGGTACGGGTGCACCCCAGTTCGAACCCGGGACCTCATGGTCCAGCTCCAGGAATACTATCGACTGGCAGAGTCGACTGGACCGTACGCCTACAATGCCGTCCCACCAGGTGCCCCCATCGATCTAGTCCAGCTGGCGACGATTTACCAGGCTGGCCCTTGACAAATCAGGCACTACGACTTCGATAAGGAAATTCCCCGAGTTGCCCGTCTTCATTCGACCAATGAGGAGTACATCAACCTTTTTCCTTTCGAGGACGCCGCTGATTTGGCTCGATGTCTGGGTACTTCAAAATATCTCATGTCCCCTTTCGAAGGCGGATACGAGAATGGACGATATTGGCGCCGAGAGGTCCCGTTCCGAAGGAATGTTTTTGTGGATGAACGGGAGGAGCTCGAGCCCAGCAGTTCGCCCGCGAGCGACCCGTTCCATCCGGATCCTGTTGACCACCGGTTCTTGTCGGCAGATTCGAATGTCTATCAGCATCACTTCGATGTACCGATGTTCAAGTACCTCACGCCGATCCATGATGACTTCAAAGCTTCCCAGCCACGCAAGGTCAGCTGCCGTGACCAAGTCCTCGAGGCGGTCGTTGTTGACGCGGCTTTGAGCCTTTTTACTGCAGAAGCGGTCCAATTCGCTCTGCAGAGGGCTCTCCCCGATGGTCACTATGTGCATCAACACCTCGGTCAACTCCGAGCAAACTCTCGGACCAGCCGTCTTGAGACCACTGACCGATACGCCCTCGGTCCCGGGGTCAACGACGTCAGCCCCATCATCGTTGCTCGGAGAGCTTCGATTGCCGACACGCCGTGGTGGCGAGTCGATACGCGCACTGGTCAGTTTTCCCACAGCATGGCCGCTGGTACCGGCTCCAAGCAAACATATCGATGGACCACCGGTTGAAATGAGGCGTTGTCCTTGGAGACCACCAATCGAATGGATTTGTGGAACCCTGCCATCTGGCAGCCGTCGAACCTTTGGGATTTCTTCATGACCAAGTCGCAAACATTGGGACCGGGACAGTTTCGAGCTCTTGCCCTTGAGCATGTCTTCGCATTCCAGTACAAGTGCACCGTCGACGGCCAGCCTGGCAAACTGAACCTTCGATTGCTCAACCATCGATCTGGTATCCTGATTCAGAAGCGTGCCCTCGAGAGCGATGTTGGTCGACACTATACAGGCCATGACACCTTCAAGTTCATGGCTACCGTCGAGACGCTGAAGGAGGTGCATGAAGTATGTCGACTTCAGGTGGATGGCTCGTCCACATTCAAGTTGGGCACGGACTGCTGATACAACAGTCGGAATGCCAAGTAATGGCTGATTCGACAGTCAGGACGCCATTAATGGTGTCGACTGCCTTGATATGCTCTATCCATCCGACAGATGTACAGTCCTGTTGGTTGTTTGTTTGTTGGGCACTCAGCTTTGATAGCTGTGCCCAATGTTATGGTATCTCGACGAGCCCACAGCCTTGCTGCCGGTAGCGCCCGTGCATGTGCCTGGCGAAGTTGTAATCTGCAGCTTCGGCCAAGACGCAGTCCGTCGCAAAATCGAACACGGCATGTAAGTAGGGCGCTGAGGACAGGTATACCATACACTGGATCCCAGTCTGTGGGTTTCAACCACTATTATGCTTCAGGAAGCCAGCACATGTCGAGATCCAGAAAAAAGATTCTTCCCGTGGGCCCTGTCTATTCAGTTTGGACAGTGTGACGCCCGCCCACATGAGTGAGACCTCTTCGAGGTCTCAGGGGGGGGTAGTGTTATGGTTTCGGGCAGCAGCAGCGCAGCGAGCGCGCAAGTCGCAATCGCGGTCTCAATTGCACTGCAGTCTGTGAATACATCTGAAGCAACGAGATGCCAGTTGCTGTGAACGAAGTGCTTTATGATACTTCGATACCCCTGAACAGGGTTTTTGTCTTCGAATTTGTGAAGTGTGTATGATTTGGTGCTCCGCCTAAAGATCCTGCGCACAAGAGGTTTGTCGTATTTTGGGATTTTCGAGAAACAAGACAGTTCCCAAGTCAAACCACAACAACATCCCTGCCCCCTTGGATGGGTTGCGAGTTTTCAATGGAGACAGCATAAAGCCCTACATCCATCGAGAGGGACAGCCAGTGTGGGAATTCCAGATGCCGCGTGTCAAGAGTGGGGTTTCCCCTCGACTTGTTAAGATTCTGGCTAGACGTCGAGTGGGATCTAAAAAGCGCCGCACGTTCCTGTACTGCTGTGAATGGGATCACGACACATGGTCTTGGGAGTCGAGTAAAGCTCTACAGGAGGATCCAGTGTACCTTGAGTTCCTTCGACTCCATCCTGAGTAACCTCACCTCTTTACAGCGTGAATTTTCGAAAACTCATGCAGGGCTCCAGGTCGACTACTGGAGCCTCAGCCTACGGTTCTACTCCCCGGACATCCCGAACTTCCTCTCGAACTCCGCCTTCTCGAGCATCACCGTCGAATGTCATCGATGTTGACGAGATCAACGACGATGTTGACCGAGATGGCGACCGTGCCGAAGCCCAAATGAGATTGACCTCAGCTCGCCGCTGTCGATCAGTCGCATCAGCGCCAGCCCGACCAAGTTGATCACTGAACCCGTTCTCAGCGCGAAACTACAGCCAATCTGCGTACGCCGGCAGTTCGAAAGGCAAAGGAGGCCCCTCACCGAAGGGAGGCAAAGGAGGTGTGTCCTCCCGCGGGACATTTGCTGGAGTAGCGCCGAGTGGTCGAATCGTCATATCAGGAGCCGCCACAGGCTTGGGGATGCTAGAACAAGCATTGGCCGATGGGCCTATCCTGGAATCCACCTTGGAAGGGGAACCCCCAAACCGACATTGACCGAAAATTTTGCAAGTTGTACGGGTACCCGCCCCAGAACGACGCCGAAAAATATCAAGGGCAGTGCTCGAGCCTCGAAGGGCCTGATACACAATCCGATTCTTCGGAGGAAGGATTTCATTCACACCCAGAGTGGCTCGATCCTGATGAGGATCTGGCTTGTTACACGGGGTACGATGACTGATTCCCTTGCTCTGTTCAGCGTCTGCATGGAATCAATCATCATGGGTCGACGGTTCGTGGACAGGAAGGCCGAACACCTCCAAGAACAAATCGTCGTGGAGGAGAGAGCCAAAGGCCCCCAGCGACGAATCATGGGTCGACCAATCATGGCTGTCCAACGCCCCCAGAACACAAGCTTCCACTCGAACGAACCAGTCTGATTCCTACTTCGAGGAAGAAGACAACGAGGACGCCTACGAAGACCTACCTGATTCCTACATCGATGACAACGAGGACGATTCGTACGCCGCACAGAGTTGGTCGACTCCACCGCCAAGCTACGATTCCGTTCCTCGACCAGAACCGCTGTGGCAGCCATATTATATGGAACAATACGAACATGAAGTCGATTTGGGACGCACGAAGACGATCCACTTGCGACAGAGTATACCAAAGTCGACCCGCAGGTGCTTGTCATTGCGTCGAGTGCCATGGCCGGTCAGCGACAAGCTCATCAATTCCTGAGCTCACGCCACGCGGCAGTTGTGTCGAGGACGAACGCCACCATTCACGAATTGCGTGGCGTTGTTGACATAGACAGCTGGCGTAAGACAGCGCCGTTCTCCTATGAGACGATGCAAAGCGCGCCTGATACGTCCTTCGACGAAAACAGAACCCTTGGCAGCGCACCAAGCTACCAGTGGTACACGAAGATCGAAGTGGCCTGTCACAACTTTTGAAGTGCCATTGTCGAATGGCGAAAATGCAATGAAGAACTCATCTGGGGAAAAAGGAACAATCTCATCGAGACCGACCTGCCCAATGAAATTGCACGCCTGAACGGCATGCATCGAGAGATTTGTGGGATCGACGACCTGATGCACGTCGCCGCTGGAATTGACCTGCTCTTCAGGTACGGACGTTTCTGGACATTGGAGAAGATGCGCCCGTCCGCACCCTCCGCTGTTTCGATCCTTGGGCTTTGCCAAAGGAATGACTGGTTATTCGAAGACCAAGCCCCCTTTCTCGCTTATAAGGTCGACTTGCTCTTCCGACGACACCGATTGCGAGGCCTACGAGGTACCACTCGACTCGGGTACAAAAGGTACGGGTGCGCCCCAATTCGAACCCAGGACCTCATGGTCCAGCTCCAAGAATACTATCGATTAGGAGAGTCGACTGGACCGCAGGCCTACAATGCTGTCGCACCAGGAGCCCCCATCGATCTCGTCCAGATGGCGACGATTTACTGGATTGGCCCTGGACAAATCAGGTACTACGACTTCGATAAGGAAATTCGACGAGTTGCCCGTCTTCATTCGACCAATGAGGAGTACATCAACCTTTTTCCTTTCCAGTATGCCGCTGATTTGGCTCGATGTCTGGGTACTTCGAAGTATCTCATGTCCCCCTTTGAAGGCGGAGACGAGAATGGACGATATTGGCGCCGAGAGGTCCTGTTTTGAAGACATGTTTTTGTCGATGAACGGGAGGAGCTCGAGTTCAGCGGTTCGCCCGCGAGCGACCCGTTCCATCCGGATCCTGTCAACCACCGGTTCTTGTCGGCGGAATCGAACGTGTACCAACATCACTTCGATGTACCGATATTCAAGTACCTCACGCCGATCCATGATGACTTCAAAGCTGCGCATCCACGCAAGGTCAGCTGCCGTGACCAAGTCCTCGAGGCGGTCATTGTCGACACGGCTTCGAGCCTTGTGACTGCAGAAGCGGTTCGCTTCGCTTTGCAGGGCGCTCTCGCCGATGGCCACTATGTGAGTAAGAAAAAGTGCTTTTCCAATGCTTTAGGGTATACGTTAGTTGTATTAGAGGTGCTCTAAGCACTGATGCATTTTTATCTTAGTATTGTCCCAGCCAAAATTGGTGATAACACATTTTGACCTATGGAACCAAACACAAAAGCAGGATATTGTGTGGACCCCTTAATCCCCAAGTCTTATGCACTAAAACATCTTTTCCTAGGTGATTGTGGCACTGATATACTGAAGGCAGAGCCTATGAATTTATCCATGTTTTTTCATGAATTCTTAGCTATCCTAGTGGTATGCATCCTAGGGGGCTGGGGGACCTCTTTTTGAGAGGTCCCGGGTTCAATACCCAGTCAGCCTAGCTAAGTAGGATTATCCCATGTGACATGGCAGTGACCTCAGCGCCACAAGCCATGCCACCTCAGCACCTATGAGACCCAAAAAAAAAGATTGCACATCTCAAGATGGCACTATGGATAGTGAGCCCTTGGGGCAGTTTTTCAAACCGTTTTTCTCAATCATGTAAAATGGTTCATCCTGAGTTGCAATGTATGCTAATTGCTGTGGTCCATTGTTGAAAGCTGTCTTTATCTAACTCTTTGTGACTGCAGCCCTTCATGCTTTGATCCTGTTTATCTTCTACTTGCTTATCTCTGGCTTGCATTATCCTGGATTGGTTGTATTTCAAGAATAAAACATTTTCCTCATCAAAAACAAGCAGCAGGAACCGTACACCAGCAGCAAGCAGCAGGAGAGGCGCAACAAAAACACAGTGTTGAAATCACTATAAAACGTTCTGGTAGCAGAGGCAGACAGTCTCTGCGCACCGGCAGCAGCCCCGTGCCGTACATCCAGTGCGCCGAGATCTGTCATAAGCAAGAAGGGCGAATATGGACACAACGAAGGAGGACACCGACGTGAGGACGGCGCCTGAGGCACCAGCAATGCCAGCACCTGGTGAACCTGGACCTGGACCTAGCGCTGTACCTTCGGTGCCCTTACATGGGCCAGTGGACGTGGTTGATGACTCGCTGGAGGAACTTCAGTCGGCTTTCCGGGCCCTCTCAGTCCAGGAGGTGGACACGAACCCTGTGAAGAGAAAGAGGGAGAGAGAGAAAGATGCAGGAGAAACCATGGCAGACGAAGGAGTAGACCATGAGCACGACCCGACGAGTGAGTCGACCTTCGAGGGCGCACCAAGCGCCTCTGGCCTCCACGCATCACCCTCTCCTACAACCACCACACTCCCAACTTCAGACCCAGCCGCTACAACATCCACACCCATAACCACCGCACTGTAAAACGCAAGCACCCAAAAGGCTGCCTTGCATGTTTATTATAAAAAGATCTGATTTTTGTAGGAATGTAACGTGCGAATGCATGCATGAACACTTACTGAGTGTCTTTTGTCTTAGTGTGCAATGGGATTATTGCGATCTCAGCAAGAGGCAAGATCGCTCAGTACTTCTGGACTATAAAGAAAAGTCGTATTGCAGCTATTTGCTTCGCTATTGGGTTGCGCCGTCTTCGGTATTGTGGGTCGTCCAGGAGTTCTTTGAAATCAAGATTTGGGATTTTGGTACAAAAGATCTTGGAAAGCACACGACAAAACACCGTACAAGTGTTTTGAAAATATGGTACCTACCAATTGCGATCTTATTTTCAAAACACTTGTACGGTGTTTTGTCGTGTGCTTTCCAAGATCTTTTGTACCAAAATCCCAAATCTTGATTTCAAAGAACTCCTGGACGACCCACAATACCGAAGACGGCGCAACCCAATAGCGAAGCAAATAGCTGCAATACGACTTTTCTTTATAGTCCAGAAGTACTGAGCGATCTTGCCTCTTGCTGAGATCGCAATAATCCCATTGCACACTAAGACAAAAGACACTCAGTAAGTGTTCATGCATGCATTCGCACGTTACATTCCTACAAAAATCAGATCTTTTTATAATAAAAATCAGTGCTTTTCCTAAAGAAAACAATGCACAAATCAGTGCGCACGCGTGCCATGCAGTGCCCAAAAAGCGGCATCTGCACCGCAACGCGACAGGATAATATATGGGTTTATGTAACATACATGTGTCAGTACAGCCAAGTACTGAGCGCGATACCTTAATGACGAAATAGCAGTAAACATAAGGAACCGAATCCTAGGGAAAACACAGGCTTTCAGGCTTGTCCTGTCCTGTCCTGAGCTCCCCTTTACACTCCCCCCCTAAGCCCACACATACCCTGATGTGTGGCTGAGACCCCAAAACAAAAGGGTGCGAAGGGTTTTACCATAGGGCTGGGAAAAGCTCAGACAGAGCTGGGTGGGTGTAAAACGCAAGCACCCAAAAGGCTGCCTTGCACGTTTACACTCCCCCCCCAGGCTCAGCACTCCCCAAATGAGTTGCTGACCCGAGCAAAAAAAATAGCAAAACATGCAGGCCTTAACCTACAATACAATACAGATATTATTGTCTGTGATCTGGCTATTTCTACCCATTCCAGGTAAAAACAGCTACTATCTATGTGCAGATCATGCTAGTGGAATACCACTGGTACCAAAGATAGCTTTACCCTCCTGAAAGGGATTTCTGTCACAAAACAGTGCTCTAGGGGAGTGGTGAAGTGGTGTTTCAACCTATACCCACTCAAACTCCTCAAAGAGTGTAAAAACCTGATAAGTGCTCATGGCACACAACCTGAAGTGCTCATGGCACAGATAAAATTTAGTATAAAAATACTGAAAGAAAACCCCTGCTTTTTCCAACAAAAGCAGAAAAACAAACGGGAAAACCACTCTGCTTTTTCTCCAAGACAGAAGCAGCTGAAAAAGAAAAAAAAGACACACTGCTCACAAGCAGGCAGGTGCAAAGCAAAACAGAATTGCAAAACTGAGTAAACCAGAGTTCACTCAAAGTGTAAAGCAGGGTGTATCCCACCACTGCTCATTGCAGATCCAAAATAGTATCTACAACGAAAAAGAAGGCAAAGGCATATGTCAGTGCCTGCACACAAGGCGCTTGGCGCCACTTGTAGGCCAAAAAAAGGCTTCGTTGACAAAGTCAACTTTTGGATGCATTGTAATTTACATCACATTCTGCCATCTGTGGCAGATATATACCACAAGGCGCTCACAGCGCCAAAAGCTGACAAAGAAAGCGCTGCAAGCGCTCGCGTTAAGATCTACTCTCAAAACAAATCCTTGTTTTGATTTTCGTATGCTTGTTGATGTCGAAATTGAGTTGGTGATGGTCTCCATTTGTTTGTCTGCATTGCTTGCTAATTCCTCAAGTCTGTCGTATGATTGCTTCAATGAAGTATGGAACCCCATGAGGTCTTGGTGAAGTTTCCGAATTTGTTGATCATCGCTCGACATACGCGCAGGGTAACAGAGCGCTCTCAGCGCTCAAAACCTAAAGGAAAGGGTTGTACTTATCTTCCTTGGAAGCCAAACGCTGGCCCCACTCTGACCGCGGTGGGCAGGAAGTTCGACACCACTTGAAGGCCTCCTTGTTTTCCACTTTGGAGACCAGAACGTCAACCAGTTCACTGAAGTACTGGGCAGCTCTTCGTCTTTGAACGGCTTTGCCTGCGCGTCGTCCTCTTCTTTGCTTGCCCTCACTGATGACCTCCTGAGATTGTTCGGACACCCAACTTCCCACACCTTTTTCGAAGCTTGTAGAATTCGTTACTCGGTGCCCCTTTCTTCGTTTCCAGGGCTCTTTTTGTGACCCATCGGTGTTGGCCTCTTCACTTGAGCTGCATCGTGACTCCTTTTGGTCTTGAGTTGACGAACTATTTTTTGTGGCTCTGAAAGGCGTAGAAGGAAGCGGACTTCTCAACAGCGAGACGATACTTTGTAGTTTGTGCAGCGCAACTTCCAGCGACGATTCCAATTTTGTAAACACACGTGAATACGCATTGTTCTTCGTCGGCGCTGTCTTTGACTTGTGTGGAACTGCTTTCGTCCTCCACGGCAATTCTTCACTTTGTACGCCGTGAACCACGACCTTGTTGTCGGCGCTACTCAACTGCACCATGAGGGCATGGAAGAGACCTTGAAACTTGTACCCGAAATTCGCATAGAGCTTGGCGAACGTGAATTCTTGAGCACACCTCAGCTGTTCCCGCACGCGTCGTTCCTCTCTCTCCAGATCCTGCAGTGACGGCGACCGTGATGGTGCAGGCCCTCTAGGCGGAGGCGGTGCCGGTCTTCTCGGCGGCGACTGCACGAGCATTGTTGACAGCGAGCTGGGATGTTTTACGGCTATGGTGGTTAGCGCTGATGTTGAGGGAGCGCTCATGGTGTCTCTGTGGGCTTGCTAAATCTGCAGCTGGGCGGCGGCTATTGCGATCTTATTTCCAAAACACTTGTACGGTGTTTTGTCGTGTGCTTTCCAAGATCTTTTGTACCAAAATCCCAAATCTTGATTTCAAAGAACTCCTGGACGACCCACAATACCGAAGACGGCGCAACCCAATAGCGAAGCAAATAGCTGCAATACGACTTTTCTTTATAGTCCAGAAGTACTGAGCGATCTTGCCTCTTGCTGAGATCGCAATAATCCCATTGCACACTAAGACAAAAGACACTCAGTAAGTGTTCATGCATGCATTCGCACGTTACATTCCTACAAAAATCAGATCTTTTTATAATAAAAATCAGTGCTTTTCCGAAAGAAAACAATGCACAAATCAGTGCGCACGCGTGCCATGCAGTGCCCAAAAAGCGGCATCTGCACCGCAACGCGACAGGATAATATATGGGTTTATGTAACATACATGTGTCAGTACAGCCAAGTACTGAGCGCGATACCTTAATGACGAAATAGCAGTAAACATAAGGAACCGAATCCTAGGGAAAACACAGGCTTTCAGGCTTGTCCTGTCCTGTCCTGAGCTCCCCTTTACACGCACCTATGGCTGAGGGCACAGGCTTTACTGGTATGCCTACCTACCCTGCCTATGGTGTGGACCCATCTACCACTGCGTTTCCAGAGGCAACTACTACCAGTGAGCCAGTGGTCTCGAGTTCTGCGCCGCGATGGTATGCGGCTGACTATCACCATCCTCTACCCGCTAGGGGAGCCTATGTGGATGTCCCTGGGTATGCAACCCTGCGTGGGCTGAGGAGAGGCCCTGAGTCATGCGGGAGCAGGAGTAGAGGATCGGGGAGATCCTCTAACAGGTCCCTGACGCGGTCGGAAATAAAAGAGGCTCTCCGAGGAGCCTTCTCTGAAGTTGTTGGAGATCTCACTCAAGAGATTCGGGCTAAACTAGAGCCCCCGATTCCGCCCCAAAGCGTCACCTACCATCGTGGGAGTTTCACCCCATCGAGTACAGGCTAATCAGCTGGTGGCAGGGTTGACAAGAATGAGGAGCTGACCGATGCCGACCCCTGCAGTGATACCGAGAAGCCCTTTCATACCGAGAACGGCCCAGCCAGCTTACAGCCATGTGGGGAATTCCACGAGAGCCGAGCTGGACCGGCTGGGGCTGACAGCCCTGAGGGCAATTGTTGACGTGGAGCCTTATGGCGCTAGTGACCTAGGCGGTGACCCCTCTGATGATGAGCCGCCGTCCATGACTTCTGCTTCGCCCTCGGAGGACGACGACCGTGAGGACCCCGAGAACCCAAGTGGGCGGAAGAAAAAGAAGAAGAGGAAGACCCGGCGCCCTGAGGGACGCAGGTCTCAGGAGGCTAAGGCCATTGCCACCTCGAAGATCGTCGTGAACTTGCCTGAGTTCACAGGCAAAGATCTCAGCGAGTTCCCTGAGAATTTTGGCCGGTTTCTCTGAATGAGCGGCCAAACCCATGCTAGTGGGCGGGTCAAGTGCGATCTGCTCCTGCAGTGCTGCAAGACCAAGTACCTGGAGAAGCAGGTCAAGCAGATCGTGACTAAGTCCGCCACCTTTGCCGACGTGTTGGTTGCCTTGGGGAAGCAGTACCCAACCTATGAAACCGACCTCTCTTTCAGGGCCAAGATCCAGAACCTGGCGGTGCTGCCCAACAACCCCAAACCTGGCAGGGTCTCTGAGCTACTGGCTGACCTGGATCACTGGGCTTGACGATTGACGCGCGGTTCCTACAGCAGCGACGACCTGCTTTTCTGGTTGCTGGCTAAGCTCCCTCGGGAGCTGTGGGACAAGTGCCGTTCAACGGCAGAGCGCAAGCCTAGAGCCCTCGACTACGAGGATTTGTGTGTGCTACTCTTTGAGCTTGCGCTGGAGGAAGAAAGCGACCAGCACCTGAATGCCTACCGTCCTGGAGGGGGAGGCTCTGGAAGCCATGGCAAAGGGTACCAAGGACCCAGACCTGGACAGGGGACGACCCCCAAACACGCCCGTATCATGGACAATGTCAAGGCGCTCTTCTGGTGTGATGCCAGAGATGAGCAAGGCCACCTGCAGCACGCCCCTGACTGCGAGCAGCGAGACTGCCTCGTAGTCCAAGGGAAGAAGCAGGAGACCAACACCGGCGCCAAGGCCAAGATGCCGGATCACTACAGGTGTACTATCACCTGTGCCTTCTGTGGGAAGGGGAAGCACTACGAGGATGAGTGCTACCACAAGCAGCGCCTGACGGTGAAGCTGAAGGGTGAGGATCCTGGCAAAGGCTCTGGCAAGGGCGATGGCAAGGGCAACAGCAACGACTCCGGCAAGGGCAAGTCGAAAGGACGTGAAAAAGGGCAAGACAAGAGTCAAGGTGGACGAGGAGGAGGCACTAACCGCCAGCCAGACAAATAGGACAAGGACCCGGACAAGAACGGAGGCAACCCCAACCCTAATCCAGGGGGGAACTGCGAGCCCTCTGGAGAGCAGTCTGGTCCTACCACGCGCTCGCAAACCCAGGCCCAGCGAGAACAAGGGGCCAAACGTGAGCATGAAGGTGGTGATGACGGCAATGCTAAGAAGAGAAGCCGTTTCATGAGGATGGCCCGCAAATTGCGGAACAAGGGGTTCGAGGTGAGCTGTCCCGCGGAGTTCTGAGGGGGACTCTCCGTTGGGGCCCTGGACTTGGTTTTTTGGGTACGTATCCGACTAGGGTAACGTGAATACCTGGGGGTATTGGATACTGGAGCCACCATATCTATAGTGGCCAAGAAAATTTTACCTTGTGGGAGCCTGAAGAACACCATGACCACCGCGGCTATATGAATTGGGGATGGACATGTGGTGCACAGCTGCTGGGATTGTGAAGTGGAGGTACCTATGGGCTCCCGAACTATCGCCCATCGGTTCGATATCATGGACAACAAGGCCTTCAACTCTATATTGGAGACTGACTTCTTCGTGCAGCACTCCCAGATACAATCCCTGATGCTGCAAGCGCCATACCTCCTCTACGTGGACCACGGCAATGGCAGAGAGTCCGTGCCACTGGAGCAGTCGGAGCACACCTCGAGCTACCTGAGGGTATCGAAGGAGGAGCCCTCGAACATGATGGCGGCCTCCAAAACGGAGGACTATCAACAATTGGGGGAAGACCTAGACCAAGGTCTGAAGGAGTTGGGTTACTCTAGAGAAGACCTGAGTGTGGAGTTGTTCGCCAGCGACAAGCAACATGTCTTGGACCTTTACTGCAGCAAGGGGAAAAACTGCAGCTACAAATTTTACTGGCCCTCTTTTGCGATGGCCTACTGGAACGCCAGGTTCAGTGAACTGGGGAAGGTCTTGACCAAGGTGGCCTTGGAACATTCCCGTATGGTCCTGTGTTCCCCCAATTGGGGAGCCCATGGGGGCAACGAGTACTGGCAAACCCTCCTGGACAGGCTGACTATCAGCTCTGTTCGGTTACCTGATGAGGCCATCTACATGCCTCTGGGGCGTAAGACGCCTATCGGGAAACCCGGATGGGGCAGTATGCTCAGCGTGGTGGACGGAGGTCTTATCTCCATCCCCTGGGAGGACCTGGACTCGACTCTGGTCCAGGATATACAACGGGAAAGTGATGGACTCACCTTGGGTGACTTGAAGGATCGACTACGACCTCAAGATGCTATTGAGACTATACCCGGAGGAGATGAGTATGTCGTGACTTACACCAATGCCCCCAACTCTCCCTGCCATGTACCTGATCCTGATGGAGTCTCTGAGTGTGGACTATCCGAGCTCCCCAGCTCTATACACTCAGCTGACGAAACTGAGCACGACGCCTTCTTCGTGCAGACATGCGTGGAGGAAGTGGAGAACGCCGAGTACGTTGCCCCACCAAAACCCCTACTGTCCATGAGGGTGGAAGACCCCGTGGACAAAGAGCTGGATCCCCGATCCAGGCTAAGGAAGTACGTGGACTCCAAGAGGAGGCTGGTGGCGAAAAAGCTATGCTACGGTAAGCCTACCCGCAGCTCATGGCCACCAAAGCAAGGACGTATGGGACATCTATCCCAAGTGAAGGAGGACCTTGAACAGAAGATCACCACCTGGCAAAGGGAGGTAGATCTTAAGCTCATGAAGAGCGTGTGGGGTGCCCATGTGAGGACCCCAGAGGAGGACGACCTCTCGGAGGAATGTGTATGTGAACCCCCTCGAGCGTGCCTATGTTGCCATCGTCCAGCGGAGATGGTTGAACGAGACCTACTTTATGCCTACCAAGGGTTGAAGGACACTACCAAGGGCGAAGAGTCGGTGGAGGATCACCTCCCGACGTCTATTACTCTCGGGGCAAGCAACTTACACTCTGACGAGGACATGGAGGACAAGATCAAGCTATTGGACCCGCGGGTGCAGAAGCTTATAAGGACCTATCTGGAGGAGGGCGGAGAACTACCACCCCCAGCCTCATGTGACAAGCTGGTACAGATGGACCTCAAGCTGAAACCCGAGTTCGTGGGTCACAAGATCCAGGGGAGACCCTATCCGGCTGCTAAAGAGCAGGCCGACGAGATTGAGCGACAGATACAAGAATGTATCGACACTGGCCTACTCCGGGAGTACAAGGACGGGGACTACCCCCAACACTGCAGCCCCTGTTTCCTGGTGGCTAAACCTGTGTCTACAGCCAAACGGCTGGTAGTGGACTACGGAGAGCTGAACAAGAAAACGCTGAACCACTCAGGGTCCTTTCCTAATATGGAGTCTACCCTTGAGAAGATAGCCTCCTGTCGCTACAAGACCAAGATAGACAAGAGGAGCGGGTTCTGGCAGGTCGACCTGACGCCCAACGCTCAGGAGCTACTAGCCTTCATCACCCCTCAGGGGAGGGTGTTCAAGTGGAAGGTCCAGCCGTTTGGCGTGGCCAACGCACCCACTCTTTTCCAAGAGCTGATGAACAAGATCTTGTCCATCCTACGACGAAGACCCAAGGTGCAAGAACTCATATCCCGTGGGGCCCAGATGGAAGCACACATCGACGATGTATGCCTCGGGACCAATACCCAGGAGGATCACCTAATCCTCTTGGGTGAGTTCTTTGCGGTCTGCCAAGAGAACCACACACGACTCAAGCTGGAGAAGTGTGAGTTCATGCAGGAGACCATGTAGTACCTGGGGTTTGACGTTGGCTATGGGTGTTGGACCCCAGCGGCCACTAAGGCCAAACTCCTGATGGACGCTAAGGTACGACACGAAGACCCGAAGAAAGGACTTCATGATGTACGCAGTTTCATTGGGGCGTGCAACTTCTATCGCCGCCATATCAAAAACTTCACCTACACCAGCACCATCCTGACGGACCTGATCAAGAAGAGTACTACTTGGCGCTGGGGCCCACAAGAGCAACAAGCGGTCGACGAGCTCAAAGACAATGTGGCCAACGCTAAGTGCTTGGGCGTGCCTAGGGCACAAGGGGAGAGTATCCTGGTGACCGACGCCAGCAATGTGGGCGGTGGTGGAACGTTGTTCCAATGGCAAGCACTAGAGAAGGAGGAGTTCGACTCGGCTATTTGCCAATGGGGGACTGAAGGTCTCAACCGAGATGGAACTCTCAAGCACAGCTACCCTGACGACAAGTGGGTCCTCGTAACCCTGGGCCACTGCAACTGGAAATGGAACCATGCCAGCTTTTTTGCCTAAACAATGCCAATTTTCTGGCCTAAAACAGCATTTTGGGGGCATGAGTGGTCAGTTGTAGGGCCCCATACCCTATTTTGAGTGTGGTGGACTCAGAAAAACGTGTTTTGCAAGATTTTGGAGCACCTTATCGAGTGTTTGGAGCCGCCATCACCAAAAAACCGTATTTCTTGCCAAAAACAAACATGTATGGTTTGAGCTGTACAAAAGCTGCTATTCGCACTTAGGTGGTGAATGTCATATTTCTTGGATACGGCCGATTTTAGATGGAATCAAGCCTGCATTGTTGGTCTAGGGGCTGGAAAATTTCCAATTTGGAGGGTGAGGGGGGGGGGGCTAACACCGGAAAATATGCTTTTTGTGGTATAATTTGACAATTTCTGACTGTAGCTGTTTTTGGGATTTTTGGACCCCATAAAATCCTAGGTGCGGGGAACTACTCCACCTATGAGCAGGAATTACTCGCGGGTATGCTGGTGCTATCCTCTCACGCACGACTGTTGGGGAGTAACCCTGTGGTCTGGCTGTGCGACCAAGAGCCGGTGCGCACTTTCCAGAAGGGTCCCCCACCTGAGAAGGCCAAGCTACGGCGGTGGTGGACCTACCTCAGCCAACTACGGCTGACGGTACACCATATCCAGGGAGTGAAGAACGAGTGGCAGACTACATCAGCCGCAACAACTTCGACGCCCTGATTGGTGCCCGGTCTGAAGCGCTAGCTAAGGAGGCGTTCAGCCGTATGGACGTGCACTTGGACCTCAACATGACTATGATTCGCCCCCTGGATGGACTCCAACAATTGGAGTACCTGAAGGAGTTCGGGGATATCTACAAGCGCTTGGAAAAACACCTTGAACCCCTCCTGGTCAACCAAGAACAGTGGAAGAGGGACAAGAGCTACCTCTGGCACGAGGACCGCATCGTGGTACCCAGTGACAGAGTCCCAGCGCTGCTGAAATGGACTCATGAGTCCAGCGGGAATGTGCGTGCTGACCGTACCCTGAGGCTATTCAAGCAGTGGTTCCACACTACGTGGACTGATGACCAACTGCGGAAGACCCTCCAGCCTATCTTGGACAAGTGCCCGTGTAGGTCCTGCAAAGCGGGAGATATCAGGGACAGAGGTCTCTACTCGACCCTGCCCATCCCACACTGTGCTAACAGTGTTCTCTACGTGGACTACAGGGAGATGCCGAAGTTCGGGGGCTATGACTTCGCCCTCGTGGTAACCTGTGGGTTGACCAGGTTTACCAGGGTGTTCCCATGTACCAAGCACATTACCGGGGAGGAGACTATCAAGATACTCCTGGAGGAGTGGTTTTGTGTCTATGGGGCGCCCGAAGAGATCAACTCCGATGAGGACGTACGAGTACGCTCAGATACCGGCTGGTACAAGAGGGTCCTGCGATCCCTCAATGTCCAGGTGTCTACAGAGATCCCCTACTCTCACACGAGCAACCCCCTATGTGAGCGACAGATTCGTGTCCTCAAGGAGAATGTAAGGATATGGTGCAAAACTGAACGCACCAGGGACTGGGTGAGACTACTCCCCGTCATATCCTTGATGATGAACTCCCAAGAGAGTTCGGCGACTGGCTACTCACTGCATGACCTATTCCTAGGGCGCCCGGCGTGGTTCCTACATGCTCCCTACCCAGAAGACACCCATTCTTCCGTGGGTGAGTGGGTCCAAGAGCAACAAGCGAAGGTGGACAAGGCCAAGGCTATGCTCCAGAGAGTGAGGGGGCGTCAGTGGAACAAGAAGAAGAAGCACCGAGTACCTGCCACCTACCAAGAAGGGGACTGGGTGCTGGTGCACCACAGCCGACTACCCGCCTGGCCACGCTCTACCAGCGATGACCCATACTTCAGGCCCTACAAGATTCTATCTGTGGATGGACACCGTATAACCGTGCGGTGTTCTCCCCGTCTAGGGGGGACCCTGGTGTGCACTGCTCAACACCTGAAGCGCTACTATGATCCTGAAGACCTCTGTGGGGAGGAGTGGGAGCTGAACGACGAAGAAATTGCCGCCTTAGACCTACAAGGGGCTGCCACCCCTATGGAAGTGGAAGGGGAACTCCCCGACATGAACGCGGAGGAGATGGCTAAGGAGGGCTTCTACCTGGGGAAGTCTGTCCTACGCCACCGTTATCGCCAGGGTTGGAGCTTCCTCACCCTCTGGGAAGGGTTTGGAGTCGAAGAGGCCACCTGGGAGCCCTTCTCTGCGATTTGTTCTACCTGAGGGACGCCTAAACTCAGTTCTGGTAGACTACTTGTCCCAGAACAACCTTGGTGAGTTGCTGAGGCTCGCTGAGACCCTTGCCTCCAAGACTAAAGCTAGGGACTGAAACTTACCCTTACTTGCCTAAGTGTATGTGTGAGTGTGCTACCCCTAAGGTCCTGAGAGCAAGCCGCAGAAATGGTGTCCTAATTATACCCAAGTCTGCATGCTTGCTAAACCTGGAGGATTGTCTTACCGGTGCCACGGGGTACGCCCCGGGTCTCTCCTCCCCTAAGCGCCCAATTTCTGTGCTGGCGCAAAACCTTGGGGGAATACCCAGCGTACTAATCCAGGTATTGTTTTCCCTACCTATCTGCTTACTACAGGGAATGGTGGCCAAAAGCTATGAAGGCTTGGAAACGCCTATTTGCTACAATGGCCAAAATCTAGCCTAACCACTGCCACTGCCCACCCACCCCGCTAAAATTGCAAGAAAAGGGTGGGACAGTGACACACGCACTACAGGTCCTACACGCCCTACAGTGGCACCATCGTGGTGGGCGAGCACTTCTGCAACTGGCTCAAGCCCCCAGTCAGGACTACCACTCCTACACACACGCTCTACTAGGTGGCGTTGAAGAAGAAGACACGAGCCCTAGCTGCTCACCTGTGAAATTGCAAGAAAACACAGAGCTACTAAGCGTCTGTGGCCTAACAGGGACGCCACAACGCATTTCCCTGCTAGGGCTTGGAGGGAAGAGGTGCTCTTTTGGCGTGCACAGCGTGATGTTGAAGATGTCGGGCTGCGCTTGCCACTCCTGGCTGAGTCGCAGCTTGTTGTTTGTGTGATCAGCGCCGCATATTTTAGCACGGCTTGGGATTGCAGCAGTTCACCCTGACCTTCCCACCTGTAAAGCAAAGGTAAATGACTGACCTTTGCGGCTGAGGAACCAAGACTACCTCCACGTATTATACGCTTCTCAGGTAGCCCTATAACACGCTGTCCTCAAACCTCAGTACAAGCAAGCAAGCTTAAGGAACTCCACCCGTTCTCTTATAGAACGTGGGGTGGAGCCCCTGGGTAACCTAAACAAGGGTTGTACCGAGCGCACCACGCGTGGCCTACCCTTTAATGCGTGTGTCAATGCACGAGCATGCACGAGTTTACTATCAACCTGCGTCAATCACTGTTTTTCCTCCTAATCTTACCAACAATCACCAACTCCACCAGGGGGTGGCACCACCTGGGCTTACCTACCTTACTCACCGCTAGAGAGTGAAGCAAGGTCTTAGGCGGCTCAAGTTGCATGGTCAAAATCACACCAAATGCACCCAATTTGGACCATGCAAAAAAATAGTTTTTCACAGGCTCTGTTTTTTGAAATGAGAATATTAGTCCAAAGAAAGTATCTTTCCTACCATTTGCGCCATTTTGTGCCTTCTTTTGGACAGCCGAAAACAAAAAAAACTATAAAAAATATATAAATAGTATGATTCCAGTGGAAAATGATGTGCTTTTAGCGGAAATTGGCCAATAAATACATTTTGCGTTCCCCTTGTTTTTTGGATGAACATGGTCTGCAGAAAACATGATTGCAACATCATTTTCTGTTCTGCATGTTCATTGCATTCCCTGGAAAAGTGATTTATTGATCAAATTCTATGCGCGAGGCCTCGTGCAATCAAGAACAAGGATCATTAAAACAGAAGCATGGCGGAATAAATATCATTGCAAAGCATATGCACATTTGGTTCAAGGGCTGCCCCATGCGCGAGGCCTCGCGCATAACTTACTAAACCCAAAACCTCACGCGATTCATTTTCCTTTGGAAAGACAGCTTCAGGGTCGAGTGGTCTTACTACCCACCCCACGGTTTGATTTTTGATTTGCACTGCCTGAAAAAAGAGGTATAGGTTGTGATTTTCAAGTTCTGGGACTGCATTGCAGTCCTCATTGCGCGAGGCCTCGCGCAAAAAAAAAGCCCAGAAAATATATTCTTTGTACCATTGTGATGGGTTCTCATCTTATAGCGCGTGTGCACAACCTTCACTGAAGCAACGAGTACCTAAATTGTCGTTGAGTCATTGAAATTTACCCGAAGCTTGCCCCCCCCCGGAGGGGGAAAATCTCTTTTTCGGCTTGGTCAGCCCCTGCGCTTGGCAGACTGCTTCCCCCAGGGCACCTTCTTTCTCCAGGTATCGAACATCATCTGGATAATCGGTGTCGTTTGCACTACATTGCATTTTACTCTCCAAAGAATCTGTTTTTTGGGCCCAAACAAACGCTCAAAAAAATGCCACGCATGGCAAATTCATATTTTCTCTGCACATTTTATCTTGATCTATAGTCAACAACGGAAGGATCAGTTTTTCTTCAGCCAAAGCTACAAGGGGGGTCCCTGTCCAGCTCAGTGTCATCTGTTGAGTGGACATGCTTCATGTGTTATCAGTGATACTCTTTGTTTTGCTTGAGACTCCCCATAACTTGTGGCAGGTGTGCATCATGAGCAATGCTGAAGGATGCACCCTGTGCAACACCTCCAACGTATGTGCTCCTTTTGTTAGGAATGCAACAACATTAGAAATAATTTCTTGAGTCATAAATTAGATTTCCAAGGCTTGTTTAGAGCGCTGAATGTCCGCGCGCGTAACATATTGTACAATGTGATCAAGTCAAGGGTGCCTGTAATGTCACTCCAGTGTAGGCGCCTGCTTGATTCCTCAATTCTACCATCATTACCTGACTTTGGAGGGGCAATGGACTGCTCTTTGCGCGAGGCCTCGCGCAAGGAACAGTCCATTGCCCCCAAAAAAGCATTTTCTGGACCCATCAGGACCAGGAAAAGACCAAAATTCCTTACATAAGAGTTCTTTTGGTGTTTCAAAAACGGCCTGATTTTTTGCAAGCCAAAGAATGGTTCTTTGATGTTTTTTGAGGCCCTGTATTTTGGGCACTTTCTGTCGTTTCATACCATGCACCTTGAGCCGCCTAAGAAGGTGAGGAAAAAGCGAGACACAAGTGAGAAACGATGCTATGCATATGTGTGTATGTCTAATCACCCTGGACTTACCTCTAATCATCTGCAATCTTTCTAATATATCCCTCTATCGTTTGTTAGCGCTGCTACAAGGCACGTTCACGGAGACACGAGACGAGCAATGTGCATGCCGCATACGAGACGAGCACACTTGTGGTTTATACCTGATTCATTGAAGTTTCATGCTTCGATCCTGTTTATCTTCTACTTGCTTATCTCTGGCTTGGGTTATCCTGGATTGGTTGTATTTCAACAATAAAACATTTTCCTCATCAAAAAAAAGCAGCAGGAACCCTACACCAGCAGCAAGCAGTAGGGGAGGCACAACAAAAACACAATGTTGAAATCACTATAAAACTTTCTATGTGCATCAACACCTCGGTCAACTCCAAGCAAACTCTCGAACAATCAGCCTCAAGATCATTGACCGATATGCCCTCGGACGTGAGGTTGACGACATCAGCGTCATCATCGTTGCTCGGAGAGTTTCGATTGCCGACACGCCGTGGTGGCGAGTCGATACGCAAACTGGTCACCTCTACCACAGCATGGCCGCTGGTACCGGTTCAAAGCAAACATATCGATGGGCCACCGGTCGAAATGACGCATTGTCCTTCGAGACCACCAATCGAATGGATTTGTGGAAGCCTGCCATCTGGCAGCCGTCGAACCTTTGGGATTTCTTCATGACCAAGTCGCAAACATTGGGACCGGGACAGTTTCGAGCTCTTGCCCGTGAGCAATGTGTTCGTATTCCAATACAAGTGCCCCGTCGACGGCCAGCCTGGCGATGCCAACCTTCGATTGCTCAACCATCCATCCTGTATCCTGATTCAAAAACGCGCCCTCGAGAGCGATATTCGTCGACACTATACGGGCCATGACACCTTCAAGTTCATGGCTAGCGTCGAGACGCTGAAGGAGGTGCACGAAGTATGTGGACTTCATGCGGATGGCTCGTCCACATTCAAGTTGGGCACGGACTGCTGATACGACAGTCGGAATGCCAAGTAATGGCTGATTCGACAGTCTGAATGCCAAGTAATGGCTGATTCGACAGTCGGGACGCCATTATTGGTGTCGACTGCCTTGATATGCTCTATCCATCCGACAGATGTATACTCCTGTTAGCTCTTTGTTTGTTAGGCACTCAGCTTCGATAGCTGTGCATAATGTTATGGTATCTCGATGAGCCCACAGCCTTGCTGTGGGTAGCGCCCGTGCATGTGCCTGGCGAAGTTGTCTTCTGCAGCTTCCGCCAAGACGCAGCCCGTGGCAAAGTAGAACACGGCGTGTGAGTAAGGCGCTGAGGACAGGTATACCATACACTGTATTCCAGTCTGTGGGTTTCGACCACTATTATGCTTCAGGAAGCCAGCACATGTCGAGGTCCAGAAAAAAAATTTCTTTTCCTTGGGCCCTGTCCATTCAGTTTCGACAGTGTGACGCCCACCCAGACAAGTCAGACCTTTTGAGGTCTCAAGGGGGGGTAGTGTTATGGTTTCGAGCAGCAGCAGCGCAGCGAGCGCGCGAGTCGCAATCCCTATCGCCATTGCACTGCAGTCTGTGAATACATCTGAAGCAATGAGATGCCAGTTGCTGTGAACGAAGTGCTGTATGATACTTCGATATCTTTGATCAGGGTTTTTGTCTTCCAATTTGTGAAGTGTGTATGAATTGGTGTTCCGCCCAAAGATCCTGCGCAGAAAGAGGTTTGTCGTATTTTCAGATTTTCGAGAAAGAGGACAGTTCCCAAGTCAAATCACAACAAATCCCCGGAATCGCTTTAAATCACGAAATAACTTTAACTATTGCTCTGCGCGCACGTCCATGCTATTGTGCATGCCCTCCTCACGGCGCCTGTTACCAAACCCGCAACCCCAATAGGTCAATCGGTCACGAGGTTACAGGTTGATTAGCCTACTTTTTACTGTTCTATTGCACTCACGCCCCGAAACACTAACGTACTTGGTACCCATGATATCCCAGGAGCAGCAAAACATGTACGCGTGTCTAAATAAACCCTGAAATGACAGTAATCAATAATGATAAACATATACAAACATACAACAGCAATCAATGACAGCAAATATCGAAGACATGATAAATGCAAATAATCGCAAATCCTACAGGCGCAATGCATCTGCGACTATCTACGCTTACCTGTGCCTGTGACCTCCTGCACCCCCCTCCTAGGCCATCTGAGGCCGGAAAATTGGACCTGGAGGCACAGGCCAACAGCTATTGTACAGTGGGGTGTTCCCCTGGACCACTCTTTTAGGGCCATGGTCCACCTACATTTTTTCGGGTTTTACATACAATCTGAGTGGGGTACTAGCACCCAAGATAACGCAAAAAATGGGCTGCTTCAAACTATCAAAGGCTGAGACCAATACAGCACTATTCAGCATATACTTGCACACAACCAGAAAAATAGGCACCACATCAGTGCACTGGTAATATGCCACCATGTGCTGGTGCAACCACACATGCTTAAAGGTAAACAACTTCAGCATCAAAAACTTATGGCAAATCAGATTCAAGGAAAACTGCACTGCAGTACACTGGCAACCTGCTACCAGGTGCAAGCACAGTCTGGCTTAAGCTATAACTCATACACAGCACCATACCTGTGGCCTACTCACTGTGCTGCCTAGCCAACTGATGCACAATAATACATACGGGCACGGCACTGAGGTGTCGTGTTTCCCCGTTTGCCCCCAACCAAGGCACTGTTCACCCCACCACCTAGTGGGTCGTGCTGGGGCCATTGTACATATAATAGTTTCATCCTAAAAAAAAATCGCAAAAGGTGAAAACATATGCTTTTCCTGATATATGAACAACTAGCCCCTGAATCCAGCTGATTCAAGTCCCTGCCAGGAAAATTACATGTTTGTTTCCCTGCTTAGGTTGAAACTTCCTGCTGCCCTGCATCCAAAAAGTTCTGAAACTTCGATATATAAAACCATTGCTTATATTTTTGTGACGACCACAGTTTTCCTCAATGTTGTTTTCCTGCTTGGGCTGAAACATCCTACTGCCTTGCATCCAAAAAGTTTTGAAACTTCAAAACAGCAGGCATCCACAAACACACACAGTGCATCCAGGAAAGTTGAAATTTCACTGTGTATGGTCCCAAACAAGTCCACAAATCACTGAAGAAGCGCCAGCCAAAGAGTGGCACTGTAGCCAACACCAAGTAAAGTACAAGCAAAAATGTGCATGGGCTCTGAGTCTCAGAGCCACGAAAAGAAGAAAACAGAAGCAAGGGTGCACATGCTTGCACCACGGACAGAGCAAAAAGACACTCAACTGGGGCCACTGGCGCTCCAGTACCTGACCCAACTTTTACATTCATCGAATGCAAATCAGATTCATAGGTAACCAAAATCCTAAGTTCAAAGAGGACAGGGAGTAAAACAAAACACTTAGTGAGTTCCTTCGGCAGAAGCCATTCGCCCGCCCAATTGCCTGCGGCGCTTCGGCGCACTCCTGTGCTGTATGGCGACGCGCTCCTTCTTTACAGCTGGGCAACGCGCCACTGTTGCCTCTCGGCAGCGCGCTCTCAACGCAGTGCTCGACGCTGCTCATCTTTTAAATGAGGCACAAGTAGGTGCAAGCCTTTTTTGCCTGCAGGCGCTGCCGCGCCTTGCGCTGCGCTCTTGTGTATTTTGAAGCACAGCGCTCGTGATTGGGCACCAAGTCACTGTGAATGGACCCGGCGACACTCCATGCTGCCACGTACACTGACGCCGAAAGACAAGCAGCTGCAGATGCTGCCACAGTTGACGAGCACCAAGCACCACCTTCAAAAACTTCACCGTAGTCTCCTCCTTCAGAACACAGCCGCGCTACCTTGCCAGTAACCGCTTGAGAGGCAGTCATACCACAGACACGAGGGCAGTCCACAACTTTCACTTCGCCCAACCTCGAGTTTATCACACTCAACACACAGGCAGCTTGGTTATTCTCATCTTGTCTCAGTACAGTGCGGCGAACACAGCCATGCTCGACAGACGCATTATGGTCCCAGAAACACTCTTGTAAAGCAAAGCGCAAACACCTTATGCGCGCAATTTCATCATCAGGTTTGGCTGGTGGATCCTCGGCCTCCACTCCTTGAAACAAGCGCGGAAAGCGTCCTTCAATGTCGCGCTCAGCCGCCACGCATCGCTTCAGCGCATCGAGACTCCCTCCAGCTGGCTGCTTGTTGCGAGGCCAATCGCCGGCAGTCCGGAAGTACTCCTCTCGCACACGGCTTAAGGCACTGCTGCGGTCAAACTCATTCAGGTCATAGTACAAGCGATCGACGCCACACACACTTCTCCATCTTCTCATGACAGCAGAACAAGCCAGAAGACATAATCAGCAGATGGTCAGAGCAAATAATCGCAGGAACGTACCATGAAACACTAACGTACTTGGTACCCATGATATCCCACGAGCAGCAAAACATGTACGCGTGTCTAAACAAACCCTGAAATGACAGTAATCAATAATGATAAACATATACAAACATACAACAGCAATCAATGACAGCAAATATCGAAGACATGATAAATGCAAATAATCGCAAATCCTACAGGCGCAATGCATCTGCGACTATCTGCGCTTACCTATGCCTGTGACCTCCTGCATATCTTTGAACAGGGTTTTTGTCTTCCAATTTGTGAAGTGTGTATGAATTGGTGCTCCGCCCAAAGATCCTGCGCAGAAAGAGGTTTGTCGTATTGTCAGATTTTCGAGAAAGAGGACAGTTTCCAAGTCAAACCACAACGAATCCCCGGTTCGCTTTAAATCACGAAATAACTTTAACTATTGCTCTGCGCGCGCGTCCATGCTATTGTGCATGCCCTCCTCACGGCGCCTGTTACCAAACCCGCAACCCCAATAGGTCATTCGGTCACGAGGTTACAGGTTGATTAGCCTACTTTTTACTGTTCTATTGCACTCACGCCCCGGTTAAGGAAAATTTTTACTGTTTGTCACAACCCAGTTTCTGGGTGTCTCCCAAATGAAACAATGGGCAAGAAAAGCATATAACGCTCCCTCCCTCCCTCGCACAAAACTTATATGAACAAAAGAAGCATGAAATGGTCTACACACACTGTCATTGTCAACTCACTCTTCCAATTGGTTCATTATTTCCTCACCGTTGAAGCGCAACAAATCAATGAGGTCAAGCTCGCACCGCCGCAAACCTCGAGCAGCCTTCTTAAGATGTTCGAGGGTCAAATCACCCACATCTTCAGGCAACAAGTTAGCTAGAACACGCCTACCTCGAAGCTTACCCTCGGGACCCTTTGCTACAGCCCTCACCTTCTTCTTCTCATTGTCCTTCACTAACTCAGAAGTTCTTGTAGTTGCGCGAAAAATCTTTAGCTTGTGGCTCTCAAACAAAAATGGCAATTCAAAAGAGGTGGTGTACCCTTTGAACGATTGCCACACAAAGACAAAGAAAGGGTTGTCCAACCAACCAATGAGTTCCGCATCGAGGTCAAACTTGAAGAATAACCCCGCGATAGTGCAGAACACCGCGAAACCTTCTCTTTCACGCCAACCTTGTCTCAAAGCATTGTCATTGTCCTTGAAAGCGGCCAAGCGCACCAAGCGCACGGATTCCTCGTAAGATATACGGAGCCAATGGCCCAAACGGTAGTTTCCTTATTCGGCGATTGTCGCCGTCTTTCGTGCACACAAGAGGGTACGGGAGGTCGAATCAGACATAGCTTTGGAATCTACACCTCCCCACTTCGCCGGATTTTCGCGACATAAAAGTCTTTAAAATGACTAGCCCGAATATAGGAATGCTTAACTCTTAGTTTGAAGAACCAAGCCATCACAATGGCAGATTGGGCATGGTAGCAGCTTAGGAATTGAAACCTTGTTGTTGAGCCACGAACGTACATACCTGAGGTTGGAATCCGAAGCCTTGTGGTCACATAGCTCTTTGCACGGTCAACATGCCAACACATTTTTTCTTGTACTTGGCTGTATACAAGTAGAGATAATCGACCGACAAAGGTAAAAGAACGACCTAAAAGGGAAAAAAGTACAAAATTAAAACTATTGAGTGACTGAACTGAAACATGTAAAAAATGCATGCATACTTGCGTTCTCTGAAAGGAAAACTTCTCCATTGACCACCCCAGTGCAGGCCGATTTGGACGAGCTGCCTATACTCCAACCACTGCTAGGCAGACGGAGTCAAAATTGACAAATAGTGACTGAGACTTGACTGAGTCAAAAGATTGCTGACTAATGACTGACTGGAGTCAATCATGGGCAACCGTGACTAGCGACTGAGTCAAGACTAAGTCTCCCCAGAAACTTGACTCAAGGGGGGATTGCACCACAGCTTCAGCTAAATCCTACGGTTTTTTACAGTGCATGTTCTACAGCAATGTGGGTTGAATTGCTACAGCGTAGGTTCGATTCCCGGGGATCAGCCAGCAATGGATCAGCCAGCAAGCCCAGCGATCAGCAGTGCTGGGCTGACTCAGTCAAGCCAGTCATGATTTTTTGACTCAGTCAAGTCAAGTCACAGGTAATCCCGCTTGAGTCGGCTCAGTCAAATCACGATGTCGCGCAGTGACTGTGACTGAATAGACACTAGGAGTCACGGATCGCCAGTTCGAATCGCAGCACGATCACAAGCTGTCCATGCCTAAAACGTCGCGCGCACTGATTGGCTTCTGCTAACTTAGCTAAGGCCGCACAGTCTGCATCATCGGTGCCACCCTGGCTTGTCTGGAGGCTGCTGGTGAACGCTTTCTGCAAGAAAACCGTTAGATTTGTAAACGCGAACCCATACCCAGTGTGAGTGACAATCGGAATCGCTGAAGGATTGGAGATTTTTATCAGTAAGTGTAAAGTGTGCCGGTAGGTGCACGATTTAAGTTTAAGTTGAATGCGCACTGTAATTCACTTTATGAGGCGTATGGTTGTATAGTGTGCCATACCTTCGCGCTTCGTGTGCATTGAAATGACACGAGTAGCATGGCCTAGATACATTATCATTTTACAAAACATCCAAATAGAAACGGCCGTGCCCATGACAACCGTGCACATGCGATCCGCGGTTTGAACATAGTTCTCAAAAGATTGTCGAGTCACACCGAGGCATGCAAGTAATGGAAAAAATTCACAAAATGATGTTCAACACGCTTATTGAAGGGGGGCTTCAAAAAAATTGTTTGGGATAAATCGTTGGGCGGTCACCTCCCGGTTATCGAAAAGTGGGCGTCGTGGGCTTCCGTTTATGCGGCGCTTATGGTGGATGCCGGACCATCCGAGACATCAAAAGGGTGTACAATTCACCAAAGATGCGCTAGTCCTTCAACCATTCGAGCGTAACCATAAGAAAGCGAGTGGATTATGGAACAGAAGAGATCGAATCGTGGGTAAATGCGCTAGTTGAGGTAGCAGGTGTGTAAAACAGGTATCGGCAGGCACACGAACGCATCGTATTGCAATGCAACTCTGTTTGTTGTGATCAACCCATTTTAAGCAAGGATGTGTTGATCCATTCATGCCCACGGAGGTCGCCGCTTTTGAGGTGGAAGAGACTCCGTGATCCGAGAGGTTCACACTCGGGAGGTCCGAGGGGCTATGTCGGTTTGGGGTGATTACATGGGGAATGGTTGGGTTAGTTGTATAAATTTATTGTACAGTGAAGTAGACATGTTTACTTGTGAGTTCATGCACGAAGGTTTATAATGACCGCTCGTTATGCAAGGGTCTGCGACGCATGAACATGCCGATTGCGCATGCGATCGTGCACAAGTTGCACCCTGCGACTGTCTTTGGTAGTGTGGCAAATAAGAGTGTGGGCACACACGAAGTAGTGGACCCATCTCCTACGTGCGCTTTCATATGTGGATTTTTCTCTACGTGTGTTACCCATAGCTGTGCTTTCGAATGCGGAGGAATATGCGGACAAAAAAGCAACTGGGGGCAACTCCGGCTACGGCCAAGCCTGTACGTCGCAAAATACCATACGGCCGCCGGAAATGTAGACGGAGGAACGCCACAAAAAGAGTGGCCTGGCCCAAAGCACCTCCAAAAAAGCCAACGTTGAAACAAAGTCGCCAAATCAATACGCTTGAGTCGCAAATTGCCACTCTCTTTGACGTGCATACTGTTCCTATTGCCGTGTTGGACACCGAGCCCATCGATTTGGGTGTGTATTCGGATACCGGTCTCAAGCGTTCTCAATGGGGCGACACTCATGATGGGTGCCCTGCAAACTCGCAAGGCAGCAAAGATGCAAGCCGTTTCAAACGGTTTCCGAAACGAAGAATGGATGTGCAAGGGAGCCGTTTTATTGAGAAACCTAAAAAGCGAATGACGTTGCCTACCACGCCTCCGCGCCCCAAGATGCCAACAGCCGTGGCGTCCAAAAACGGAACTCCGACTATCACGAAGGCGCCTCCCCCAAAGCCCCCAACAACTCCCGTGTCGGCGGCGGGCCACAATGAAGAACGAGACCCCGCAATTTCGGACTCATCAATTTCGTGGACAACGCAAAGTTCATCTTCTACAATCGCGTCGTCATGCACAACGCCGCCCCACCCCATTATCCCTCTCACGGACAGCCCCACTGGCCGCATACGGGTTCGTGTGGGGACGCACCGGTTTCATACCACCCTTGAGGTTGTGCAACAATGGAGGGATTCGCGCCTTGCGCGCATGTTCACGCCCGGTGCGGAGGAGTTCTTGGGGCTTTCCCATGATGCCGATTATGATTTTGAGATCGATCGAGACGGGACTCACTTCCAAACCATTTTGTTATGGTTGAGGACCGGAGAGTTGGATGGCCCCATCCCGGATGAGGAGCGGCGATGGTTGGACGCGGAGGCCCAATGGTACGGCATCGACCAGCTTGTTAAGGCCCTCCACCCGCCGCCGCCTCCCCGGCTCTTGATCAAGGAGTTCCGTGGTAGCGGCAACAACCATTTCAAGATTGACGACGGTCTCGGGTTGGCGCGCGGGCAATCGTTCACCGTCGCTTTTTGGCTAACGCTGCAATCCCTAGACTCCGATGCCCGACGCCCGGTCGCGATTTTCCACAAGGGCTCTGCTGCAGAGCACGTGTTCCCGTGTCTTGTGCTCGCCAGTGGTGAGCTACGGCAACACCAAGTGCCTAACGCGCTGCAAGCGGGCGACGATAGTTGCTTTATGGAGAAGGGTTTTGAGTGCGGCGTCCCGGACGTGGACCAAGGGCCCAGCTTCCAGGAGCTGGAGTTTGAGGACCTGTCGCCCTGCAACCCGGCGCGTTCTCCTTCCGTCGCCTCCTCCGCTGACACCGACGGCGTGCCCGTTCCGGTCGTGGAGCAGGCGTGCCATGTCGCCTACCTCTACGACCACACGGTCCACGCGTGTGCCATCTACATCAATGGACAGCCCTGCTACACCGCCTGCCTGCCCTCCAATTTGGACGCGGGAGACGCTGGGCCGCTGCATTTCGGGACGCCGCTTGACAAAGAGCTTCCTGGATTCAAGGGCTCGGTTTCCGCGGTCTACCTCTTCTTCCAAACCATCGACCAGCACACCATCCAAGCCATGACCGTGGCGCCTCCGGAGAGCTCCATTGCAGCGTCGTCTGCCGAGAAGATGTTTGCGGTAGACAGTACGCTGCTCTCGTGGGAGGAGTAACCTTCGCATGGCTTGCATTGGCTGGGGCACTTAAGAGTTGCACAACGCTCGGGGCGCCGCCTCTCCGTTCGGCCGTCAACGCGTTTGGCGACGAGGGCGGTTCTGGGCTATTCTAGGACTCCGCGTTTTACAGCGCCCCTGAAAACTCGGTGTTTGAAGCACGTCGCCAACCTAATGCCCCCAACTGTACGGTGATCACTCGCGATTCTTTAGCCTTTGCTAGGAAGTTTTGTAGCCCTCACAAGCACCAGTAGGTCACCGAGGTTTGGTGTGTTTGCGACGGTTTCTGGTGTGAGGTGGCACGCGTCTGGGATTGCTTGGATGCACGTGGATACACGCACTCATGCAGGAATCCATCAGCCACCACCACCATGATGACATGCAGCAGCACGAAGTCACAAGCTGGCCCTAAGTCCAACAGCATTGGGGAGGAGTGGGTTTGGTCATGGGTCATACGTTCAGGATTTTTTGGAGTTGTTTCGAAGGGTAATCCTTCGGTCTTGGCCCACGTCCGCTGATCTTCCAAGGATGCATTCGTTTTCACACCATTCGCCCCTCTGCAGAGAGGTCCTGAACAAATGGAACTGCCGCTCTCCGCAAGCAAAGCGATGCGGGTTGAAGCCTCCCAATGGCAGACATGCACCGTTCTGCAAGCAGTCGGAGGTCGATTGGTGAACCGACTAGCTTTGGCGGGTGCGTCGATCGCCAGCAACATCAGGACAGACGTGTCATACATTGCTCTCCACCAGCCTTGCAGGAAGTTCAACCTTTGTGCCCAGAAGTTTAACTCTTTACCATAGCCCCCAACTCCACCCGCTCCTTCTCCCAAGCCCTGTTTCCTCCTGTGCAGTGATGTGGCCCCTGTTGCATTTCAACCTCCTCCTTTTTTTTGGCGCGCTGCAAGGAACTCAACAGCGCTTTTAGCACAGCCCAAAGTACGTACACGGCATCCTTTCCGCCCCCACCTTATGTCGCTCCTGCCAACACCCATCACTGCATTTTACCCTTCGAGCTGCAGTCCAAGGGAAGGAGCTTGACCCCGCCAGAATGGAGCGGAGCCCAAACCAAGGGCACTGCAAAATTCCAGCATCGCAATTCAGTCGTTGTGCAACAGCACGGGAAGGTTCCACAGGTGGACACAGACACAGGGATTATCTTTGCAGATTGGCCCATGGTCAAAACGCTTACAATTTCCCACAAGTGGAGACCAGAGGCTGATGAAGTAGAATGGGACATCAGTCACATCCCGGCACCCTGTGTCCATCCAAATTAAAGCAGCTTTGATGCCCATTTTATCCGTGTCTCATCTGTACACAGTTGGAGTTGAAAACAATGTCTGGACAATACCACCTCAACAACATTCAAAGTCAATCAGTGCTGCTCCTCAGGCGCGGGAAGATCTCTGATTTGCTGTCACAGACTGGTGTCTTGACTTTTTGTTTTTTTTAGAACCACATGCATTCCGACGTACAGTCCTATACTACCGCGGTCCTCAGGCCCAGGTTCAGTCTTTTTGCAGCCCATTTTCAATGGGTGGTTTCCCTGTATCACAGTTTGGTCACCCAGTGACTGGCAGCGCCAGCAGGCCTGGGAAAGAATTGGTCATTGATGTGAAGGGGCGCTAATTTTGCGCCGAATCCAAAGATCCATGTGGGTCCGCACTGCAGGCAACACAACCACTGAAGGTCAGTTTCAAGTGATCACATACGCGGTAGTTGAGGACTGTTTTTGGGTTCAGGAGCGGGTCAAGGATATCGCATGGCAATTGAGGACCAAACCGGATGTGGGAAGCAGATGTGTGCCGGACCCCATCAGCCAGGAACCCTACACTCAGCAATCCGGTATCCAGGCCCACGTGCGGAACGTTGCATGTTCTTACCATGTCCCCACTGACCTTGTACTGTAGTTTATCCTCTTCCAAGAAACGTCAGGCACCAGCAACAGTGTGATAGGATCCCTTCTTCTGCTTTCTTTGCAAAGATGCAGGGGAGGCTGTGCAGAACATTTGCTGTATCCTACGCAGTCTTGCACTGTGTCTCGCTGCACCACTGGGGGAGAAAAAAAAATCTCTCAATGGGTCAATTTTGGGCGTCAAGAAGGCAATCAATTTCTCCGCTAAACCAACCCCCTCAAGTCCATATCCCCCCACCCTTGTCAGAGCAACGCCTTGTCAGAGCAAAAGTAGGTGTTGTTTCGGCAACTTTTCGACAAAGTGTACACTAAGAGTGAGGCTTGGGGGGCGGCACGGTGGCTCTGCCACGTCCTGCTTCTGCGCTGACCCCTGTACGCACAGCGTGCAGGACCCAAACAGGCTGACCTGTTTTGGCAACTTTTGGACCCCCCCCCCCCCTTTGCACCAACCTCAGGGCCAGGGGGGGGGGGGGGGGGCAGGGGAGGATGGTGAGCGACGTGGCTGCACAGGCGTACTTCACAGCGCGCCGAGACCGGCAACATCGCCCATACCGGACACACAGACAATGCCCAGCACTAGGGCGCAAAAGAAGGGGGCCGCGAGGGGCCTAGGGGGGTGTCATCATCATCGGCGGTGTCGTCCACCACTGTCCTTGCCGGCACCAGAAGGGCAGGCCCACAGCCAGCGAACGTCACGATGGAGGGTACAACGGCCCGGGCACGGGCCATGGACGGGCCAGCGAGGAGGAGACCTGAGCCTTTCGTGCGGGTCCTTCCGTCGCGACGTGTATGCCAGGGGGAAGTCGCAGGGAGGTGGCACGGCAGCCCTGCCGCGTCCTGCCTCTAAGCTAACCCTCGTATGCACAGCGTGCAGGACCTTAATCGGCTACTTTGTTTCAGCAACTTTTGGAACCATGGGATTTGGCGGTTCCTTTTTCTGGTGGTCCATGAAGATCAAGTTTTTTCTGTGATTTGAGGTTGGGGATGGTATGTGAGGGATATTGGTAGCTGTCCTGCCACCCAGTTTCACATGCTTTTGTCCTTTGGAAGTGGAGATCCGGGAATCACCTGACCAGTAGGACATTCATGATGCAATGGTCGCCGATTTTGTCTTCCTGCAGCGCGCGCAAACAACGCCCTTGTCAGAGCAACAATAGGTGTTGTTTCCGTTGAATTGCGGAATTTTGCTCTCGCAAATGGGGTACTCCGTGTGGGATCCTGCCTGCTCCCCTTGGCCCCTGCTACCTAGCGCCGGTCGGCATGCATGGGATCAAGACGGTGCAGCATTGCTGGCCGTTGGGTGAGGGTAGGTGGTGCCACAAGCTGCGGAGGTAGTCCCTTTTCCCAGCCTGGCAGACCCGTGCATGACATCCATTCCCCCCTCAGTCCATCTGGAGCGTTCAAGTCTCAGCAGCTTTCAAGTAAGAGGATTCATGCAGATCCCAGGCATCTTCTTGCTGAAGCTGGCAGAAGTTCGAACAGAACAGCATCTAAGAGACTGAAACAGCAAGCCAATGTACTTTAAACTATGTCCTCATCAATAGGTTGTTTTTGCATGTGCGTGCGCTCACGGGTGCGCTGGTGTGTGGGGTTGTGCTGTGTTGCTGTCGTGTGTTGGGCTATGGTGTGTGGGGCTGTGCATACTCTGGGCTGTAGTGCGTGGGGCTTTCGTGTGGGGGAGCTGTGATGTGTGGGGCCGTGGGATGTGGGGCTAGCATGTTGGATTGTGCTGTGTGGGGTTGTGGGTGTGTTGGGCTGTGGTATGTTGGGCTGCGGTATGTGGTGCTGTGGTGCAAGGGGCTGTGGTGTCAGGAGCTGCAATTTGTGGTCTGTGGTTTGTGGAGCGGTCTCCTGGGCTGTCCTGTGTGTAGGCTGCTGCCCGTTTCTGATGCGCGGAGCTTTGTTGTGTGGGGTTGTCTTCAGACAGCACGGGTAATGTAGCCAATCTGCCCAATTGTGGGCCACTTCTGCTTTTGTACCCCTCTCCAGAGCGTTGGGAACCCCCCAGATGGCAGGGGTTATGGAGCCAATCTGCCCAGTTGTGGGCATCTGCTGCTGATTTTGTCCCCCACTCTGATGCATTGGGGACCCAGATGGCAGGGGTTATGTGGCCAATCTGCCCACTTGAGGGCCAGTTCTGACTTTGTCCCCGATTCTAAAGCGGTGGGAACCCCCGAAACAGAAGGGGTTGTGTTGCCAATTTTCCCTATTGTGGGCCACTGTCAAATTTCTCCGCCACTGTAAAGCATTGGGGACCCCCTAGACGGCAAGGGTTATGTAGTCAATCTGCCCACGTGTGGGCCACTGCTGATTTTGTCACCCGCTCTGAAATGTTGGGGACCCCACAGACGGCAGAGGTAATGTACCCAATCTGCCCACGTGTGGGCCGTGTGGGCCTGCAGTCAAGCACGGTCAGGTTGAAAGTGGAAAGAAAAGATTTCCGGTCCGCCCCAGCAGAAAATCATGCTTGATTTTGTAACCAGTCGGTCGCCCGCTGACGGCGGTTGAGTGGGCAACCGACGGCAATTGGTGGTTAACCAGCAAAAATTGGTTGGTAGTGCAGGTTGATTGGTTGCTAGCGGTTGGGGGGGGGGACCGTTAGTGCGCCGGGCATCTTTTGTGACCTGTGCCCCACCGGTGGACTGTTGCCGCTGATATGTTGGCAACATTATATGGATTTGCCACTTGGCCCCCGGGACATCGGCAGATGTTTTGATTTGGGATGGGTATGGACCATCTCGTACCCGAGGTGATTTCTTTGATTTCGAACTTGGGGGCCATGATGGTGCTTATAAAGGCCGGATTCATGTCATTGTGCCATTCATTGCAAGAAAGAATGGCACTTTGACAGCCCGCCAACAATGTTATAATGACGTGCACGGGTGGTATAGGGCACGCATTGAGCAGCTGTTTGCTCGGTTGCGGCACGCAAGATGAGGCACATGTGTGTGTGTTGTGTTGCCGGAAGCGCTCTGCCGTCACAGTTTGTGATGAGTGTAAGGAGCACTATTGTATTGAATGTATTGACACCGACACTTGTGGGACCAATGTTGTTTGTTAAGTACGATACAGATGACAGTTGGAGTTGCTGAATTCACAGATGTTGCTTTAGTTTGCAACGTGCTTTGCAGGGAAGGTGCGCCGTCCATCATGGTCGATTTGGGGGCCCTTCTCCATCAGAGGGTAATTCTCGGGCTGAAGTCGGGATAGTTAATAGAAAGGTAGCGCGCCGAGTGCGCGCCGGGCAAACATTCCCCCGGGGTGTAACCTCTGAAGTATTGCCCATGAAAAAAGGAAACCTGGTTCCAAGCGATGGGTGACCCACGACCTGCACCTGCGCATTGCAGGTGCACAATATAGAAGGGCATTTCCCGGGACTGCAGCCGGTTTGGATATTGATAGATGGCCGCGCAACGACTTTCGAGGAAATGTTTGTGGATGCACGCGCTCGGGCATGATCTCCTCTTTTGAAGGGCGTTTGTGGATTTCTCGGGATGTTATTTGCTTTTGCGCCCCGGCCACACCATGGAGCACATAGCTACTTTGGTGTCCGTGCATGTGGCATCTGGCAAACTCCCAAAAAGATATTTGACTAAGATACAATTTCTTTGAGCTGAAGTTCGCAATGACACCGAGAAAATGTTGCATGAAGGGTGTTGCGGTGGAGTGGGTGGGTGGGCTTTTGCCGATTGCTTTTTTAAACACAGCAACTGTATTCTAATCTCTAGACCCCGTGGTTCCACCTCTGCTTCATTTTTAATTTTGGGACCCTGCTCCATCCGTTCGCCAATGCTTTTCACTAGTTGTGCCTCGTCTCAACTTTTGTTTGCGTCTCCAATGTTTAGGCAGTTTTCCTGTCTTTGTTTTTGTTAACCCATGGACGGGGTTGAGCAGCCTAATCAGAACCAGCAAGAGTCGGCCGAGGAGAGGCTGGCGGCGCAAGCCAAAGAAATTCAAGAACTCAGAGAGCAACTCGCCCGAGTGGCAGTGAAGGAGGGGCCCCGCCTTCCCCCACTGAGCGTACCAGAAGTAAACCGAGCCCTCGAGAAGCCCCAGTTGGCACAGTGGATGAGACTCATGCTGTCCAACATCAAGGCGTACGTACGCCTTAGAGCTGGTGAGGTGGGGGAGATCCCCCGACCAAGTGAGTTTGGCGGCCAGGCGACGGAGGCCGCAGTCGACCCGGGAGAGCAGCTGGCGTGGAGGGTCTCGGACTGCGTGTCCCAGTCCCAGGCGGCGTATGCCCGAAGGTATGCAGGGACGCACGGAAAAACCAGCTCCGAGTCCAACCAATACACCACGCTGGAGGAGGCATGGAAGGAACAGGGATGGGCGTTCACGTGGCGGAGCGTGAAGTTCAGGGAGGTGGGAGGAGTATTGCAGTGGCAGTCGAGGCAGGGCGAGTGGATCCCTGTGGACTCGCCGCCGAGCGGAGGGTGCCAGAGGTGCGCGCAGCGGGGCTCCCCCGACGAACGCCACTGGCACTTTAGATGCCCACACTGGTCCTGACAGGACCGGCTGGAGCCCGGACCGACCGCCCCGGGCTCCGGCGTTGCGGACACGGCGGCAGAGCTGCGGGCGCTCGCCCGCCGGTGGGAGACAGCAGCCCGGTCAGACGACCCCTGCTCACCGGAGGAAAGTGCCATGCAGTCCTGGAGACCGAGAACCCGCTCGCAGTACGCGTCCCGACTCCGGGCCTTGGCGGCTTACGCGGACCGCACGGGCCCGCCTGATACAGCCGCAGCACTGGCAGGCCTCCTGGCGGAGCGGGCACAAGCCGGCGCTACAGCGTCGGCCCTGCGGGGTATTACCTCCGCGTTCAGAGCCGTGGAGGACCTCCAGTGGCTGCCCCCAACAGACACCACCTTGCACAAATGGATTGCGGCGGGAGCCGCATCCTCGGGCTCTCAGCCCTATCTGTCCCCAGCAGGCTTGGTCCAGCTGGTCGAAAAGGCCAGAGACTCCAGACACGGAGCGGTGTTCAGCGCATTGGCCATCATCAGCTGGGTATGCTACCTGCGGGTGGGCGAAGCAGCTGGCATCAGGGTTACTAACCTGGCTATGCCAGGCTTTGTCCAGTTTTGGAACTCCAAGACAGGGGAGGAGGGGTACACCACCCGCCCCCTGTACAGGTATGCGGACGGCGTCCGGGCGTGGCTTCATGGCCACATGGTTTCGCTGGGCCGGTCCTCAGACATGCTCGTCTGGCAGTCAGGGGAAGCGGGGTTGGAGGCAGGCATGGCCGACACCCTGGGGAGCACCGCCCACTTCCGAGCCAGGTGGCACGCCCTGCGCAGGGGAGGCGCCGCAGCGACTTGGGCCCGTAAGCCAGACCTCGCCTACTACAAATGGTGGGGCAGATGGCAGAGCACGGCCGTGGCGATGCAATACGGCACCAAATGGTCAGACCCGGGAGTCGTTGCCCCTACGGTGCTGCCCGCATGGTCCCGTGACCAGGGACCTTTGCCGACTCCGGAACGCGTGGGCGTCCTAGCCCTGTGGGGATCCCCGATGTTCCCCAGTATCGCGAGCGCCCTCAACACCCCGACCAAGCGCAAGCCGAGACTTCCGCGAGGTCAGAAGCTGGAATCCACTGCGAGCGGCACGCTTGGGGGAGGAGGCGACGGAGACCAAACCGCGGCCGAGCTGGAGGAATCCCCAGGGGACAGCTCTGCTGAGGTGGGCCTGGGGCCTGACACGGCTCCTACCCTCCCTCCACTTCCTCCTTCGGCCTCTGCCATTGAGCGCGGCGCCGTGTCTCGGGAAGATGCGGGTCAGCTGTGCACGGTGGCGGGGCCTTTGGTGGCCGTGGGGGGGGGGGCGTGCGGGCCGGGGACGGCAGCCGGGCCCATCAATGTCGCTTCCGACGTGGACACCGACGACAACAGCGAGGATTCCGGAAGCGAGCCCTCTGGCGAATTCGCAGTCGGCAGCGCCACGGGCTCCCCCGGGCGTCAACAGGCCGGAGTTGCCAGGTTCATTGGACGGGAGCGTAAGCCGTGGTCCTCCAGGGCAGCCGTTGGCCCTGTCAGAGGAGGACCCGCAGCGGCCTCGAAAGCTGGAGTGGTGGGCTGTGTCTACCGCACATACGCGGGGCCGCGTCGCGCTAAGGTGGTCCTGGATGGTACGCAGGCCGTGCGATCCCGAGCCCCCGCACGCCGTCAAGCTGGGAGACCTCGTTTGGCCCAGCAGATCAGAACGCCGCAGCCCAAGCGCATCAAGCTCGGGCAGGGCGGGCGTGTCCGGACGCCGGAGGCGCAAGGCCCGGTGGAGGGTGCCTTCGTGGCTGCAGCTGAGCGTCTCAAGGCCAAGGCTTGGGGGAGGGCGGGCCCTGTGGCGTCCCCCCCCCCCCTCTGTAAGGGTCCCGACAGGGGTGGGAGGGTGCAGGAACAGCCCCCCCTCTTCCTGGAGTTCATGCAGGCGATCACCCCCCATTTTCACTGGATAGCCGAGCAGGAACGTTGTGGCTTGTGGATGGTTGCGAAGAGGGTGGATTTGTGGTTGAATAGAGTATTCGATACAGCCGAGGATTTCCGCTTGCAAGGGGCTTTACCCGCTCTCCTGGGCGCCTTGCGCAAGCTCCACCCGGACGCCTGGGAGGCATGCCTCCATATCAACACCTCCCCCATTCCGCGGTTCATGGGGGGGGTCGAGGATGCCATTTTGGACCGGGGATTGGGACCGGTAGGCTCCCACCAGCTACCGGACGATCTGTGGGACGCTGTCGTACCGCCCTTCTACCACGGAGGGCTCCAGGATTTTGACGTCCAGCAAGAGTGGCAGGACGGGGATAGGGTGGTCCGAGGGGCAACCAGATGGGTGTCGCAGCAGGTCCAGAGGATAGTGCAGGCGTTGAGGGGGGCGGGGGTCTACGAGGAGCCGGCTGACCCCCCCCCCCCACGTGTTACCCCTTCGTCATCCCCAAATCATCCGAGAAGGTCTCCTTAATCTTGAGTTGCGTCAAGATCAACAAGAGTGACGGGGGCAAGCCCCCCACTTTTAGATTGGATTCCTGGGAGGATTTGGCTAGGTGCTTGTCGGCATTCCCGCCAGATGTGAACCTCTACGGCCTCCACATTGACCTCAAAAATGCGTTCTGGAGCTTTTGCTTGCCCCAGGGTGCGCGCCAGGTTTTTCGCTTCCGGCCCGCCCCCGGGGCTCCGCCTGTGGCGCTGTCGCGCCTACCGTTTGGCTGGAAATACAGCCCCTATCTGTGCAAAACGAGTTTGGCACGCATTCTCCAGGGGGTACTGCCCCCCGAGATACTCCTTGTGCACTACCTCGATGACTTTTTGCTCGTCTTCACTGATAGGGAGGTGCTCAGGGAGGCGGGGCGAGTGGCGGTGCGTGCCCTGATCGAGGCTGGGTTCCTCATAAGTCCTAAGAGTGTCCTGGACCCGGTGCCTGTGGCGTCATTCCTGGGGAAGGAGCTCGACTTGCAGGCCAGGCAGATCAGGAGCCATGAACAGGCACTGCTCCAGTTGTGGGCGGGATGGCTGAGGCTGGCGGTTGGCGCAGGCAACCACCGGCACCTCCAAAGCTTCCTGGGTTTGCTGAATTGGCATGTGCGTCCGAGGGGATTGGGTTGCCCTTTCGCGGCGGGTGCCTACTGCTGGTTGCGCTGGGGTAGGACGGTGCGGGGGGTCAAACAGCCGGCCCAGGGCTTCCCCCTGAAAATGCTGGGCAGCCTCGCAACATTGGTGGCGGTGGCGGCCGAGCCCTGGCAGGCGCCGGGCGGGGAGGCCTGGCGGCAATTGAGGACCCTCCAGTTTGGAACTGAGGATAGGCTTTCGCGATCATCTCTGTGGTGCGGGGGCGTCGTCATCTGTGTCGATGGAGCGCGCGATGCGGGGTGCTGGAGGGTTGGGGCGCTCGTGCCGGGAGTGGGTGTGCGTACGCATGTGACACCTCCTGCCCGCTTCGCCAGCCAGCAAACCACGGAACTGAGGGGAGTGGCGTGGGCTGTCAGGTTTGCAGTCAGGACGGGACACCGATCTGTTACGGTCTGTAGCGACAGTGAGGCGGCCATTGCTCAGGTCCTCAGGCTGCGCGCGACTAGTCACCTGACCCACCACCAAGCGGTCCTTCGGTCGTTGGCTAGAATCCTGTGGGTATCGGGGATCGTGCTCCGCCTCGTGTGGGTGCCCTCGGCGCTTCAGCCGGGAGACCCTATGTCCAGGGTGACGTCAGTGTTCGGAGGCTCACAGGCCAGAGCGGAAGTCGAGGCATGGTGCACGTGGGATGCTTTGCTGGAGAATCTGGGCGAGGCTCGGGTGAGGGGGGCTGTGTGCCTCCGGGGATGCTAGCCCCCCCCCCCCCCAGCCGACCAGAGGCGGCAGAGTATGCGCCCTCCATGTGGCAACCTTTTTTTTTGCTATCCGCACCTATGACCAAGCGTCGGGGCTCGCGTGGGGCCCACAAGCGGCGGGGTTCCCGCGGAGCCCGCCGGAATGGTCGCCATGGCAGACAGCGGCACCAGCGTTCCGCGGACGCGCAGCAGCGCCGGGCGGCGAAGTGGGGCAGCGTGCTCCGCACCCGCCTTCGCGGCAGGTTGGCGCGCCTGTTCATCCGCCGGGTGCTGCTCGGCAACGGGGTACGCCTGTGCCCCCAGTGCCCCCTCCCTGACGACAGGGATGGATTTTTGGAACGGGCGGTCCGGGACGTGGCCGCACGCGTGGGAGGCACGCCGCATCGCCGCACGACCCCCGACGGCCGCAGCGTCAAACCCCCAGGGCGGCATGCCTGCTGCCAGGTCTGGGAGGTAAATCTGCCGGAGGGAGTCGCTGTGGTCTCCCTAACGGACTGGAACCAGGGACGCAGGGTTGCTGTACCCTATATATGGATCCAGGCCCGCTATGGGGTGGTGTTGCAATTTGCCCGCCTCTTCAACCCGTAAGGTCTGACGACTGTCGTCGTCGTCTGTGCCCGCCCAGTGCAGTGGGTGTCCCTGACGGCTTGGCCGCTGGGTGCTGATTTGGTTTTGTATTTGTGGGCCGCGTCGGTCCGCGTTCCGCTGGAAATGGCGGCCGGGTGCTGGGACTGACCACCTTTTACCGTCAGTGAGACTCGGCGACAGTCGTGTTCGCCTGTATCTGCCCTCTGCAGAGGTTGACTCCGACGGCGTGGCCGCTGGGTGCGCATGTTGTGTTGTCTTTTTTCTTGGTTGGAGGCGCGGCCGCTGGGTGCTTTCTTTATTCACCTTTTTGGCCAAGTCCTGTGCAGTTTTCTTGTGCTCTGCTTGTGCAAACGGGCATTAGGTCGCGTCGGCAGATGCAGAGGTGTCGATGGATGGAGACTCTACAGTGGTGCATTTTCAGACACACAACAACAGGCATACGTTGACAGGGGAAACCGTGCACCAGTTTGAAGACCAGTTCAACATCTTTTGAATCAAGCGACCGTGTCCACTAATTTGAAGCATTGGGGCCCCCCAAACAGCAGAGGTTATATGGCCAATTTGCCCCTTTGTGGGCGTTTTTTGATTTTGGCTCCCGCTCCGAAGCGTTTTCTGCTTTTCATGTTTGCAACATTGTGTTCTAGTGAAGCTGTCCGGATGGCAATCAGGCATGCACAAAGAAATCGGCCATCTCCACAGGCACACACACACACACACACGCACGCACACACACACACACACAAACACAATGTACAATGTCTAATACCATGTCCAATCTACGCACAGCATCGGTCAATCCATCGACGTGTGCTGTCGCAGGCTCGCCCAGTCGGCGGGGTGCACAGGGGTCGGTGCATGGGCATGCAGGGTTGCGGGTGCTGTAGGCGCATCAAACCTGTACATAGCCTTCGTGTCGCACCGAGCGGGAGGAAAGGCGCTCGGGGCGGAGCAAGCCAAACATTGGTGCAGTGCGAAGAATGCTGTAGAGCCGGGTTGTATGTTAGCGAACACTTTGGAGTTTGTGGAAATGATTGGGCTCACGCATAGAGAATGTTGTTGCCACGGTGCGCAGGATGGGCAAATTTTGGGTATATGTGGGGCCCCAAAGGGTCGTATAGCACCCGCTATGGAGGCAATCACCACATGTTGCTCTGCAATACGTTGTGTAACCATGAAGAGACGTAGCCAGTGAAGTGTCGTTATCTTATAACTCCAAAACCACATGGTTTTTTCTTTGATTGTCTTTAGCACTTTAGTTTATGGTAGACACACGGCTAATGTGTTCAAAGGTGGTGCATTTCTTGAGAGGCAGGGTGAACTGGTTTTTATTTTATCGCCGTTAAGCCCTTCTTCTTTCCCACATCATGTGTCAACAGGCTGTACGCACTAGCAAGGGCCCAACAGGGTGCACGTGATGGCAAGGTGTTGTGGTTTACGACTTGGGAACTCTCTTGTCCTCGTGTTTCTCGTGTTTCTCGAAAATCCCAAATCTCAAATCGACAAACCTCTGCGCAGGATCTTTAGACAGAGCACCAATACATAGACACTTCACAAATTCGAAGACAAAAACCCTGTCCAGAGATCGAAGTATCATACAGCACTTCATTCACGCAACTGGCATTCGATGCTTCATATGTATTCACAGGCTGCAGTGCGATTGCGACTGCGATTGCGACTCGCGCGCTCGCTGCGCTGCTGCTGTTCGAAGCCATAACACTAACCCCCCCTGAGACCTCGAAGAGGTCTCATTCCTCTGGGTGGCGCCATATGGTGGAACCTGAAAGGCAGGCCCAGAAAAAAAATTTTGGACTTCGACATGTGTTGGCTACTGAAGCTTAATAGTGGCCGAAACCTACACACTAAGGTTCAGTATATGATATACGCCTCCTCACCGCCTCATTCCTACGCCGTGTTCGACTCTGCCACGGCTGTGTCTTGGCGGAAGCTGCAGAAGACAACCTCTCCAAGCACACTGCATGGGTGCTACGAACAGCAAGGCTGTGGGCCCGTCGAAATACCATAACATTGGGCACAGCCATCGAAGCTGAGTGCCCAGCAGACAAAAAACCAACAGGCCTATACATCTGTCAAATCGACAGGGCATATTAAGGCAGCCGACACCATTAATGGCGTCCCGTCTGCCAATTCAGCCACTACTTAGCATGCAGACTGTCGTATCAGCAGTCCGTGCCCCACTCGAATGTGGATGAGCGATGCACCTGGAGTCGACATACTTCGTGCACTTCCTTCAGCGTCTCGACGCCAGCCATGAACTTGAAGGTGTCATGACCCGTGTAGTGTCGACGAATGTCGCTTTCGAGGGCACGGTTCTGAATCAGGACACCCGATCGATGGTTGAGCAATCGAAGGTTGGGATCACCAGGCCGGCCGTCGGGGGGGCACTTGTATCCGAATATGAAGACATGTTCACGGGCAAGTGCTCGAAATTCTCCCGGTCCCAATGTTTGCGCCTTGGTCGAATAAAAATCTCAAAGGTTCGACGATTTCCAAGCGTCCTCGTTCCACGAATCTGTTCGATTTGTGACCTCGAAGGAGAACGCGTCATGTCGACCGGTGGTCCATCGATAGGTTTGCTTCGAACCAGTACCAGCGGCCATGCTGTGATAGAGCTGACCGGTTCGCGTATCGACTCGCCACCACGGTGTGTCAGCAATTGAAACTCTCCGAACAACGATGATGACACTGACGTCGTCGACTCCACGACCGAGGGCATATCGGTCAATGATCTAAAGGTTGCTGCTTCGAGAGCTTTCTTGGAGTCGACCGAGGTGTTGATGCTCATACTGGCCATTGGCGAGAACGCTCTGCAGAGAGAATCGAGCTGCTTCTGCAGTCACAAGGCTCGAAGCCGTGTCAACAATGACCGCTTCGAGGATGTGGTCGCGGCAGCTGACGTTGCGTCGATGAGCAGCTTTGAAGTCGTCATAAACCGGCGTGAGGTACTTGAAGAACGGGATGTCGAAGTGGTGCCGATGGACGTTCGAATCCGCCGGCAAAAACCGATGGTCGACAGGGTCCGGGTGGAACGGGTCACTCGCAGGCGAGTCGCTGGACTCGAGCTCCTCCCGGTCATCGGCGAAAACATCCCTTCGGAATTTGACCGCTCGACGCCAACATCGTCCATCCTCGTATCCGCTTTCGAAGGTGGACATGAGGTATTTCGAGGTCCCCAAGCGTCCAACCGAATCAGCGGCGTCCACGAAGGGAAAGAGGTTGATGTACTCCTCACCGGTCGAGTGAAGGCGGGCCACTTGTCGAATTTCCTTATCGAAGTCGTGGTATCCAATTTGCCCAGGTCCGGTCTGGTAAATCGTCGCCAGCTGGACAAGGTCGATGGGGGCACCTGGTGCGACGGTGTTGTACGTATAAGGTTCGGTCGATTCTCCTAGTCGATAGTACTCCTGAAGTTGGACCATAAGGTCCTGTGTTCGATGTGGAGCGCACCCATATTGTTTGTACCCAAGTCGAGTGGTACCTCGTAGGTCTCGCAATTGGTGTCGTCGAAGAAGCAAGTCGACCTTGTACGCGAGAAAGGGGGCTCGGTCTTCGAACACCCGGTCGTTCGTCTGGCAAACCTTCTGGAGGTCTCGAATGAGCCCAGGGATCGAAACGGCAACGGGTGTTACTCGACGCATCATGTCCACGGTCCAGAGACGTCGGTATCTGAAGATTAGGTCCATTCCGTCGGCGACGTGCATCAGGTCGTCGATTCCTGAGATCTCTCGATGCATGCGGTTCAGACGCGCAATTTGATTGGGCAGGTCGTGCTCGGAGAGATTGTTTCGGAATCCCCAGTCGAGCTCTTCGTTGCATTGCCGCCAGTCGACGAGGCTCTTTCGAAAGTTCTGACAAGCCACTTCGATCTTTGTGTACCACTTGTAGCTCGGCGTGCCAGCAGCATTCCCATGCTCATCGAAGGATGAATGAGGCGCGCTTCGCATCGTCTCGTAGGGGAACGGCGCTGTTCGACCCCAGCTGTCGATGTAGATGGTTTTGCGCAATTCCGTTATAGCGGCGTTCGTGCTCGTCACAACTGCTGCATGGCGTTCGCTCAGGAATACATGGCCTCTTCGTTGACCAGCCATGGCACTCAAGGCGATGGTGAGCACCTGCGGGTTGAGCTTGATGTACTCTGTCGCAAGTGGATCGTCTTCGTGCGTCCGAAATCGGTAGGGTGGCTTCATTCCGAACCTGCACAGGTGTCGGAGTTCTTCGATGGTCTCGACTTCATGGTTGTATTGTTGCAGGTTATATGGCGGCCACAGCGATTCGAGTTTCGGAACAGTATCGTAACTGGGCGGTGGCGTCGACCAACTCTGTGTGGTGTACGCATAGTCCTCGTCGTCGGTGCAGGCATCGGGTAGATCTCCATAGTCTTCATCGTCATCATTGTCGAAGTAGAAATTGGACTGGTAGCTTGCGTTCTCGGGGCGTTCGGCAGCCATGATTGGTCGACCCATGACTCGTCGTTGGGCGCAGTGTCCTCGTTGTCCGACGGCTGGTTCAGTGTCGAATTGGGAGGTGTTCGGCTCTCCTCCCCACGACGGTGCGTTGGTGGATGTGTTTGGCCTCGATGTCAAAGAACTGTCGACCCATCCGGACGCTAAACAGAGGAGGGGGGATCAGTCGTGGTACCCCGTATAGCAAGCGAGATCCTCATCAGAATCGAATGAATCCTCATGAACCCATTCATTCGAAGAATTGGAGTTTGTTTCGAAAAACCACGCTGCAGAGAAGTGAGGTTACTCAGGGTGGAGTCGAAGGAACTCAAGGTATACGGGATCCTCCTCTAGAGCTTTACTCGACTCCCAAGACCATGTGTCGTGATCCCATTCACAACGGTACAGGAACGTGCGGCGCTTTCTAGGTCCCACTCGACGTCTAGCCAGAATCTTGACAAGTCGACTGGAGTCCCCGGTTTCGACAGGTGGCATCAGAAATTCCCACTCTGGCTGTCCCTGTTGAGGGATGTAGGGCTTTATGCTGTTCCAATTAAAAACTCGCAACCCATCGAAGGGGGCAGGGATGTCCAGTTTAACATTCTCGCCCTTGTTCAGTACCTCGAGAACTTTGTAAGGGCCGCACCAAACAACATCGAGTTTCCTTTTATGTCGATATTCCGGCACCAACACCCACCATCATTCTCCCACTTCAGGCACTCGAACGTGTCGGTGCATTTGCAGGACCACATGCATTTGGCGTGGACGTTCCTCGGCAAGCATTGCACGCACAGGATCGAAAGTACGCTCACCTCGCTGCAAGTAATCATTCACGGTCAAAGGCTCATGTGCATGAGAAGTCCTTCGGGGAAAATCCAATGGAAAATGGGGTGTACGTCCCTCATCTATCTCGAACGGGGATAGGCGAAGGCTATTGGACGTCAGGTTGTTAAAATGAATCTCGGCAAACAGAAGGTCGACATCCCCCACCCGGATAGCTGCGAGGCACAGTGCAAAAAAGAAGGTCGACATCCCACTCGTTGTTACCAAAGATGCCGTATGTACGCAGGCGCTGGAGGATCCACTGGTTGGTTCGCTCCGCTAGGCCATTGCCTCGAGGACGGTTGGCTACTGTTTGGTGCATCTGGATCTTGAAACGCTGAGCCAACTCCTTCCACGCTTGGGACTCGAACAGCTTGTCTCGATCAGAAATACTTTGTCGAGGGCATCCTTTGAGTCGAATTACGTCACGCAGGAACACATAGATAAGGTCATTGGCTGTCATATCTTTGCGGCAGGGGATGAACATTCCACGCTTGGAGAATCGGTCGACCACAGTCATGATGGCGTCATGGCCCCCAATGGTCGGCGGCAATCCTGAAACCCAGTCGATGGACACACTATGCCATTTGGTGTCGGGCAACGGCAAGGGTTTGGGTAGCCTGGCGGTGTCGACACGCCGTGACTTAGCCGCTTGACACACATCGCAACTTAAGATGTACCGCTGGACGTAATGTTGGAGAATGTGACCAAACGTAGTCGCGCTTGATCAGTGCCATGGTTCGAAGTACCCCCAAAAGGCCATAGAACTCCGACTCGTGATACATAGCCACAATCGAGGTCACGAGCGTTCGAGGGACAAGCACACGCTTGCCCATCGTCGACAAATGGAAGAATTTACCATCATCGAAGGATAACTTGGCATCACGGAGTTCGTGTTTTGCCGCAGGACTTCGAACCGCGACTTCGTAGATGTGTCTCGTACGTGGATCTTCTCGATAGGCTGCTGCCCACACAGCTGTCCGAGTCAAATCCTTGCACTGATAGTGTCGGTGTACTCAACGGTGTGTACCTTTAAGGCTCGGCGGGTACGGTGTGTTCGGCCCGATTATAGGCAAGGGAACTAATTGTAGTGTGCCGTCTTGGTGGTGTCGTCAGCGAATCAGTTCCGCCAGGGACGGAGCATATCGAAGTTGTTTGCCAAAAGTGACTCGAAGCGGGTGGTCCATGTCTATGTCGGCAAGGTCGTCGGTGTCGGTAGGCATTTGTCGCTTGTTGCCAGCATCATCGAGATGTACCTTTGGTTGGTGTGAATCCTCAGCCAGAATCTCGTTTGATGGCAGTAGCTCCTGATCCTCCGGCTCGACGGCTGTCTCGTTTGACGGTAGTGGCTCCAGGTCCTCCGGCCCGAGGGCTGGTTCGGTGTCGAATTGGAGGGCTGGTTGCGCAACCTCGTCAACATCAGGTTCCTTCCCCAAGCAGCGTCCGCTTCGAAGCGAAACGTACAGATGGTCGTATGGCTGGGGCCACACTTCATCGTGTGAGAACGAGTCCTCGAGCACATGCAGGAACTCATCGACAGGTTCTCCTTCCAGTGAAGCCCAGTTCTCGACCAAGGGTATTACAAAGGCCCGTGTACGTGTGGCATTTTCGATGTCCATCAACTGTCGCGAAGTCAGGCGGGAACAGGCGTCTGCTGCTGGGTTCTCGAGGCCCGGTGCATACCACAGCGTGAGGTTGTATTCCTCGAGGAAATGGGGCCAACATGCTTGTCGTGGTGAGATAACGAAGGCTTTCGTGGTCAGTGTGCACATACACCTGCTGTGGTCCTCGAAGTAGATGGAACCACTGCTTCAAGGCTAACACGATTGCCAACAGCTCCTGTTCTCGAATCGGGTATCGAGTTTTGGCAGGTTGCATTTTTCGCGACATGAAGGCAATAGGTCGAAGATGTCCCTTGTACTTTCCATGCGCGCATCGCTGCACTAGCGTGGCACCCACGCAATCTTTCCAAGCATCCGTGTACAAGTGATACTGCTGTCGGGGGTTGATGGCACTGAGATGTGTCGCATTGATCATTGCTTGCTTCAGCTGGTCGAAGGAAGCTTGATGCACAGCTGTCCACTCCCACTCGAAATCTGCCTTAAACATCGCGGTCAGAGGGGCTGCGACAGCTTGGAACCCTTCGACAAACTGCTGGTAAAATCCACACAACCCGATGAATTGTCGAACTTCATGAACCATAGTCGGCGGAGGGCAACCTGGAATGACCTTAATCTTTTCGGGGTCCATGTGTACTCTGTCTCTGTCGACGATGTATCCGCAGAAGGGTACTCGACTCTGGAAGAACGTCGATTTATCGATGCAGGGAAATAGCTGGTGTTGACGGAGTAGTTCATGTACCAAATCGAGATGTTGTTGGTGTTCATCCGCATCCTTCGAGAAGACGAGGATGTCGTCGATGTACACCCATACGAAGATGCCCAAGTGGTCTCGAAGGACATCATTCACGACGCGTTGAAACGTCGACGGCGCGTTACAGAGGCCAAAGGGCAAGACAACCCACTCGAAGGCGCGAAATTGTGTGTTGAAGGCAGTTTTCTCGACATCTTCGTCGTGGATTCGGATCTGGTGAAACCCACTAACAAGGTTGATCTTCGAAAATACAGTGGAATCCCCCAGTGTACTCAGGATGGATTGGATCGAAGGTAAAGGATATCGATCTCGTACAGGTCGCGTATTCAACACTCGGTAGTCCACGCACATACGCCATTTACCATCCGCTTTCTTCACCAGCAGGCAACCAGTTCGGTATGGACTCGGGGATGGTCTGATCTGACCAGATCGATGTAACTTGTCCAGCTGTCGTCGAAGTTCGTCTAATTGACTCAGGTCCATTTTGTAAGGGTGCACCCACGGTGGATTGCCTTCCGAATCGAGGCGTATTCAATGATCTCTACCAGGTCGATGCGGAGGTAGGTCTCCATACTCCGTCTTCTCCCGGTAAAGAAGGTCCCTACCAGGACGGGCCCCTGCTGTGCCCCTTCCGCCTGTAACCCCTGCTGACTTGCTCCTGATCAGTGCTTGCATTCCTCAAAATCCAGGGTCCAAAATCCAAAAATATAGAAAATACATTCCTCCTTCAACCCTGAACAGCAACCAGATCCCACAAATACAGCAATAACCCAATCCACAATCCAATCCACGCTGCGGGCTTCCGTTCAGCACACCGGTCGTCCCACGGTGGCGGGCATGTACGAGAATTGCACCAAAGAGGAAAGCCCTGAAATTGGCATATGAACACAAATAAAGCAAAGTTGGGGAAAGATGGAAACGTACACAATCACAGCCAGGGAACCCTCATTCCCTGGACTCAAGACCTTCCCTTGACTCACCAACATGATGCCCTGAACCCAGTCAAATAAGATGGCTAAATGCCATGTGTCAAAAGTCACTACACAAACCCCAAAAATGTGTTCACTCCCAAGCCTCTAAACCCTAGCCCAAAGTGGGGGGGGGGGCGTGTCATGGCCTAGAGTGGCACTCAGGACCATGCCCTACCCTGACATATGCTTGGTTGGACTTGGAGTCGAATGGGCTTAGAGATATGCCCCATGAGTTTGAACTCATAACATGCCAAAAACTGCCAATTCACACCATATTGGCCATATATCAAATATATGCTTCAAATTGAAGTTACCACTTATCCGAAGGCTCAAAGCATGCATGGAACCGAAGTCTAGTATTCATGGAGGATGGAGACCAAAGGTCAATGCCCTTGTACATCCCCACTTTACCCTCGAAACCCCTTCGAATATGGGCCCCACGCACTGCCCAAGTCAGCCCATGATCTTGAGACCAATTCTTGTAATCCTTCGTGAGCCAAGCCAAATGGAGTACGCGATCCGGCCTATGGTGGTGTTCAACTCCAAAGCATATGCCAACATATGAACAACATACCATGGTTCGACTCTCCATAGGCTTCTTGCTATTTGCCGACCAGATAAGTACACAAAACGCAAAAATGAGCAAAAATTGAGGTCAAAAACATGCAAATATGCCCATGTACAAAGCTGTCACTATGCTCACCCATGATATCCACGCATGGTTCAATATACAAATGATTGAAACCATTTGCGAACAATTCCCCCACTTGGATCCCCAATCGGGCGCATGGAGATACCTTCGCCACTCATATCTACATGCCCCATGAAAATGGGAGTGCACTCATGGATCTCTTTGCCAAACATACCATGAGCAATACATACGCGGTAGACTTAGTCTAGCGGTTTGAATTCCACAATTGGGACATGGGCAAAGCCCTTGTCACCCGAGGCTCCCCATCTCTTCGGCCACACGAAGATATATAACATGGGCGTGAGCCTATCAAGACATATACTACCAATATCACACATATCCCTTAAAATTGGCTCCCACCATGGTATGCCATGCCCCTCCATGGTCATAACTTTGGGTAAAATGGACGTGGGAACCGAAGGAAAGATGCTATGCAACCGCAAGACTCATGCGCTACACTCGAAAGTCATAATATCAAGCCCGGACACATGGTCAACGGGTTAGAAACAAGTTTCTACCATGTTGACCATGATCCTATGATACAACGAGTGTGTATGACGACCTAAGGTGTTGGACCCTACTAAAAAAAAGTTGAGACTAAGGCGATTGCAACGCAACATTCCTTATTCTCTTTCCTCGCACTCACGCGTAGATATGGCCCTTCAAAGTGGTCCCACGAATCACTTTTGTATCCCTTATATCTCCAAGTCAATTGGGTGGCCGATACAAGGGAAACCTGATTTGGGCATAGGGAAAAGAGTATGACCACTCGAAGAAGACCAAATCAAGTGCGGCGATGTCGAAGTCAAAAATCCGATTTCGACATCGCGAAAAATTCAGATCAAAATTTCGAGTGCAAATTTAGAGAATTGCGGAAGCAACGAACCCTTTACTGATGAAATCTGACCCTTCATCGGCGTTTCCGCCAAAATATCTGGAAATAACAGTTAACCAATCGGTTACCGCAAAATCGCGAGCCAACTGACAGTCGCCGATACATTGACCATCAGAACGAAAGGCGGACAAATTACGCAAACTTTATGATAAAAAAACCCTGTTGATTCCTGATATTCTGATATATAAATCTCAGCTGGCGGCGCCTCGGTACTGAATATGGCCGCTCATAGCCGGAATGGCCAAACCTATCACACTATCACATCGGGTTTGGTCAGGATGGATGGGAGAGTATGATATCAGCCAATGGCGGCATGCCGGCACATAGATACACACCCCAAGTGACCCAAAGATGGCCACGGGGGTCCGAACCGGCTTCACCCCCCTTCTCAGAGCGTTGTTACCGCTCGGAAGTCATTGAAGAGAGGACGGGAGGACCCCAATGGGCTCCAAACCCCCTCCCCCATGTCCCAAGGACACATGGAGGCCCCACACACGTCGTAGGCGTCCCCCATGCCCCAAGTGAGGGGTGAGGACACTGATAATCGGTGCCCTACGCCATATCTGGTCTCCTCTTGATCTACAACATGGACCAAGGGGATCAAAGATAGAAAAACGTCGTCGGTCGACCTAAATAAGTATACCACAATGAAATATATATGTGGAGATCGAGTGAAGGGGGTATATGGCCAATCAAGGCCGAAAAATCCCCGGATGAACGCCCTCACCCGTCTCCCCAAGCACAGAAACAAACAAAATGCCAAGGGGGATCCATTACGGTGCTACAGCAGCCACCAAATGGACCAACACGTCCTTGACATCCAAAGAAATGTTCTTTTGCTTCAGATAGTCCATCAGACCGTGGTGTACCTCGGCACAAAGCTGCTCGGAGGCTCCCACGAATCCCTGGATGCGGCGAATCCCTTCCAACGGACTTTATAAAGCCTCCCCCCAGGCGTCCCCGGGTCCGGCTTGTCCGCCAGGATCCTCTCGGCGGTGAAGTCGTCGTCCTCACCCTCGTCGTCCGAGTCCACGTCGCCGGCCGTGAACTTGAAGGTGACGGGACGTCCGCTGGGGTCTGGTGCTCGGGGACGAAGCTGGGTATGGTTGCGGACCAGGATCTTGTTATCCCCCACACGAACCGCACACACATCCTGCCCGACCTTCCGCACGATTACCCCCGGCACATACCAAGACGCCTGCCGATGCCTGGACAGGACATCCTTGTGGTGCCGCTCCACCCACACGGTGTCTTGGAGAGCATCCTTCTGGACTTTTCCCTGCTTGAAGTACTTGGCCCTCTTGTCATGCTTGTCCTGAAGTGCCTTGCACACCTTGGCCGCCGTGTCGTCCGCCTCAGCCATCATAGCGTTCGCATCCCAGGCCACTTTGCCATGGTTCAAGCACGGGAGAGTGCGTGACACTCGATCCCGCAGGAACAGGATATGATGGGGCGACAGTCCAGTGGGTCCCGGAAGATCATGGTACGCCTGGAGTACTCTCCACAGTGAATTGTACCAATTCCGGCCCGGTTCGTCGATGTGCAGCTGGCGGAACTTTTTGAACATCTGCCGCCCGGCCACCTCAGCTCGGCCATTCGACCGGCTGTGGTACGCCACGGTCTTGGCATGCTGAATGCCCATGTGCTTGCACATCGTCTTGAACCACGTCCCCACAAACTGACTGCCCCGATCGCTGCAGATGACAGCTAAGACATCAAAAATCGTCAGCCAATGCCTGATCATGGCGTTGGCGACGGTCTTGGCCTGCAGACCCACTCCATGCTTGTCCTTCTTGTCCTTCTTCTTAGACTTCTTGCCCGGGACCGCCACGATATACCCGCTGTGCCTATCCACCGCCAGGATGACACAGTCATAGGTCTCTCCTTCCACGGTGACCTCCGGCATGGCGAATACATCCATGGCCACGGACCGCATAGGGGCCTCCGGTATAGCCGTATACACCGGGTTGCCCGCTGTGGAGTGGTTGGGGTTCTTCGTGGCCCGACACACGGCGCAGTCGCTGCAGTACTTGTCCAGGAGGGCGTAGTACCCCGGTGGGAACTTGAAGCGCCACTCCAGGTCCTGTTGCATCTTGTCCCGACCAGGATGCATGAGCTGGGCGTTATGCCAGTGGTCAATGAGCTCCTCCATTCGGTTCTCAGGGACCAATAGCTTGTCCTTGAGGAACAGCTTGTCCCCATCCTCGGTCAAGCCCTCGGGCCATTCGTCTTCCGACGGGGCGCTCACGGCATTCCAGTACTTGCTCCAGTGGTCGGATGCCGCAAAGTCATCCGACCAGTCCTCTGTGAGCACCGACCTGACTAGCTCTACAGGGGCCACCATCCATTGCTCGAGGGTTTCCTCTCGAATAGCTCGGACGCGGGCGCCCCGGACCTTGGCCAGGTCCGTACGATTTGCCATCACCACAAAGCACTTGACCCCTTCTTGCTCCATGGCCTTCTCCATCTCGATGATGCGCTTGGCCTCCTTGGTCTCCTCGGCGTCCCCATGGCTGGATATGTCCATCCACGCCTTGCCTGCGGGGTAGGCCCATCGACTGAGGCAATCTGCCACAGTGTTGTCCTTCCCCGGGACGTATACGACGCTGAGGTCGAACTTGGCGAACGTCTCGTGCCACCGGGCCCTCCTTGCCGCCGGTCCCGAGGGGGTGTCGACGTGCTCCTTGTGCCAGGTCTGCAAGGACTAATGGTCCTTGCAAACCACCACCGTTTGCAATCCGATGTGGCCAGACCACTTCCTGAGCGCACAAACAATGGCGTACGTCTCCTTCTCCCTCGCGGTCCAGGTGCGGCGTTGGCCCTCGGCCAGGATTCGACTCCAAAACGCCACGGGTACGTGCGACCCGTCGTCCCGGATCTGCTCGAGGACTGCCCCTACAGCACAGTCCGAGGCGTCCGTCCGTAGCACGAATCCCTTGTCCGGGTCCACCAGGAATAACCCCAGCTGCCCCAGGAGTCGCTCCTTCAGGCGGCTGAACGCATCTTCGGCCTCAGGGGTCCAGGCAAGCTTCTTCTTGCTCCCCTTCCGGCCATCGAACTTCCCCACCTGCAGCATCTTGTGCAGCAGCCCCGAGACTTCTGCATACATCCGGACATAGCCCGAATAGTAATTGCAGAACCCCATGAAGGACCGGAGTTCGCTGATGGTCTGGGGCTTCTCCCAGTGGTGCAGGGACGCCAGCTTCCCAGGCATGGGACGGCGTTGCCCGTGACCAACCACGTGAACCGCGAACTCCACTTCCTTCATGAAGGGTGAAGCTTTGGTGGGCTTGCACACCGTGTTGTGCTTGTCCAGCTCGCTGAGCACTCGGCGCAGATCCTTCTCATGCGCTTCGATGAGCTCGTCCTCAGTCATGTCCTCCGTGCCGAACCCGATGATGATGTCATCCACAAAGAAGTCGGCAGGATCCCGGACTGGACCGAGTAGGTCCTCCATCATGCGCTGGAAAGCGGCGTTGCCATTCTTGGCGCCCATGGGCACCACTTTCCACTGCATGGGCCCCAGCGGCGTCGACATCGCTGTGCAGGGCCTGGAGTCCGGGTGTAGCGGCATCTGGTGATAACCGTGTTTCAGGTCCAACACCGTGAAGATCCGCTTTTTCTTTTTTTTTTGGAGGATGGAGTCGATCAGGGGAAGCGAGTACGAGTCGTGCTCGGTTTGCTCGTTCAAACCCCTGTAATCCACCACCAACCTCCACTCGCCCTTCTCCTTCTTGGGCACGATAAAGGCTGGGCTGGCCCACTCACTGTCGGAGGGTTCGATCCATCCCCGCTCAATGAACTCGGCCAACAGCTTCTTCATGGCCTCGGCCCGATCGCCCTGAAGTTGGTACTCCCGATGACGATAGATCTTGGGGTTCGGCTTCAGCTTGATCTTCGCTGTGCCAAACCTCCCACGATCTGGAGGGTTCTTGTTGGCGACGCCACTGAATAGCCGCGGATGGGCGTTGATCACCCTCTCCTCCAGCTCGGCGACCTTCGGGTTCTCCTGGGCCTCTTCAGCCGCTTGCTTCGGTATCGATACAACCGACCGCACTGCGGTATAGGCCTCTTCCGGGTCTGAATCCGACTTCTCTTCGTCCGATATGCCGTCTTCATCGTCGTGGGGCATGCTTCCCACCCATAATCTTCGGAAATTTGCGGCGTCGGGCTGGTTCTTGTCGCTATCGGCCCCCATTCTTGGAAAATCCCACGTCGGCGGGTCCGACCCAACCAGACCATCATATTGGTCCGCGATGTGATCCATGACCCTCGCCACGAACTCATCCTTCTCGTACTTGCCGGTGACCAACATCTTGTCATCCCACCAATGCGGAGATGTGACCATGGCCCGCCTCTTCTTGGCTGCCACACGGTCGTGCATCCCCATCCGCATGTAGTTGACGACGTCGTCGATCTCGGCGTGGGACAGGACGTCAATGCCATCCATTGGCTGATCAGTCCCCTCCTTGGGCTCAAACATGACCTTCGGGGACACCGCCTCCACCCTACGGATGAATGCTTCATCACCCGTCGGCAGGGCCTGCGTCCCATCCACCAGGAAAGCCTTGGTACCCCACGCTTGACCCGGGGAGGGCATTGATACACCCTTGGCGTCGATGAACAACTCCTCCTCTGGCCCGAATGACATCTCGTTCAGGGTGATGGAGTCCAGCGTCGACTTGAGACCCTCCAGCGGACATGGGTTGGATCCTATGCCGGTTATGACCAGGATCCCCTTCGCCCTATCCCCGATGATCTTCTCCACCGTACGTCTGGTATTGTCCAGGGAGCCATGCCAATACATGGGCCCCCACTCCTTCAAACCCCAATGCCTATGCCAGGCTGAGTCTCCTCGATGCCACTGCCTCCTACACTTCCGCAAAAGTGGGGCATCCCGGGAAGCGAAGACGTCCGTCTCGGGCGCTTCGGCTCCCAGCGTTTGGATCATCCTGTTGTACACCTGCGGCGCCATTCCATACTCCGTGAGCTGAACTCCGGGGTCTCCTCTCGACTTGGCACCCACAGCTTGCACCGCTTGGACGATCCGACCCTCTTCCGCAGCATTCCATTGGGATGATCCGCATGCATAGTCCGTGGACAGCCATGTGAGGCATTCATCATCCTTCCGGACCAGCGTTGCACGATGGGGAAGGGCTCCAATGGTGTTTGCCACCATGAAGTCATACTCCATGACCATATCTTAATCTGTAATGTCGGCCACATAGAAGTTCCCGGATAGAGTGCTTCTCTTCGCCAGATCAGGGCGGTTCAAGCGCTCATGTTCTCAGAATGCCATACTGGTAGTGGCCTCATGGGTGCCACCACCCATGATCTCTCCGGTGGCGACCTTCAGGCGGACCGGTCTCCGGCTGGGCTGCAGGAGTTTCTCCTTGAACAACCCTCTCCGGACCAGGCTCACCTGGGCACCCGTATCCACCAACACATGCACCACCTTCTCCTCTCGTCCGCACCGGGACTCGCACTTTCAAGTGCAACTGCCGCTCGTCACCATGAGGCGTATGGATGACTCTCACGGCATGCAACTCTAGCACGTCCGGGTGCATCAGGACTTCAAGGGTATGGTCACGGATGATGTAGATCCTGGGCTGGTCCTGCCCGTCCACGGGGCTCTCTGTGGTCGCTCCTTCTATCTTGCCATGTCCCGTACCCACATGTACTTCCCTTGGCAGGGCGCTCCAGGGGTTGGGAGTGGCGAAACTCAGTGGTTTTGGCCCTTCTGCAGTCTTCTTCGGCACCCGATGTGCCTTCGCTTTCTCAAGGATTCCACTGATTTTCTGAGGAGAGACCTCCGAGGTCCCACTCCCGTGGGGGCTCCTCTAGACTTGACTTCCCGCAGCCCCTTCCGGCTGCGATCCGCCAGGACTTTGTCCACCACGTTGCTGGGCTTTGAGTTCCTCCGACGTCCTCAACATGTCCTCAGCAACCTCCTCGATCGACCTCACTCGTTGGTCTTGGCCAGGTCAATCACCATAGCCTCTTCCTCCGCCTTTCCCTTGGCCTTTGCCTTGGCCTCTTCCCCCGTCTCCGCCCTTCGCCTTCCAATCGGCAATCCGCTGCTCCTTGGGCTTCTTCTCGGGGTGAGCGGCGAAGTAGGCCTTCTTGTCCGCCTCATACACCTTGCACTGACGGTGGTCGTGTGCATGGTTGTTTCCCTTGCCATAACAGGCCCAGCACCCGTCGTGCTGAGACCTGTACTCCCAGAACGAGAGCGGTAGGTTCCCGATCCTCCTTGGCTCATTGCCCTTCTTCGGTCCCACCCGGCTCCATCTGGACCGATCCTGCCCATGGTCCCTCACGTTGTGCGCCACGAACGCGAAGAAATGGGCCTCCTCGTGATCCTCCCGGGACCAGGTCCAGTGGTCTTGGCCACCTCCACTACCATCCTCCGCGGAGTTGGCCTTGTCCTCCTGGATCTCCCGATGATGGCGATCTTCTCGGTGGCCTCGTTGTCCATGGCCTTGTCGATCCTGCACGTGGGCCTCCTTCTTGGCGTTGAGCTTCAGCTCCACCGTGATGTACTTCACGATCTCGTCCAGGCTCATGCGGGCGAAGATGACCTGCATCCTCAGCGGCTTTCCGCGCCTCCACTCCACGTTGTTGAGGCGCATCACCCTTTGCCCCATGGTGTCTCCAAATACCTCCCCGTACACGGCGTTCTTCAGTCCCAACATCCGGTTGGGCTCGCCCAGGTTCCTCCTGAAGAACTCCATGATACCCGCATGGGTATCCTCCGCCGCCATGATCCTCACCGCCACGCGCTTCTTCGCTCTCTTCTTTTCCTCGTCCTCCACTCTCCTCTTCCAGTTGCCAGGGAGGAGGTCCTTCAGCAAGTGTCGGATCTCGCTGGCCTCGTTCCAGTCCTCCACCAGCTTGAGGCTCCTTCGGTACTTGCGGATGTACCGATTCCATTCCCGGACCCGCAGCTCACCGCGGTCCAGCGGCAGCGGGATGCACCACAAGTCCTCCAGCTTCTGGTTCGGAGCGTCCACCCGCTCCTCATCCTCGAACCACTGGAGGCAGGCCTGCTCCGTACGGATCAGTCCTTCCCGGATCTGATCCCGCAGCTCCTCCTTCAGGTCCTGCGCCAGCCGTTGTGGGAATGTCCGGCATACCCACTTGTCCCGCGGCGCTCCCCGCATCTCACCGACGACCTCCTCGGCAAAGTCCTCCCAATCCAGGATGAAGTCATCCAGGTTGGAGGGGTTGCCATCGTAGTAGGGGATTTTGATTCCCCTGAGGTCGTCAATCCTGATGGCGTCTCCGACGTCCCCAGCCACCACTCCACCGAGACGGATACCACCTGTGGCCGGGGGGTGTGAGTACACTCCCCGTACATCCCTCTCCTCCATGGAGTGCGGTCCAGTTGGGCCTGAACCCATGGGGTTTGGAATGCGGGAAGGACTTGCTCCATCGGCCGTCCATATCCCCGTATTGGGGTCCTTCGCCCACAGGTTTCCGCCTGGATGGCCTCGACCATGTCCGTCGGCGCTTCCCATGGTTCGCCACTGCATGGTCTGGCTCCGGATCTCCTCTTCCGCATAAACTGCATGGGCAGTCGTAGTGGTCGGTAGATCCTGGGCGGCATGGGACATCTGTACCGTCAGGCTCCTCGGGTCCGTGGTTACGTGCCCTTCCCGCATGGACCCAGCCGGTGCCGTGTGTTCCCCGAGCATTGTGGATTCGCTGAACATGGGAACAAACGGCAGCGCACCCGGGTCAACACGCGGAGGCGCGTAGGGTGCCTCTGCAGGGCCGCCCATGGGTTGCTCCATGGCGCTCCTGAGAGTCTTGACCCGCTCCACCAGCTCTGCCGCGTCCGGCTTTGCCGGGAGCTCCGGACCCGAGGCGAGGGGCTGTAGCTCCTCTAGCCTTTTCAGGCGTCCCGACATGTCCTCCACCAGGTGGAGGAGGCTGTCCACCACTCGCTGCTGCTTCTGCAGGGCCAGCTCCAGATTCTCCCGGTACTGGTCCCGTTCCGCTCGCAGCTCCGCCATGTCTCTGTCCGCGGCCGACTGGTCATCCAGGATCCCGGCGACGTCCTCCTCTAGGCCGTCCTTCGCGTTATCCAGTCTGTCGAGGCAATGCACGATGGCGTCCATCCCCATCTTTGGGTACTTGCCCATGAGGAAAGACACGTGCTCGCAGTGGCACTCAGCGTGCTTTCCACCTGATCCGGCGCATCCCGCGGTTCCCGGCGCCCCGGACTCCTCCGCCATGGGTGTGTCGCCCATGCTATCCCGCGTTGGCTCCGTGTGTCGGGCCACAGGCGCCGTTCTGGCTCTGGCGGGCCTCCCCAACGCCTCGGCGTCGTGCTCCAGGCTGGGTTCTGGGGCCGTGTTCGCCCTTGTGGGCGGTCTGGCCGTCTCCTCCGACTCCGAAGGTTGCTCATAAGCTGTCCGATAGCCCTCGGAGTGCCCCTCGGAGACCCACAGCCTGACCGGGCTGGGGTCCGTATCCATAGCCCCGGCGTCCCCTGCCGCGGGCTTGGGTGACCCGCGCTTCCGGTAGCGCCGGGCCCGTCCTCCACTGCTGCCTGAATGGCAGGCCTCCTCAGAGTCCTCCGCGGCGGAGCGGAGGTTGCATGCCTTTCGGCAGCGACGCTCACACATGGAGACCAGGTCCTCCATGTCAAGTCCTCCTCTTCCCGAACGCCGTACTTCTCTTCGGGCTTCAACTTCCGGAGTTCGCCATGCTCCAATCTCCGGCGTGGTCTCCACCGAGTCCACAATACGCACCCGGGGCGTACTTGGGCAGGGCTCATAGGGGCCCAAGTCCCCGGGTCGGCGGTAGGTAGGGGCAGCAGGTACGCCTCTGCTACAATAAAGAAGGTCCCTACCAGGACTGGCCCCTGCTGTGCCCCTTCCGCCTGTAACCCCTGCTGACTTGCTCCTGATCAGTGCTTGCATTCCTCAAAATCCAGGGTCCAAAATCCAAAAATATAGAAAATACAATCCTCCTTCAACCCTGAACAGCAACCAGATCCCACAAATACAGCAATAACCCAATCCACAATCCAATCCACGCTGCGGGCTTCCGTTCAGCACACCGGTCGTCCCACGGTGGCGGGCATGTACGAGAATTGCACCAAAGAGGAAAGCCCTGAAATTGGCATATGAACACAAATAAAGCAAAGTTGAGGAAAGATGGAAACGTACACAATCACAGCCAGGGAACCCTCATTCCCTGGACTCAGGACCTTCCCTTGACTCGCCAACATGATGCCCTGAACCCAGTCAAATAAGATGGCTAAATGCCATGTGTCAAAAGTCACTACACAAACCCCAAAAATGTGTTCACTCCCAAGCCTCTAAATCCTAGCCCAAAAGGGGAGGTGGCGTGTCATGGCCTAGAGTGGCACTCAGGACCATGCCCTACCCTGACATATGCTTGGTTGGACTTGGAGTCGAATGGGCTTAGAGATATGCCCCATGAGTTTGAACTCATAACATGCCAAAAACTGCCAATTCACACCATATTGGCCATAATATCAAATATATGCTCACAATTGAAGTTACCACTTATCCGAAGGCTCAAAGCATGCATGGAATCGAAGTCTAGTATTCATGGAGGATGGAGACCAAAGGTCAATGCCCATGTACATCCCCACTTTACCCTCGAAACCCCTTCGAATATGGGCGCCACGCACTGCCCAAGTCAGCCCATGATCTTGAGACCAATTTTTGTAATCCTTCGTGAGCCAAGCCAAATGGAGTACGCGATCCGGCCTATGGTGGTGTTCAACTCCAAGGCATATGCCAACATATGAACAACATACCATGGTTCGACTCTCCATAGGCTTCTTGCTGTTTGCCGACTAGGTAAGTACACAAAACGCAAAAATGAGCAAAAACTGAGGTCAAAAACATGCAAATATGCCCATATACAAAGCTGTCATGATAGTATATCTCTATGCTCACCCATGATATCCGCGCATGGTTCAATATACAAATGATTGGAACCATTTGCGAACAATTCCCCCACTTGGATCCCCAATCGGGCGCATGGAGATACCTTCGCCACTCATATCTACATGCCCCATGAAAATGGGAGTGCACTCATGGATCTCTTTGCCAAACATACCATGAGCAATACATACGCGGTAGACTTAGTCTAGCGCTTTGAATTCCACAATTCTGACATGGGCAAAGCCCTTGTCACGTGTGGCTCCCCATCTTTTGGGCCACACGAAGATATATAACATGGGCGTGAGCCTATCAAGACATATACTACCAATATCACACATATCCCTTAAAATTGGCTCCCACCAAGGTATGCCATGCCCCTCCATGGTCATAACTTTGGGTAAAATGGACGTGGGAACCGAAGGAAGGATGCTATGCAACCGCAAGACTCATGCGCTACACTCGAAAGTCATAATATCAAGTCCGGACACATGGTCAACAAGTTATAAACAAGTTTCTACCATGTTGACCATGATCCTATGATACAACGAGTGTGTATGACGACCTAAGGTGTTGGACCCTACTAAAAAAAAGTTGAGACTAAGGCGATTGCAACGCAACATTCCTTATTCTCTTTCCTCGCAGTCACGCGTAGATATGGCCCTTCAAAGTGGTCCCACGAATCACTTTTCTATCCCTTATATCTCCAAGTCAAATGGGTGGCCGATACAAGGGAAACCTGATTTGGGCATAGGGAAAAGAGTATGACCACTCGAAGAAGACCAAATCAAGTGCGGCGATGTCGAAGTCGAAAATCCGATTTCGACATCGCGAAAAATTCAGATTAAAATTTCGAGTGCATATTTAGAGAATTGCGGAAGCAACGAACCCTTTACTGATGAAATCTGACCCTTCATCGGCGTTTCCGCCAAAATATCTGGAAATAACAGTTAACCAATCGGTTACCGCAAAATCGCGAGCCAACTGACAGTCGCCGATACATTGACCATTAGAACGAAAGGCGGAAAAATTACGCAAACTTTATGATAAAAAAACCCTGTTGATTCCTGATATTCTGATATATAAATCTCAGCTGGCGGCGCCTCGGTACTGAATATGGCCGCTCATAGCCGGAATGGCCAAACCTATCACACTATCACATCGGGTTAGGTCAAGTGGATGGGAGAGTATGATATCAGCCAATGGCGGCTTGCCGGCACATAGATACACACCCCAAGAGACCCAAAGATGGCCACGGGGGTCCGAACCGGCTTCATTCACCGGTCGTAGAGGTTCGCCCACTTGTGTATTCGAATAGGCAATTTGCATCGAACAGGGTCAAGCCCGTCATTGTCATCGCTTGCTTGCATCTTATACAGTTGATCGACTGGCACTGCGGGTCGAGGCATGCAGCACAGAAACACTTGATCCCCTGTGAGATCAGCTCGACGGATATCCCTCTTGAGTTTGGCAACGAGATGTACTCGATCTCCATATCGCTACACTCCTCATCGGTGATACCATCTTCCGTTTCGGACTCATCGTACATATCAGCACCATTCTGGACGTGTGTCGACGAGTGTAGATCAGGGCATTCCTTGGCATGTGGGGTAGGATTTCCAACCGGACTCGCTTTCGAGGCACTGGATGAAAGTATCGAAAGAAGGTCCAACTTCGAAGCGGCTTGGAACTGCAGCTGGGTGGAATGTCTTGACTCGTCAAAAGACAACGGTATGAACTCGAACCATGCTGGATGTCCGCATGCCGTTCCTTCCAGTTGACAGTTGGATTATAGCTTCGAAGCCATGGTAGTCCAAGTACCACATCCGGCAGAATCTCCAAGACCTTGAAGTGAGGTCGAAATACGAGTTGTCCGACTCGAACATAGGCTCTCGTGTAGTATCGCACTTCGACTTGGACACCTCCGGCTGTTAAGACGTGTCCAGGGTTTGTCAGTTTGTAGAGGGGAAGTCGCGCCCTCTTTGCAGTCTGCATTGACATGAAGTCGCTGGTTGCTCCACAGTCGACTAACAATTCCACGCGGGAGTCAAAGGAGTCATCACGACGTGCGCAAATGCGCCCTCGAACCGTGAACAGAGACGCATGCGCAGGTTCGGTTCCTTCGACGTTGACACCTCCAAGTGTCGAATTCTTTTCGGGTTTACTGGTATTGATGGTGGTGTTCAACTCTTGTCGAGGACGTCCACCACCAGGTCTTCGAAGATGCTTCCTAGGCCATCGTGGGCCGTTCTTTGCTCTTGGAGCGGGATCGAAACCGTCCCTTAGTGTCTGGACTCTGATCTCTTTGTGGCGTGCCTGATCTTGATTCTCGACGTTCTCGTCCTCAGGATGGTGCTCGATGCTTGGGACAGTCGCGGGCCAAGTGGCCTTGTTCGCTACAATTGTAGCAGCGCCTACTCTCTCGACCATCTTGGCGTCCGAACCGTTCATTTTGACATTCACCAATGTAGGCATGTAGTTATTGTCGGAGCTTGGCAATGGTATCGAGGTTCATTGGCTCTGGCACAGTCAAAGCCATGGGGGCCGCGGCTGGAGTCGGCAAGGGGCTGACGTGCGGTGTTGGCATAGGATTGGAAGGAAATGTTGTAGAAGTCGAAGTTGGCGGGACCATCATAGGCAGGGGTTTTGAGACCACGGAACCCATGGTATCAGGTGCCGTTCTCAATGCGTTCTGTACCTCCTGGAGTTGCCATTTCGAACGGACCTCAACGATGTACTGCCGACGAACAGCATCATTCGACAAACCTTCATCAAATCGAGAGTTGACAAGGTAACCCATCTAGAGGTCACTGGTGTTAATCTTCGACGTGATGACGCAAGTTCGGAACTCCTTGACGTAGTCCGCATGTCAAGGGAAATCACTTTCTTTCAAGGTCAATATTCTCGACAGGTACACTGGCTCGTGGGATATGCAATCGAAACGTTGACCCAGGACGCGCATGAGCTCGAACCAGTTGTTCTGTACAACTTTCGTCAAACTGTGATAATACTCGACAGCATTACCTTCAAGGAGGAACGGTATGGTGGTCACCTGATCGACAGGTGACGTGATATCCGACAAAGCGAAGGCTCGCATAAAGTCCTCTTTCCATGTGCGAAATTCTCCAGATCCCGGTCTCCCAGAGAGTCTTTGAATCAGCTTATTCAAGCGTTCAACACGACGTCCCAGAATCTTGAGTGTTGGAGCAAGTTGAATTGCGACATTCACTCGATTGACTTGGTGCATTGACTTTGGGTCGAAGACAGGTGGCTGTGGAGGTGGTTGTTGCGGAGGATAAGGTGGATAGCTCGAAGGAGATGGTTTTGATTGTGGCTGTGGTTGTTGCTGTGGTTGTTGTTGTGGGAACTGGAAGTGATTCGAAGGTTGTTGACTCGAAACTTGTGTAAACTCGTTGAGAAGGACATAACACTGCGAAAGTTCATGTTCCAGACGTCGAAGTTCGCTTACAGCAGCTTGTGTTGCATTCTCCGTCGAGGACTGCAATGTGTCGACTCGGTAATCAATTGCCGCAGTAGTGTTTGCTGCTGTTGTCTGCAACGCATTGATGCGCTACTCCAATTCGATGACCTCCGCTTAAGTATCTGCAAGCTTTTGCGACAAGCTGTGAAGATCACCAGGAATGCATGGAAACAACTCACTTTCTCCACTTGCGATGCTCTCTGCGATCAACTTTTCTAACGAAATCGAAAACTCGTGATGCAACGGTGAGTCGGTTGAGAAAAAAAATATCTCTGATAAAGTGCAGCATAGCTGTGTCGTCGAAAGGTCGCTCCATTGCAAGTTGAAATACAAATCAATTTGACGGCGTCGAAGATTGATCTCGAATATTGATCTCCCCGCCACCTAGCTGGCTACCACTTGTTGTGGTTTACGACTTGGGAACTTTCTTGTCCTCTTGTTTCTCTTGTTTCTCAAAAATCCCAAATCCCAAATCGACAAACCTCTGCGCAGGATCTTTAGACGGAGCACCAATACATAGACACTTCACAAATTCGAAGACAAAAACCCTGTCCACAGATGGAAGTATCATACAGCACCTCAGTCACGCAACTGGCATTCGATGCTTCATATGTATTCACAGGCTGCAGTGCGATTGCGACTGCGATTGCGGCTCGCGCGCTGGCTGCGCTGCTGCTGTTCGAAGCCATAACAAAGGATTGCACTAAAAGAAAATTTCTTAGTGCCCAACAAGAAAATAACAATAACCAATCACCATGCACCGGGAAATACTAGCAACCATGTAAAAGGCACCAAGAGACAAGAACATTTCAATAGCCTCATCGTAATAATACAACCATGAACAAGTTTTTCGAAAGAATAAACTATCCTCGAAAGCTTCGAAGAAATTTGGGCAACAAAATAAAAGACATACAAAGACATGTGGTGTATTTGTAGGTAAGGTTTTCTAATGGTCCATGGGCTGTTTGAGTAGGTACATCTTGCGATGGTCCACTGGTGTGTGGCTACCATGACTACCAATAATTGCCACGCAGTGCACACGGTGTGGTTGCAGTGTGGCAATTGTCTCTCACACTCAGAAGCAGCTGGTGATAGACGAAAAAGCAGTGCTCATCCGTTGCTTTTCTCAAGTCGTGGTCCCAATATGAGAAGAGCTGCAAAGTAGCATGCTTATGTGGTGACCAGGTGGCTAGCGGCGTTCACTAGAGTGCAAAGCTGCGGCGCAAAGCCCCAAATGCCGAAGCTCGCGCTATTCAGCCTTTAAACATGTCTTGGCCCCTGCACACAGCCATACAACAGCCAACGGGTCATGAAAGCCACAGTCCGCGCCTAGCGAGCATCATTGTCCGCCGGACCCAGCACCCAACACCGCCAAACCTGGCGGCCAACCCGGTAACCCTGCCCAAAGCCGCCAACCAAACTCAGCCGCACCAACAACAGCTAGTCACGAGGAAACACACCGAACGCCACCAACCCCACCGGCCGAACCACCGGAGGCCCGACCCAACCCAACGTAAAGCACCCTCCATCCAAACCCGCAGCCGACGCCGCCAAGCGCAACAGCTAACCCGGTGACTACGCCAAGAGCCGCCACCATGAACCTAACCCGACCTCGCCACGAAACGTTGGCCACAAAGAACCATACGCAACTCCAACGAACACATCTGCTAACCCACTAACAACACACAGAGCCGCCAGATAAGTCCTAACCCAACCCGCCACGAAAGATAGGCTACCAAGAGCAGCGGCGAGCACTATCCAACCCACTGGCTGACCCACTAACCGCACGCGAGGCCGCAACCCAAAGCCTAACCAAGACCCGAAGCCGCTGTCCTAGCACTGACCCAGGCCACACCCATGTATAGTACTCCGCGCGCGCCGCGCCCCTGGGGCGCGGCCGCCCAAAGTGAACAAGACACGGCACAGAGGAACACAGCAAACCACAGAGAAGCACAGTGCACTGCTGCCCAGAGCCCGTGCATACGTCTGTTGTGTTCTTACACTATTTTTTCTCTTTTTTTAGTTTTTGAAAAGGAGAAAGAAAAGCACGCCCAACGAGTGTTGGGTGTGTTGTGCGCTATGACCCCCGTGCACACAATCCACAAAGCGCACATACTGGTGAAAAAGACCGAAGGCGCCTTGGACACCGCGCACACAACGCACAAAGTGCGCACACCAAGGAACGAGTGCCAAGGAGCCATGGACACCACGCACACAATGCACAAAGCACGCACAGCGGTGAACGAGCGCCAAGGAGCCATGGACATCGCGCACACACCGCACCAAGCGCGCACACCGGTGAACGAGCACCAAGTAGCCATGGACACGGCACAATGCATGCATAAAATGCGCAGACGGGTGAACGAGTGCCAAGGAGCCATGGACACCCCACACATAGCGCACAAAGCGCGCCACCCGGTGAACAAGCACCAAGGAGCCACGGACACCACACACACAATGCGTAAGGCACACACACACACGGGTGAAGGAGTGCCAAGGAGCCATGGACACCGCGCACACAACACACAAAGCGCGCACACCGGTGGACAAGCACGAAGGAACCACGGACAGCACATACACAACGCATAAAGCAGGCACACGGGTGAACGAGTGCCACGCAGCCATGGACACCGCGCATCCAACATACAAAGCGCGCACGCGGGTGAACAAGCGCCAAGGCGCCATGGACACCGTGCACCCGGCGCATAAAGCGCGCACACCGGTGAACGAGCACCAAGAAGCCGTGGACACCGCGGACAGAACGCATAAAGCGCGCACGCGGGTGTACGAGCGCCAAGGAGCGCTGGACACCGGGCACACAAAACGCCCAAAGCGCGCTCACCGGTGAACAAGCACCAAGGAGCCACAGACACCACACACACAACGCATAAAGCACGCACACAAGTGAACGAGTGCAAAGGAGCCATGGACACCGCGCACACAACACACAAAGCGCGCACACCGTTGAACAAGCACCAAGGAACCACGGACACCACACACACAACGCATCAAGCGCGCACACGGGTGAAGGAGTGCCAAGGAGCCATGGACACCGCACACACAACACAAAAAGCGCACACACCGGTGAACAAGCGGGGGGGGGCTCCACGAGATGGGGAAGGGCAGTGTGCGGGCTGTGATCGCCTCTGAAGGGTATCTGTCGGACGTGAGAGTCAGATTGCACAATGTACACATGCATGATTAGGTACTTATAACAAAGAACGATGAGCATGTTGAAGAAATTTCAATGATGCAATGCTACACGATATGTTGTGGAGGTTGTGGAAAAGTAGGATTAAATGAATTCTTCGTCTTTCGTGCTTGGTCCAGCTTTACCTTTGCTGGTGCGAAGCACCATCAAAAGAAAAGCCTTATTATGGTTTTTAGCCATTTTCGGGTCACCTTTCTATGTTGAAAATGGAGCCGGGCGGTGACAAACAAAGGCAAAAACCCTCCTTTGCCTTGTGTTTCAGCTAGCAGCGCAAAGACAGGGAGGGTGCAGTTGGCAAGATTAGGGACAGAGGGTGCAAATAGCATAAAATTGACCTATTCATAACTCGGGCCTATTGTATCGGATTCTGATGAAAATTGGGGCAATTTTGGTCAATTTGGGGGTGTTCCTTTCGTTTTTGAGCTTAATAAGGCGGCTGCGTGCGCTGAAAATCAACGAATCAAAAAGCGGTGCTAAAACAAAATGACGGCGAGTTTCAATTATACAGGAAGATGCAGCTTTTAGAATCATTTACAAATCAGGTCTTAGATCGAAAATTCGTGCAGTGTAGCCCGATTTCACTTCGGACAGTCAAAATGAAAGATCGCAAATGCCGGCGACTGCGAAATGCACGCGTGCACAGCAAATAAATAATATGGCAAATAGATTTCTTGAGATTTGGGGCCTGTGCCTTATATATAGTGTTAGTTGGTACCTCCACTTTGCTATTGCACCTTTAAATCGCATCCCTAGCTTATATGGAATTAGTGGATGCTAGAAAGAAGGGAAAAACCTTGTAAAGGTCCTAACTTTGTAAAACAGCCATGGTGAGGCCAAAAAAATATGACGGCGAGAATCAGCTCTCCGAGGCGGTCATTTAGAGGGGCTGCATCGTAGACTTTTGAGGTATGTTTCGTTTCGGCGCGCGGATTGTATATAATGGCATAAGGACTGCTTTTAGAGGGGGGCGGGGCCCCATTCCCCGGCCCCCCAATTAAAAGCCCCCCATGGGGGGGGAGGTGAACGAGCGCCAAGGAGCTATGGACACCGTGCACACAACGCACAAAGCGCGCACACCGGTGGACAAGCACCAGGGAGCCATGGAAACCGCACACGGAACGCACAAAGCGCGCACGCCGGTGTACGAGCGCCAAGGAGCCACGGACACCACACACACAACGCATCAAGCACGCACACGGGTGAACGAGTGCCAAGGAGCCATGGACACCGCACACACAACGCACAAGAAACACACACCACTAAACAACACAGCACCAGCGGTGAACGAGCGCCACAAAGCCACGGACACCCCACGTACACGCGCGCCAAGAGGGGCCGGGGTACAGAGTACCAAAAGCCACACCCTACGGGTCGGACACAGTGGGGCGACCCAGCTGACCCGCCGGGCTAGCGGCAGGGGCCGTACTCCAAGGCCACTAGTCCAAGCCCCGGACGGGCTGCACCGCGGACCATGGCAAACATCACGCGGAGTCATAGAAACAACCGGTGACAGGCGAACCGGTACACAGCCCAAGAGGGGGTCGTCTGCCAAGCAGCGGGACCCCGCAACTCGAGCCACGGGCGTGAGGCGGTCGTACCGTAGGCAGCCAGAGCAATACCCCTTGTGGTGAAACATACTCCACACGGCTGGGCAGCCGCCAAGAGCTGCCGCCCAAAAGAGTGGCCTTACCGACGGGCACATGTGGGGACACCCTGCCACGCGGGACACCTGGACCGGGTGGCTGCGACACTGCCTTCCCAAACACCTACGGGGCAGCTTAAGAGGCGACTAAATAGGGCAGTGGGAAGGCCAGGACGTCCCCATGATAAAACCTTCTCCCTGCATTGTCAAAGAGGGCATCCCGAGCTCCTAAAGACACCTACCTACCTACGTCCCTTAAATTCTAACACTTTTGGTTTTGTTGCAATCTAGTAGAGAATCCTTTTTTTGGGCCTTACATGTTTTTTTTTAGGCTCATTTTGCTCAATTTTTTTCGGTGATTTGGCTTACGCTTTAGCATTTTTGTGAAATTCAGTGCATCAAAAGAAATGAATTTCGTATCTAAAAAAATATATTGCCCCGTTTAGATTTTTGGTTTTGGTGCAATCTTATTTTTCAGGAGGGAATCTTTCAATTTTGACATTAGAACTTTTTGCCTGTTATTTTGCCCATTTTTCAGCTGTTTTTGCTCTTTTTTTTTTGGCTGATTTGACCTAAGTTTTGGCACTTTTCTTAAATTACAATCTAAAAAAAATCTTCGCATAAAAAAAAAAAAGGTACCCCACCTGTATGCACGACTGAAGTTGCCCTGCTCTGGGATAAGTCCCCAAACATGGTCCTACAGGGCACTCCACACCCGCTTCACAATAAGCATCCCCTTTAGATGGCTCTTGTTAGCTTGCGGAGGCTTTTGGAGGGTTGGAGGCTTCTGGATGGTAGCGATTAATTCTTGGAGGCTTCTGAAGATCGATAGACATCTGTCACCATGTGCCGATGGTCCCACCACAGTGGCTTCGAATCTCTCTCTCAATGTAAGCCGAGTTTTGAACACAAAGGAAAGCCAAGACATCAACATTGTGTTCCCAGGATCAGCCCAAATGATGTCATATTGTGCGATACAACACAGACCGGTGCAGCACAGCATATGGTGTGATACAAAGCACAATCATGCCACACTGGGCCTAAAACTGTCAAGAAAGATGCAACTATCTGAAAAAGGGAGCTGCATAATGCCCAAGGACGCACAGAGTGTGCAGCACCCCAAAACACACACATACGCACAAATGAACACCTACAGGTACAAAGACACGTAACTGCATGTTTGTGCACACACAGCACCCAGCCAAGTCATGCCTGTATTCCCGGCAGTGCTATGCAAAGCAGCTGAGGCCACATGCTCACTACACACCAACCACGAACAGCTCAGCACTATGAAATAATGCTCAAAAAGGTTATGGGCTAAAACCTGCAGACCAGATGACCTATCTTGATTTAATATGCCAAGCCCTGTCTACCAACGTGTTAAAGAACAAGAAACTCATCAATCACTGCCAGGCAGCATGGAATGCGGAGCCTGCCCAGACCCTGCCCTTGTACGCCACAAAACAACATGCATACAGACGCACCGTCAAGCAGACCCCTTTGCTATCCACGTTGCTGCACATAGCACCCTGGAACACACCGTGGGCCAAAACATTACTGCTGCACAGCAATGATGTCACCTGGTGGCTCCGAGACAGCAGCATCTCGTTTTGGGTTGCTGCAACAGGCTGTGGTATCGATGGTTGCAATAATTCCTACAGACTGCTAGTCCCAATCAGAATCACTGTCAGAGTCACTATCTGATGCGCCAGAATCTGAATTATCCTTAAAATCAGGGGGTTCATCATACAACCCATCATTCTTGAGTCGTTGTACATCCTTGTTATGCTGTTGCTTCACTCTGTGGAATAATGGGGACCATAATCGGAAAGGCAACGGTGAACCAATTCAGGTTGAAATCCTTTCCAAAGGCACTCTGTATGTTGTACTCAGTGCTGAGAAATGATCACTTTCCCCCATGACACCTTTGCACAGGGATATGCAAAAGTCATCATGAGCGTAACACATCCAAGGACATATGAAATGCAAATCCACCAACCCAAAATAGAGTTCAAACTTGACGGTGGCCTCTCATCCATGACTGCAGCTGGGGTTGAAGTTGAGAAGGTGGGTGCCAAACCAGTCAAAGGCAGATGCCAACACTTTTTCAGTTCAGTTTCCCAGGCCAGAGCTTTCGTGCAGCCTCCCATTGTCAGGGTTACGAAAGACCAGCCCTGAGTGCAACGGGCAGGAGTTTTGTTTGGGCATCTGCAAGTGAAATTGAGACCCCTGGCTTCATTGTCAATGATGGATTGGATAAGGCTGGTTCTCGAACTGGGGGAGGAAGGGGGTTAGGGGGGGGGGGTCTGAAGAAGGGGGGGGGGGGGAGGGGTGACCCTCCTCCTTACCAACTGGCATCCAAAATGTTTTGGCACCATAGGCGTGGTGAATAGCTACGAGGGGGGGGGGGGGGCAAATTTGCCTGGGGACAATTTCAACGGGGAAAATTTCGTCAGCGGAAAATTTCGTCACACCTCCAATTTTGGTGCAGGGCCATAGACACAGGAGGGGAAATTTCGTGAGGGGAAAAGACATACACAGCCGCATCCACAAGGAAAAACTGTAAAAAAAAGGCGGCCTTTTTTCCTCTCAAACCAAGCTCACGAACATTCTTGACGACCAACTTCTCACTCCCAAGCAAGCAAGATGAACAGACGTGACAAACAGACTGACTGCCGACAACAGCACAACAGTACCTGGCTACCGCCACCGCGGAGGATACACAAAGAGTAGGAAGTGCCCCTAAATTGCGCAAAAATTTCACGGGGAAAATTTCGTCACCAATCTGAAAAGCGAAATTTTCTTCGCGAAATTGTCCCCTGACGAAAAATCTCTGCCCCATGTATGGATAAAACTCCTTGGGATTGCTCTGGATTGTTGCTGTTACTAGCAGGTGGGCTCTGAATGGCTGCTGTTACCAAAAACTTACGAAATACGAGGTATGCACAACTTGTTCCCGCATAGGAGCAGGGGTCGGCCGTGAGTGCAAGACATCTGCAAAACACAGGGGAAAATTGTGGCTCCCATAGAGGGGTGCGAAATGTTCCGCCATTATACCAATTCCACATACCCTTTTTGAAAAACTTGCACTGAAAAGTGAGGAATACGAGGCTTCAACCAATTCTACAACTACCCCTACGTCAGGAGCACACTCAGAGCCCAGCAAGCACAGAGCTTTTGAATCACGTCACCTGCAGGGGGCAGCGGACAAGGAGGATGCATCATATGGCACATCATTGGCACTGAAGGCGCCGAACCAAATTTCATTGCATTGACCACATGCTGATCTTCAGCCGACTTAGAACAGGAACAGAGGGGGGGGGGGTTGGATCTGAGGGGGGCGGGCTCCTCCTTGCCTTTCTGTAATTTAAGCACAAGCCTAGATGGGATGCATCATATACTGAACAATAGCCGAGTTGCTTTAGGGCAGCCGCAATATTGTTGGCGGCATTGAAGGCCAAGTCACAACTCAAATGCCACAGCACTAGAATTGGAGGATGCGCGGACTGGACAGCACTGCAACGCACTGAAAGACATACTTGCCCCACTCCTCAATATACTTTTTCCATGCCTTCTGCCTTTTTTCCCATTCCTTCACAAAAGGAGTATATGTGGTAAGCAGGATGTCACTGAGGGGCAATCCAGTTGCATGCTACCTATTCAGAGGAGGTGGGGTTGTCTCTGAACAGACGTGTCCCCAAAACACCCCAGAAGCAGCCCCCCAAACAACCCAACATGTCCTGGCATATGACGAAGCGAAATGTAATCAGCCAGTGAAGTGCACATCAAGAGCACATATAGTAATTCACACTTTGGATACCCAAAACAGGGAAACAGCAAAGCACCTGGCATATGACCAAGCGCAATGTGACCAGCCACTAAAGTCTACATCAAGAGTATATGCAATAATGCACACTTTAGATACCCAAAATAGGCAAATAACAGACCGCACGAATGCCAACTGTGCCGTTTTTTTTGTGCATTTTTGGCATCGCTTGTGCCTCACCCCTGCCCCCCCCCCCCTTCCACCCTCACTTAGCGCCAGAGAACAGCCCTGGGTCATCTTTCACAGCTTGCCACCAGAACCTTGGATCATCTTTTAGTGCACTTCAGCGCCATTCAATGCCACTAATGCATTGTTGTGTTGTACTTACAGGATTCATGTATTCATTCACTACAGGTGCTATGTTGCTGTGCCATGCAAGAGCCACATGTACAGCAGAGCCAGATGCATTCTGTTTGGGGCCACTAATCTCAGTCCTTTGGTTTGACTGTGCATGTCGTAAAGTAGTGTCTCTAAGGTGTGGCATCTTGCCATGTTGGTCTCATCAACGTACACTCGCCGTTGTACATGAAGTATAAATGTACAAGTGGCTCTGAGGTGGTGCAAGGTGCAGCACAAGCAGGCAACTATGGTTGTATCAATTGGGGCGATGCAGAGAAGGGAACATGAGTTGCCTCAGAGGTAGCAGTATCCAGCGTTTTGCTGCAGGTTCTTGCACAGGGTCACATGGTTAATGTTGGATGCATCAATCCCACCATCTGGCACTAACTCACATGTTGCAGTGCATTGCAGAAAGGTGTTTCAATGCGACCTCAGTCATCTGCGTTTTGTTGTTTGTGCCTTTTGTCGTTAGGGAATGCTGGTTTTGGTCTGTTTGCGACTGAGGTGAGGGACCATTCCGGGGTGCTTATGGTGTGTTTGCACAAGGACATCATCCAAAAGGTCAACCACAAACAAAAATGGAAGCAAAGGTTGTCAGACCATAGGCGGGGCGTTCTTGGACACCTAGAGATACAACCCTGAACCCTGCCATTGGTGAGGGGTCCACAAAGAATAAAAAAGTAGAATCGGACCAATGTCCGGGTCAATGCATAGTGGTGGCTCTTTCAAGGATGAGATATACCCAGATCGAGTATTTCAACATCATAGCCAAGTGGGAAAATGGGGGAAAATGGGGGGAAATGCAGAAAAAGGGGGCAGGCAAAATGGAATTTGTCTGAAAAAATGGGGGAGGATGGGGGAGGAGAAATGGGATGTGATTGGAAAAATGAGCAGAATTAGGTGAAAGTATGGGAGTCAACACCGGGATGAGGTGTCGAGGCAGCAAGTTCAGGGAATTGGTTGAATTGGGATGGCTATGGAAATTAGTGTGATCTTTGCCCTCTCTTAGGTACTAGAAAATTAACCCCCGACCCTTGCCATTGGAAACGGGGTCCATGTGGAAGATAAACAGTGTAATGGAACCCCAGGCTCGATTCACGCGAGTGGCCGCAATAGGCCAACCAAATTTTGCCCACCATGTTGTCAATAAGCCCGAGAGGGCGGGGAGGGTCAAAAAAGGAATGAACCCCGCCGCCTTGTTTTTTTTGGGGGGGTCACGGATCACAAATCTTTAGGGTTTTGCAAGGGGGATGGCCCGTTCGAATACGAACCCCCCCTTCCTCTACACCCCTCTACACTCCCCAAAAGTTCTCGGACCCACCCTTCTGCCATTTGAGATTCTGGGGAAAACTGATGGCACTATAGGCGCCGAAGAAAAATTTTCCGGCATACGGCATGGGGTAAAACTATTTTTCCACCCTACGTGTGTCCCATCAAAATGCTTTGAATACATTGGTGATTTCTGGAGCAGTGCACAACTTATCTATTTTAAAAACTTCCCTCTCCTTTGGTGTCAACTAACACATGTCGTTGCTTGTTCTTCTGCCCTTGCTCTTTGGTTTTTGCATTCTTCCGCCTGCTCGCGTTTGAAATATCTAGTACACTCTTTCTCATACCCCCATTGGTGAGGGGCAGTGCATGAGTCAGGCTACCTAGGCCACATACCCAACTGTTTGGAGGCCCTTGACCCCGTCCCCATCCCCCCCTCTTCATGCCCCGTGGGGAAACCCCCCCCGCACTCCCCCTGGGCGCCCTCGAACACCCCCCCCACCAACCCCCCCCCCCCCCCCCCTCGGGATCTTCAACACACTTGGTTGTCAATATTTCAACAGGCTGCCCCTGTTTGGTTTTTTCGTTGGGTTTTTCGATTTTGAGCCACAAAGCGTTTCTGGGTCCCAAACCCATGGGCTTTTGGTGGGATAGAGTGGGATGAGCACCAATGCAGTTTTCAGGTCACTATTCTCCCATTTTTATTATGGCAGCAATTTGGTGGCCTTGGTGACCCCTTTTGGAGAGTGGAGTTGGGGACGTTGTGACAACAGGTGCATGCTAGGATGCAAACAAACATGTTTTGCAGCTTGTAGCCCCTCCTATGGCTGGTCATGAATTGGTTGAAAGACGCAAAATCGCCGCTTCCACTGAAAATGCTAAATGCCGAATGCTGAAAAATTGAATTTTTTGGCAACCCTCGCCGATCCCAGGGATCCTTGGGCCACTCTTAGGTGATCATTGAGACAATGGAAGTACATATAAACCCATGGGGAGCCATGTAGCACCAATTAGCCCCACCCCCCCCAGTAGTGCTGTGTCTTAATCCCTAAAAAGGACAAAAGAAGGGTTTAAACCACAAACTTCACCCCTTGGGTATTGTACAAGAATGGGCCCAAAAGGGGGGTATGTGGTGTTTCCCATATTTGTAGGCCTATGTGTGACCACGCTTTGCACATTGAGCCGGGCCCGCAGTCTCTCCACTGTAGAGAGCGATGGTGTCAGCAGATCAATGTGCATCCCCCCAACCCCAACGCAACCCCCACCCACTCATTGGGTTTTGTAATGCAAGTGTTCCAAATGGTCATGGGATGGTGGTTTTTCCTTCTTGCTGCACGTTTCACTATTTCCGCAGCCTGTAGCAATGCACCGCCAAGTGGCCCCAAAATTATGCCTATGCATCTATACAAATGGGTTGATACTGCTTGCAAACAGCCCTCTCATAGGCCTGTGCACCCAATAGATCAAGCATTGGTGCACCATGGCCCCACATGGGTTTGTGTGCTTCTATGGTCACAAAATGATGACCCAAGGTTGGCCGAAGGCCACCCGGCAGTCATTGGAGGTCACACAAAAACCATGATTTTTCAGCCAACCCTTGCTTGCAGCAAAATGGCAAGTCCTCATTGTTGGGGCCCCTCGCCGGGAAGCAATAGAGCCCCATTGTTGCTTCTACCCCATACCCCAAGGAGAAGTTGCTTGGCAACGACCCACCCTCGCCAAACGGGGTGCCGATTCCCACACGGCAAGTGTTTCGTTTCGTTTCGCATTTGGTATTGTTTCGCATTTCGAGTCACACCACATGGGGTGCCAATCCCATGCAAGTGTCCGTTTGTTGCCTTCTGTGGCCACTCCCACTTTATTCGTCATCTGGGGAGCAATCCATTTCTAACTCAACCACATCAATGCTGCACGAGGTACTCTGCAGGGTGAGTGACGATAACTATGTAACCACCGGTGTTCTACCGTGGAGCACCGCTGAGCTCGAGGGCGAGATCTTCAATGAGCAACAAACGACATTTGCATAGCGCCATGTCTTGCTTGACCTGGCGCTCAAAGCACCCTTAATGCACCCGAATGAAACAGGACCCAACACCAAGATGTATCCCCAACCAGAAAGCAGCCTATCCATATCGCTTAGGGAGCCCCCACACACACGGGTAAACGGGGGGGTCCTTGAAAAGAAAAAAAGAGTGCTTAGGGGACCTAGTGCACACTTTAGAGGGCGGGAGTGTGCAAAAAACAGTGAATACAATGATGATGAATTGCTTGTCTTGTTTGTTGTTGCAATTGTTCCCAACGCGCGCCGCAGGGTGCGCCGCAGGTGATGCAGTGGAGGAGCCCTCCAAGACATGGATGGGCTGAGTAACCCCCACCCCACCACCCCGCACCTTTTGGGGGAGCTAGCGCCTCCCCAGTGCAGACCAGCCACAAAAGTCCTACTATGCCAAGATTCCTGTGGACTTCACCCACACATCTCATGGGACAACAGAAAGGCCAAGTAGAGAGGTTCACACTTTTTGTTGCAATTGCAGCATTCTAAGGAGTCACATAAAGGTTGTGATGGACACCATCACTCTATGCACAGAGGGGATGTACCAGGGACACTTCAATAAATCAGAATCTCTTCCCAAACATTCGCCAGGTGTCAAACCAATTTTGACTACTTCGCGATAGCTTTCCCGGCATCAATGCCTTTCAATGTGGCAAAATCAAAAATAGCGCTCCCATGTTCTGCCCTATTTGCTACCTTCCTCTCCAAAAGGGCACTCTAAGTTTTTCCCTTGCACTGCTCCAACGATATCTCTCCACCAATGCAACCACCAGCACAAACCACAAATGGATTACAACATTAGAGGCTAGAAAATGTGCGGAAAACGGGGGGCAGATTATCAAAAACAATTGGAAATTACCTGTGTGAACAACTTCAGGCAAGCACCAACGGTTCCCAACAAAAAAATTTGCTGCTTCGTAGTTCGTCCTCACTACTCAACAAGTACAGTTTTAATACCCAGTGTGCCTTAGATACGACCACAACTCTTGCGCGTGGGACGGAGTTGGCCGGAGCCATCCTTCGGTGTAAGTTTGGGGGGGGGGGGGGCTCTTTAGGGCTTTCAGAGAGCCCATGGCCTGGGCTACGTGGGTCCCCATGGGTGCTCAAGTAGATCATTTGGTGAGAATATAGGTAATTGAATACCCATGGGGACCCACTTAGTGATGTGGCCTGAGCGGTGGGCTACCCAAAAGCGGCGAAATTGCTATTATGTAGGAAGTTTAGATTTTTTGGAAATTCGCATCGTTCGGAAACCCTTTTGTTGACCCTAGGATGGATTTGGGTCATGCTTCAAGCCGTAGGTGGGGGGTACCCAAATTTCCAAAAGCTACAAAAGGGGCAAAACCCAGAACCAAACACAAAGGAATGCATCTCCCGACACCCTGCGGTCATGTTGCTCCTCCTCCTCATCATATTTCCGCTTTTTGTCCATTTTATTGACGTACATGATTGCCATTTTGAACTTCACCTGGGTGTCTATACAACACACTTACTGCCCGATGCCTTCTCCAGTTGCCCACTGCAAGCAGTCTGTAGCACTCCTAGTTGCCTCCTTTTTTCTCTTGGGTTGTGTTGTCCCCTCCTCAGTGGGTTCAGCAGTAGACATCAGAAGACAAAGTGAAGACAACAATAATCTATCAAAGCACAACACAGCAAATGGAGGGGGGGGGCAGGTTGATCTGTTTCCCCATGGCCTGTTTGAGGTGCTATAGATTGCCAATCACAGGAATTAATCCTAAGATCTGTCAATCACAGATGCACTGTTTAACCACTGGAGAGCTGGCCATCTCTGACACATGACTGCTCAGGGATGGGATTGATATTTTGGACCAATGTTTTTTCCCAAAAAAGTCGCAACCCAATTTTCGTTGTGCTGCGGCATGCCGCAGCATGCTTCTAAACTCCCACCAACAGGCCCCAAAAATAGGTGCTGCTGCATGCTGCGGCATGCTTCAACCGTTTTTCCTGTACTTTCAGGGGTGGTGGAAAAGGAGACAAACAGAGGAGATGAGGGCACAATGGGGAAAAAAGGTTGGACGAATTTCCAACATTTCCCAGACTCATTTTGCCCAACTTCCCAGGGCTTCACCAATCTTCACTCAAGTTCCACAGTAGCAGCTGTCTATGCATGGCAAGCCCACCTCACTGTTTTGTTCCAAGCACAGTTTTGTCCCTGTTGGGGGGGTATCAAGCATGTGCACACAAAATAAAGGAGCGTCACAGCTAGGATGTCACACTTGGCTTTTTTGAGGGTGAAGTTGACAGTCACAGTCACTGTGACAGTGACAGTCACTGTGACTGTCACAATGACAGTTCCAGTCACAGTCACAGTCACAGTTCCTGTCACAGTGACTATCACTATCACTGTCACTGTGTCAGTAGGTTGTAGGCAGTTGCGGTTTGTAGATAGCGGCGCAGGCACTGCAATGTCACAGGTAGCTAGCCCCCCACCCCACCCCAACCTCAGCCCCCCAAATAGCACGATTCTTATTGAGAACCTTGCATCACACCATTGGGCATCATACTATTCTCACTATATACAAATGGCACCATAATCTTTGGTTCTGGGTGCATATTGTTTGTTACAAACTCATGGGTGGAGTGCAACTTGCTATGTGGTGTGCCCAAACAGCCAAATAGGTGCACAGCGAGTGCACTGCGCATAAGGCGCCCTCTACTGAGGTCAATTCTGGTATTCATGTACTGTTTTCCCATTATAAAACACGCAGCTTAGAGAAGACCCGTTGGAATTATCGTTTGCACCTTTTTGTGTTCAGCAATGTAAAACCACGTGTTTTGTTGCTAAATGGAGGGCATATTACTTACTCTTTGTGGATGGGGGTGGGGGAGTGTGATGCCAAGTAGATAGGGGCATAACTGCAGATGGGGATGGGGATGTAAATAGGGTAGAGTTTTGCATATGGGAATAGGGACGTGCCGTGGATGACATAATGGGCACATGAATGAAGATGGAGCTTGTGAGTTTGGACTGCATTGCATAGCATCTGTTTGTGTCTAATGATGTTGTTGTAAACCCCCCCACCTGTAACCCCCCACCCCCCCCCCCACCCTACAACCCCCCCCTCCGTTGTTTGCAATCATCCAGGGACCTATAGCCCCCCGTTCTCACCCAACTTCAAAGATACAGCCGCGCAAAGAGACTGAGCAGCAAAGCGTGGGGGCCATAACTTCAGGATACTTTGCTGCTAGTTAGTTTTTCCACATTTGCATCAAAGAGGGCTGTGCCCTTTTCTTTTTTGCTAGACATTGCTCAGCAGCATTGTCTGCCTCATGGACACGCTTAGCCCTGAACCAAATCAGCGTTGGACTGCAGAGCCTGAACAGCAGCGATGGCCCGCTTGAGGGTGGCGATGTCATTGTTGTCCTCCTCCTCATCTCCATCGCCAAGATTGTGAATTTCATCAAAAGGGTCATCACCCTCATCATCATCACTGTCATCAGGCGCAGCGTGGGGCATATCTAAATCAATAACCATCAGGCCAAAATAAGCAGAACCCGAAAACAAACAACAAACAACAGATGGTGCGAAGTGCCGAGAGCAAAATTGGACAAAGGCCTGACCTATAACCCCACCACCACCACCTATAACCCCCCCCCCCAGCTCTGGCATTCATCCAAGAATACTGTAGGGAGGGGGGGGGGTAGTGGGAATGGACTAACCTGGGGGGTTAATGCATCTGACCAGGTTCAAAGGTGCAAGGGTGCTGTAGTCAAGTTGCAGACAGACTGCTAGTCGATTTGGTAAACTGGGCGGCTGGAAACTTGGGTAGGCACCCATAGAGGATGTGTACATCGTCCCACATGCTGCTTACCACACTTCCTCCTGATGTGGCACGGTGGCTTGTCGCACACCTCCTTCTCCGCCTTCTTTTCAGCCTGAGGGCGGTTTGGGTCCTTATCGGTTTCAGGATCCCATGGTAACTTCTCTGCTGGAGGCTGTAGAATGCATATCATCCGCAGACACGGAAGGGAGGGAATAAGAGCGATGAAATAGCCAATTAGACTTGTAAACACAGCAATGATTCAATCACATGCAGGCACAGAAACACATACCAACAACCAATGTTTAGACCCAACGCACTGTGATTCACATCCAGCCAACATACAGTCGGCACTTCGACAGTCATGCAAGTTCCATCAATGAGTACGCATGCTGAGCACTCAATGATGGAAACCCAAAATAGAAGCAATGTTGGGATCAATCAGGGATAACTGAATACAGAACATCAGTCCAAAGCCTAAGAGCTGCAACCATATGGTTGTTTCCATCCCACCACACCTCTAGCATCCCGCTGCGAGGATGTGCCCAGACTGGCAAAAAATGGGAACTTTTTTGCCCTCTGATGTGTGGTACTGCCTGCGCTTCAAAACCAACAAACGTCACCCTTCAAACCCCTGCAACAATGCTCATCCCCATCATTATTCTGCAAACAGAGGCGCACAAAAATTAGCCAGTCCATTCACCCAGAAGATATTTGGAAACAAACTTGCCAATCATACTCAACAGCCCATCCCAATTGTGGCCATTGCAATCTTGCTCTCGAATGTGAGAAACTAAATACTTTCATATCAAAATCGGTGATACAAGAGGGGGGGGCGGGATGTTTTCATACGAGAAAATTTCAACGCGGTTTCATTTTGCATGCATTCCTGAACTTGCCGTGGGAAATTTTGCACCCACCTGCTGTGACCCTGCCTTTGGCAAGGCTAGACTTGCCATAATAAAGTATTGTTTGGTTTGTTTCAGCTTGCTTTTGATGGGAATTTGGCGAAGGATGTTGATTTTTCCTGAATGCTATCCTTGCCTTTTTGCAATCTGGTGGTTTACTGCTAATTGCTAGCGGCCACAAAGTGCTGACAGAGGGCAACATTTTTCCCCATACTTCAGCACATATTTCTTGTAATCACCTGTCAAATACAATTCTAAAGCCTCTCGCCATTGATTGTCATCCCAATCAGCGCATGCCTTTTTCGAACATGGATCCCAATGTGTTTCATGGCGTGCTCCAGCAGTGGCTTTCAAGTGCTGAACCATTGTATGCAGAAAATGGACAATTGTGCAACAAAGGGATGAATCAGCAGCGAGACACTTTGTACCCACAGAATTCAACTGTACCCCGTCTTTCAAATGCTGAGTGTGTGCAGAACGCAACTGTGTGACTAGCAAATTCGCTAAATTTCGACACCACTTTATTTCACACAGCGGCCTGAATATTGTGTGGGAAATTTTGCACAAATTTGAAACGCAAGAGATCCCACATAATTAACGTGGACATTTCTGGATGCAGAGCTCGGAAACACACATGGAAGACGCTTACCCTCGACACACAAACACACATGCAGACAATACATGGCATGGCCAGGGGACAATTCATTTGGGGGTCACCCCAACTCCTTTTCCAACCCCCCCCCCCAACCCCCTCAAGAGCTGAGTCTAATGTTCGGCCCAGGGGAAGGGCATTGCGACTCCTTAGTAAGTAAAAGCTAACGAGGAGCCGGGCGTCCTCAGTCATCAGTTTCGTCTTTTCCCCCGTCCCCTAATGGATCTGTCAAATAGGAGGCTATAAAGGCCATTGAGATCACTCAAAGCATGCAAAAGGAAGGTAACCTTCAGGGGCACTACCACCTTTACACTTTAAAGGTGCTTAGGAATACATTACCTGCCGGCCGGCACGCTCAAATTGCAAAGGGCTAGCACAAAAATGCATTCTTTTACCAATAGCCTACTCAGTCACAGGTGCCTCTTTTCTAATCCCCCCCATTCGGGGGCCCAGCCCCCTGCAAATGTATTTTTCACCCACCCATGGGCTCAAACTTAGGCTCACATCAATCAAAGCATTGTGCCTTGGGACCCTACCTCAGCCCATCCACCCCTTTGGTCTTGTTGGTAAATGCCAGAAACCAAATTTTCTAAAAGAAAAATGAGAGGGAGACTGAAACCCATCAAATGGACCATCTTCTGGTTCAAAACAAGCTAAAGAAATGCTTAGGACATGACAGAGCTGCCATGCACAAGCTTCATCACGATTGTTTCCGCCCCGTGACATATAGTAAAGTGACCACCTGCAGTTGACCACCGACAAAATACCAGATGACAGCCAACCACCATTGGTCCAATGCAACCATGGAAACTGGAAACCCCTGCTCCCTGCTACTAGTCCTCTGCCACCAAACAGCCGCACTGTAGCTCGTGATCTTGTAGATCTGCCCGAAAGCACATGGGAGATGACCAACATGCATCATGAATCAATAGTGGCATGAATCCAGGGTTACCATTCCCAGCAAACGGTTTCTTTCACACACTTCACCTGCAGAAAGCAGCTTAGCCGAAGGAAATAGCCGAAGGAAATAGGCAACAGCAGCAGCAGAGGCCTCAACATTCAAACCCCTGCAACAATGCCAATCCCCCTTGTGGTTCTGCAAACTGAGGTGCGGGCAAATGTGATTCGGAGATACTTGGAATCAAATGATTGTTCCTATACCCAATACAATCGTGACTGGAAGCGCCAATCAGAGTGCTGCTACACAAAAGCCAGAGACATACACCCTGTGCCTTAAGATACCTCGTCTTTCCTTTGCGCTGCTGGGGGTAGTGCAACCCCATACTTGGACAGATCAACTGCTTTTCCTTTCTTGCCTTTTGGTGCCGGTTTGGGTGCCAGCTTAGGAGCTGGAGCCCAACTGTCATCAATCCTGGAAGCAATGCGTGGGTGGAAGTTGGGCAGAGTTCCACTTCAGGAGGAGGAGGAGGAGGAGATGCGGTCCCCCGGTAGGGCGCCCCCGCGGCACATCCCCATGGTGCCCGCCGGCCCTCCACGGTCTGGAAAGCGACCGCGAGGGAGGTTTCACCCCAACCCGTCCGGCTAAGCATCATGGCGGCGGCTCTCCTCTTCGTCTCCTCCCCTTGTCCCCTGGTCCGCGCTACGTGCATGCACCCGCCCTACACGTAGCCGGATCCCCTCCCAGGGGCACGGAATGGGGGGCGAGGCGGAGCGCCGGCTCCACTTCCGGCACGGTCCACCACCCCCCCAAGGGAAGGGGGACGCAGTCTCACGGGTGTGGGCCCTTAGCCGCCAGGTACTACCGACTGGGCGGCGTTTGGCCGGCGGAACACGGGGGCTTGGTCCGTGGCCTGGTCCCCCCCCTTCCCCCAAACGCGCGGCACTTCTGCACAAGGTGCCCGTGCGCGGGGCCATCCTCTAACCCTCCGGTCGTGTCCCCCCAATCTGCAGTGCCGCACGTCTGCGGAGGGGACACGCAAACCCCCGCCTCGGTGAATCCAAAGCGAAGGAGGCCCCCTCGCCTCAGCGGCGGGGGCCTTGGTGATCCCACAGCGAAGGAGGCCCCCTCGCCTCAGCGGCGGGGGCCTCGGTGTCCGAAAGCGAAAGAGGCCCCCTCGCCTCAGCGGAGGGGGCCTCAGTGGTCCCAAAGCCAAGGAGGCCCCCTCGCCCCAGCGGCGGGGGCCTCGGTGGTCCCGAAGAGAAGGAGGCCCCCTCGCCTCAGCGGCGGGGGCCTCGGTGGTCCCAAAGCCAAAGAGGCCCCCTCGCCTCAGCGGCGGGGGCCTCGGTGGTCCCGAAAGGACAGAGGCCCCCTCGCCTCAGCGGCGGGGGCCTCGATGGTCCCAAAACGAAAGAGGCCCCCTCGCCTCAGCGGCGGGGGCCTCGGTGGTCCCAAAGCCAAGGAGGCCCCCACTGCCTCAGCGGCGGGGGCCTCGATGGTCCCAAAGCGAAGAAGGCCCCCTCGCCTCAGCGGAGGGGGCCTCGGTGAACCCTAAGCGAAAGAGGCCCCCTTGCCTCAGCAGAGGGGGCCTCGATGGTCCCAAAGCGAAGGAGGCCCCCTCGCCTCAGCGGCGGGGGCCTCGATGATCCGAAAGCCAAGGAGGACCCCTCGCCTCAGCGGAGGGGGCCTCGGTGGTCCCAAAGCCAAAGAGGCCTCCTCGCCTTAGCGGCGGGGGCCTCGGTGGTCCCCAAACGAAGGAGGCCCCCTCGCCTCAGCGGAGGGGGCCTCGATGGTCCCAAAGCGAAGGAGGCCCCCTCGCCTCAGCGGAGGGGGCCTCGGTGGTCCCAAAGCCAAGGAGGCCCTCTCGCCTCAGCGGAGGGGGCCTCGATGGTCCCAAAGCGAAGGAGGCCCCCTCGCCTCAGCGGCGGGGGCCTCGGTGGTCCCAAAGCCAAAGAGGCCTCCTCGCCTTAGCGGCGGGGGCCTCAGTGGTCCCAAAGCGAAGGAGGCCCCCTCGCCTCGGCGGCGGGGGCCTCGATGGTCCGAAAGCCAAGTGTGGGGGAAGGAAAAAATACCTGACGAACCCACGGGGCGTCCCTATCCCCCCGCGGCCCAGGCTGGACCGGAGGGACTCGGGTGTAACCGCCGCTGTGTGGGGGAAGGAAAAAATACCTGACGAACCCACGGGGCGTCCCTATCCCCCCGCGGCCCAGGCTGGACCGGAGGGACTCGGGTGTAACCGCCGCTGCGTGGGGGAAGGAAAAATACCTGACGAACCCACGGGGCGTCCCTATCCCTCCGCGGCCCAGGCTGGACCGGAGGGACTCGGGTGTAACCGCCGCTGTGTGGGGGAAGGGAAAAATACCTGACGAACCCACGGGGCGTCCCTATCCCCCCGCGGCCCAGGCTGGACCGGAGGGACTCGGGTGTAACCGCCGCTGTGTGGGGGAAGGAAAAAATACCTGACGAACCCACGGGGCGTCCCTATCCCCCCGCGGCCCAGGCTAGACCGGAGGGACTCGGGTGTAACCGCCGCTGTGTGGGGGAAGGAAAAATACCTGTCGAACCCACGGGGCGTCCCTATCCCTCCGCGGCCCAGGCTGGACCGGAGGGACTCGGGTGTAACCGCCGCTGTGTGGGGGAAGGAAAAAATACCTGACGAACCCACGGGGCGTCCCTATCCCCCCGCGGCCCAGGCTGGACCGGAGGGACTCGGGTGTAACCGCCGCTGTGTGGGGGAAGGCAAAATACCTGACGAACCCACGGGGCGTCCCTATCCCCCCGCGGCCCAGGCTGGACCGGAGGGACTCGGGTGTAACCGCCGCTGTGTGGGGGAAAGGATGAATACCTGACGAACCCACGGGGCGTCCCTATCCCCCCGCGGCCCAGGCTGGACCGGAGGGACTCGGGTGTAACCGCCGCTGTGTGGGGGAAGGAAAAAATACCTGACGAACCCACGGGGCGTCCCTATCCCTCCGCGGCCCAGGCTGGACCGGAGGGACTCGGGTGTAACCGCCGCTGTGTGGGGGAAAGGATGAATACCTGACGAACCCACGGGGCGTCCCTATCCCTCCGCGGCCCAGGCAGGACCGGAGGGACTCGGGTGTAACCGCCGCTGTGTGGGGGTGGGCAGCAGCAAGCAAGTAGGCAGGCAGTACCGGAGGCCATAACTCCGGGGTAACAGTAACTGGGACTCAACGTGAGTCCTCTTAACCAAAACAACCCCAAATTCCGCCGGGGCTTAACTCCCGAACGAAACGGTATTTGGGGCCCCCGTGGGCCTTATAAGCCCACGGAGTGTGCTGAGGCGTGACTACCAGCACTTAAAGTCTGGCCTGTCATACCCATCGCTGGGCTCGCCTCAGCACGGCCGGTCGGGTCCGGCTCTGGGGGGTGCGCACTAAACTGGCCCCGGGGGGGGGCCATTTACCCGTTTAAGCATTAATTATAGCAGTAAGCACTATTTATTACGTTAGTTGTTTACTCAGCGCAAGTTTTTACCCCGCAGACATGCCCCTTCCAGTGGTGCGCTCACCTTTGGGGCTGCCGTTGGGGGGTCCTGGGCTTTTACCCGGACCTCCGGCCCTCCCTGGTTGTTGGCCGGAGGCGTACATTATACAATACTGAGGTTCTTTCATTTACGTACTTACTTTACTTGATACATACACATCTGGGGCCTGGGGGGGATGGCGCCCCCCCTCGGTTCCAAACAGGGCACTTTGTCTCGCCGGGAGGGGATGGCGCCCCTCCTCGGCCCAACACACGGGGGGCCTCCCCTTTGTTCATGTATCCTTCCCAATGGCAGCGCCGTTGTTGGCGCTACCTGTGTTATGAACTCGGGGGACCTCCCCTTATTTCAATTTCTTCCAATTTCTTCCAGCGTATTCCGACCGGCCGCCCCACGTGGGATTCCCGGCATGGGGGGCACGGGGGGTCCTCCCCTTATTTCACATTTCTCATCTCTCCAAAAAGGACCGCCAGGACTGGGGGGCCGCCCCTTATTTCAATACTGATACCGATTCAAACTCGCTCCAACCTGCATGGGCGGAGGGTCAGGAACAGGGGGGCCTCCCCTTATTTCAGTACGGTCCCGGTTCACTCGCACCGTCCCCGCTGCAGGCATCCGCTGCAGGAAACGGGCCAAGATCCCCACTGGTGCCCTCTCCTCGCTCCGGTGTCGGAGGGGCCACGAGGGGTGCCACGCCGCATTCGGTCCCCAGCCCAGGATGCACCTGTGCAGGAACAGAGCGAGTGCAAGGGGGCGGGTGGGGGACAGCGTACAAGCCCTGGGGCGGGCTGGGCCACAGGGAGGCCTGGAGAACCCACGCAAACCGCCACCCCCCGGTGGAGCCCGCCCTGTGCCATCGTGGCTCCCCCACGGTGGCCGGCGAGGGGCGGGGCACGCGATCTCGCGACCCAGCCGCCGTGGCTGGACTGGGTCGCCCCCCAGATTGCGTGTTGGCCCAGGGGAACCCCCCCCTGGTTTCACCCCCACACCACGGTGAGGTCACGCGCCCCTGGGCGGCCGTGGGGGTCAGGAGGGCTTGGGAAGGTCAACAAAGTGCTTGAGTTTCTTTCATAACAAAAAAAGTCGCGCTCTCTCTCTGACAGTCGTGCACAAAACGTTGCAGATTTCCAGCTCCTGCTTAATTTTTGCTCTATTATCGCGATCAGGTAAGATTTTGACCAAAATTGAATTTCGAAGATGAACACACATTGGAGTATCAAAAAATACCAAATAACAGCGAATGTGCAATACCTTGAAATTGGTCCACGAAGTCAGAGACAGTAGAATTTGCAAAACCACTAGCAGTAACCTCAGGAACATCGTTGCGCAGAGTCCTGTTACAAATTACATACTTTACGAACTTTTCGAACATTACTAATGTTACGTCCTGCATGGCACAGTCAGGGCAACAAGGTACATCAAAAATCTCGCGGATGCCAGTAAACGCACTATCTAAATATGCATCTTGGCACAAACTAGGGCTGTCAGAAAATATTGTCGTGCACCGGAAAATTCATCACAGTTTATCAATTCAAATCATGCTACCTGCCATGCCGTCTGGGACCCACAGCTGTTCCAAGCGCAACCACAATAGATGGCAGTCGCTTTGGACCAGTTACAAGGAGACACGAAGCTGATCAATACGGCTACGTGAACAAGCGGGCTTTCTTTGTAGTGAAACAATGCTTCCTAAGAACAAAACAATTGTCCTGTCATGCAGAAAGATTGGTGCCAATCTGGGAGAAGCATAAACGGGAGGAAGTGCTCCGGCTCACGGCACGGTCTAACCAAAGAAAAATCTTCCGTGTTCAACCAGTCTTTGCCCAATCTCCCATTGACACGGTCTCCCACATCCAGATTGAAACGTTAATGAGGATCTCAATACTTGCACACCCAGCCGAATTTCACGTGGTGAATGCCATTCGCCGATCATTGTTCCTCTGGATAGAACAATCTACCAGATTTCGTGTCTTGCTTGATGAATGGTTGGAGAAGGAGGCTATCCAACAATTTTTGTTGAGGATATCAGAACATGTGAACACGGCTGATGATTGGCTCAAGCACACACGAAATTCTATTGCCTTCGGCAAGGCACCTCAAAGAGGGGGGAGGTACGAAAGGGGATTTTAAGAAGGGAGGAGACGCATGCTAGGGCAAAGACACAGTGGAAAAAGGGGTTGGCATGCATGGTCCACGAATAACAACCATTTTGGGTGCCACATAGTGTCGGGCACCTCCGAACTATTGGGTATGCGGCCCAAGTGTGATCCGACTATTCGCACCGCCCCTACTTGCGTGTACAGTAGGGTTGCATCGGCTTGGGTATTTCCGGCAATGGGTACCGAAAACCTCAAGACTACCGGTGTGTTAGGCGGTCATGGGGTTTGAAGTACCGAGGTTCGAGATACATCATGGGGTGACAATGCATCAAAGGTAAAGTGGAAGTGGATCGGGTACTGGTAAAGGGAAATTGGACACAGTACGCAGAACGGCTTGTATTGCACATTCACAGTTGGTGTGCAAGAGAAGTAATGAGATGGAATAGGAGAAGGGCTTGCATTGCTCAATTGGACATGGTGCACAAAACGGCTGGCATTGCACATTCACAGTTGGTGTGCAAGAGAAGAAATGAGATGATTTGGAGAAGAGCTTGCATTGGGGAATTGGACACGGTACACCGAACGGCTTGCATTGCACATTCATAGTTGGTGTGCAAGAGAAGTAATGAGATGGATTGGAGATAAGCTTGCAGTGGGCAATGGGACACACAACACAAAACGGCTTGCATTGCGCATTCACCGTTGGTGTGCAAAAGAAATAATGAGATGGATAGAAGAAGGGCTTGCATTGGGCAATTGGACATGGTAGACAGAACGGCTTGCGTTGCGCAATTGGACATGGTGCACGGAACGGCTGGCATCGCGCTTTCACTATTAGTGTGCAAGAGAAGTAATGAGATGACTTGGAGAAGGGCTTGCAGTGGGCAATTGGACACAGTACACAAAACGGCCTGCATCGTGCATTGCGCATTCACTGTTAGTGTGCAAGAGAAGGAAAGAGATGGATGGAATAATGGCTTGCACTGCGCAATTGGACATGGTAGACAAAACGGCTTGCATTTCACAATTGCATGCAGTGCACGGAACGGCTTGCATTGCGCATTTACCGTTGGTGTGCAGAAGGGCTTGCAATGGCCAATTGAACACGGTACACCGAACGGCTTGCATTGCACATTCACAGTTGGTGTGCAAGAGCAGTAATGAGATGGATTGGACAAAGGCGTGCATTGCTCAATTGGTGACGGTGCACGGAACGGCTTGCATTGCACATCCACAGTTGGTGTGCAAGAGAAGTAATGAGATGATTTGGAGAAGCGCTTGCATTGGGCAATTGGACATAGTACACCGAACGGCTTGCATTGCACATTCACGTTTGGTGTGCAAGAGAAGTAATGAGATGGAATAGGAGAAGGGCTTGCATTGCTCAATTGGACTTAGTGCACAGAACGGCTTGCATTGAGCATTCACCGTTGGTGTGCAAGAGAATCAATGAGATGGATTGAAGAAGGGATTGTGTTGGGCAACTGGACACAGTACACATAACGGCTTGTATTGCGCCACTACCGCTGGTGTGCACGAGAAGTAATGAGATGGATTGGAGAAAGGATTGTGTTGGGCAACTGGACATGGTGCACGGAACGGCTTGCATTGCGCATTCACCGTTGGTGTGCAAGAGAAGTGATGAGATGCATATGAGATGGGCTTGCATCGGGCAATTAGACACGATACATAGAACGGCTTGCATTGCGCATTCACAGCTCGTGTGCGAAAGAATTAATGAAATGGATAGGAGATGGTCTTGCAGTGGGCAATTGGACACAGTACATAGAACGGCTTGCATAGCGAATCCACCATGGGTGTGCAAAAGAAATAATGAGATCAATAGAAGAAGGGCTTGCACTGCGCAATTGGACATCGTAGACAAAACGCTTGCATTGCGTAATTGCACACGGTGCATAGTACGGCTTGCAGTGGGCATTCACCGTTGGTGTGCAAGAGAAGTAATGAGATGATTCGGAGAAGGGCTTGCATTGGGCAATTTGACACGGTACCCCAAACGGCTTGCATTGAGCATTCGCAGTTGGTGTGCAAGAGAAGTAATGAGATAGATTGGAGAAGGGCTTGCATTGGGCAATTGGACATGGTGCACGGAACGGCTTGCATTGCGCATTCACCGTTTGTGTGCAAGAGAAGTAATGAGATGGATGCTTGTAGTGGTCAATGGGACACAATACATAGAACAGGTTGCATAGTGAATCCACCGTGGGTGTGCAAAAGAAATAATGAGATCGATAGAAGAAGGGCTTGCAATTGCACAATAGCGCAATTGGACATGGTAGACAGAATGGCTTGCATTGCGCAATTGCACACGGTGCACAGCACGGCTTGCAGTGGGCATTCACCGTCGGTGTGCAAGAGAAGTAATGAGATGATTCGGAGAAGGGCTTGCATTGGGCAATTTGACACGGTACACAGAACGGCTTGCATTGAGCATTCGCAGTTGGTGAGATGGATTGGAGAAGGGCTTGGATTGGGCAATTGGACATGGTGCACGGTGCACGGTGCACGGTGCAGAACGGCTTGCATTGCGCATTCACCGTTGGTGTGCAAGAGAAGTAATGAGATGGATTGCAGATGGGCTTGCGGTGGCCAATTGGACACGGTACACACAACCGCTTGCATTGCACCACTACCGTTGGTGTGCAAGAGAAATAATGAGATGGATAGGAGAAGGGCTTGCATTGTTCAATTGGACACGGTGCACGGAACGGCTTGCATTGTGCCTTCAACGTTGGGGTGCAAGAGGAATAATGAGATGGATATGAGATGGGCTTAGATTGGGCAATTGGACAGGGTACACAGAAAGGTTTGCATTGCGCATGCACCATTAATATGCAAGAGAAGCAATGAGATAGATAGAAGAAGGGCTTGCATTGGGCATGGGACACGGTGCACAAAACGGCTTGCATTGTGAGTTCACGGTTGGTGTGGAAGAAGAGCAATGTCTGTGGCTAGAAGCGAGAAATGGCAGAACTTGCCCGGAACCACTGAATCACCCTTCGTTTTTTGGCAAGCAACGGCAAAAGACTAAACAACCTGCTAATGATGCCGTTTTCCGGCCTCTGCAGCTCAAAAGTCGAAGATTTTTGAAACTCATTTTTTTGATATTTTGACGCGGCGCAGAGCTTTAGTGGTCTCGCCTGATCCTTTTGGAGATCTTGCGCGACTTATCTTGTGGCATTTCTAAGCCCCTTGTTGCTTACTCTGACCCCATTGGGGTGTTAGTTACGACCTCTGCCAATCCAAGTTGTGTTGAGCTTCCGCCACCACCAAGAGGGGGAACGACTGCAAACCATTGCGCTTGGCATCGGAGTTTGGAAAGGTGGAAACTTGCCAACAATGTACCAAACACACTTGTACATCATGCAAGCAATTATGTTTGGCTTGCGAATTTAGCGAAGAAGGAAAGTGTGAGAAATGCACAACCCGAACCTGTCCGTCGTGCAACAAGTTACGCTTGGATTGCGAATTCAACAAGGGCGTCCAAAGATCATCCCTCCAAGAAGCAACCAGCAAGTACACATGTGGAGGAAGACGTCATAGTTACAAGGGCGCAATCGCCACCTCATGAACATGGACGACACAGAGCTAGGTGCAGAGGCAAAAGCAATGATACATCAGCAACATCACCACGCCCCTCTTCAACAAACTAGTCAGCAAAATTTTGTAAGTTTGCAAGAGGCGAATCTGTTTCACCTGAGATAAATGGACTCAAGTAGCAGATGGCATCGGTTTGAGCTTCGCAGCCGGTGGCACCGCTAGGCCCAATGTAATTGCGCTGTGTAGTTTGTATGAATGCACGTGGTTTTTCACGCAAGATCTCCAAAAGGATCACGCTAGACCACTAAAGCTCCGCGCCGCGTCAGAATATGAAGAAAATGAGTTTCCAAAAATTTCCATTTTGGAGCTGCACGGGCTAGAAAACTGCAACCCCTGGGGAGACGCCCTGAACGGTAACTCGTGAATTGTCACGTGTGTGTTGGTTGAGACAAGTTCAGCACAACGGGCAGCACATTCGGTCACAAGATGGAGGGAAAAGCTCATCAAGGGCGGAACACGGCGCCTTTCGCACAAGGTCTGTAGGAATGGGGTGAACGGTGACCATTTGCGTGAGGGAGAGGGCAAATTCTTCGACATTTGTAGCATATACAGTATAGGAGGACACCATATTGTCGAGAAGCACAATATATCAACAAGACGAAGATCTGCCAGCCACCCCTCCCCCAAACCCTCCACCTGATGGTGGGAGGTAACAGATCCGCTGCAAAATGACCCAATCGCGGGGTGGGACGGGGGGGGGGGGGGGGCACCGACATAAGGTGAAAAACACATAAATACTACCTAAAACATGTTTTACATACCTTGGATGGTCATTGTAGGTGATCACAATACCAAAACAGCAAGGTTCTGAAACTTCGATTCTTGAGTTGTCTAGGGTGAAGAGCTGCAGGTCGTGGACCAATGCCTTGGGAGACCCCCCCCCCCCCCCCCGCCACCCAATGCTCAGATAAAGTCAAAAACACGGAAATACGGCCTAAAAGATGCTTTACATACCTTGGATGGTCATTGCATATGGTTGTGTACGGACCGCTTGCGAGACTCCCGAATGGTGACTCGTGAATTGTCAGTGTGTGTTGGTTGACATAAGTTCAGCACAACGGGCAGCACATGCAGTCATAAGATGGAGAGAAAAGCTTATCAAGAGCCGAACACGGCCCTAGGTGCCATTCACAAAAAGTCTGTAGGAATGGGGTGAACATTGACCATTTGCGTGAGAGACAGGGCAAATTTTTGACATCTGCAGCATCTACATTAAAGGAGCACACAATACTGTCAACAAGCATAATATATCAGCAAGACGGGGGTCTGCCAGCTAACCCTCCCCCCGACCCTCCACCTCGTGGTGGGAGGTAAGAGATCCGCTGCAGAATGACCCAATCGCGCGGAGGGGGGGGGGGGCTTGCGCCCAATACGCAATCAGGGCAAAAACAAATAAACACGGCCTAAAACATGCATTATAAACCTTGGATGGTCATTTCACGTGATCACGGTATCAAAAACGTGGATTTTGAAAAGTTCCATTTTTGGGCTAAATAGGCTAAAAAACTGCATAAGCAAGTTGTGTACAAATCCCTTGGGAGACCCCCCCTGCGCCCAATACCCAAACAAGTTGAAAAATACGTAAATACGGCCTAAGACTTGCTTTACATACCTTGGGTGGTCATTTTAGGTGATCACAATATTTAAAAAAAACGTCCGAAAACTTCAATTTTTGAGTTCCCCAACGTGAAAAACTGCATTAGCACGTTGTGCACCGGCCCATTCACTTATGTAAGCTATTATTGGTGGAAACAATCATTTTGCGTCTTTCGCACGGGCCCTCGGCAAGGCTACAAAACTGAAAAAAAAGTCCCTTCTTATCTTAGTATGCATATACTCTCACAACATCCCCACTCAAATGCCTCAGAGTGGGTAGCACGGGGTCACCGAGGCCGCCAAAACTGCCAACATAGCCAAAATGGCTGAAAAGTGCATAAGCTGCATCAGCGCTCATCCCACTCCGCCCCATACAAACCCCAAAGAGTCGGGACCCAAAACACTTTTTCGGCTCAAAATCCAAAAAACCAAAAGATTCATGATTTTCGACCCCAAAAAGGGGTGGGGGCTATTTTTTCGATATTTTTTACACAGACACCCACTCCCCTCCCCTGGGGTAGGGCACGCGAATAGGCGCAATGCGGGCCAACATGGGGGGTATGTGGCGTTATCCCCTGTATACAGGCCTGTGTGGCTTTGATCTAACAACCTCTACGGGGTGATGTTTCAAGTGCCACTAAATAGCATACACAACGACGATTTTGGGGCGTTGGGAGCGCCCATTGCATACAAACCCCATGGAGCCGGGACCCGGAAACACTTTTTCACCTCAAGATAAAAAAAAACCAAAAGATTCATGATTTTTGACCCCCAAAAAAGGTTGGTTATTTTTCGACATTTTTGACCTGCCCCCCACCTCCCTCAAAAGCTCCAAAAAGTGGGTTTCAATTGGGGGGGGGGGTATAGGGGATTCCGGACCAAAAACTTATTTGGGGATGTGTTTATTGGACAAGACAATGCTTTTACAAGGGGTCAAACAAATATTTCAATCCCTTGGGGTAGGGTTCGCGAATAGCCCCAAAAAGGCCCCAAAAGGGGAAGGTTATGTGGCGTTTTCCCCTATATACGGGGCTGCGTGGCTTTGATCTAACAACCTCCGATAGGTGATTTTTCACGTGCCACTAACCAGCCTATCCAGCGTGAAAACGGCGAAGTCCTCATTGGCAAGGGGCCATATGGGGGGGGGCCAACCGAGGGTACCTGGAGTTGGGACCCGCCACCCCCGTCATGGGTTAGGGGGTCCATATACAAGAAAAAAGTTCTCAAGACCAAGGTCCAAATACACACACAGCAGCCACAATACGCAAAAAAGTTTTGACCCCCCCCACCCCCCCACCCACCCCCCAAAAAAGGGGTACCCAAGTACTAGCGGGGTCAAAATCCAAAAAATCACCGGGGGATCATTTTTGATCCTAAATTGATGATTTTACAAGGGGTTAGACGTCAAAAACCATATGTTTCGGTATGCTACGCAAGCACCCCAAACAAGGGGGGGGTATATGACGCCTGTATGTGCGCTTGATTGAAAAACCTCTCTTCGAGGTGATTTCATGCGCTGCAAAACCCGTCCTCATCCTAGCACCTGATTTTAATCCCCTATGCACAAAACAACCCGATAAACCCATGGAGAATGGGTCCAATAAACAAGGGCCCAGCCTTCATGCACATAGACCAAATTCTTGTAGACCTTTCTTTTCATTCAATGCCTTGTTCACTGAGTTCACTGAGAACCCCAATCTTGGTAAACTGAGCATCCGAGTGCAATGTTTTGATTCCGGATCAAGGAAATCTTTGATGTGTGGAAGTGTTCGACCCGCGGTGCAATGAGGCCTTTTCGGGCTTATTGCTTCTCTCTCGCGGAAATGTGAAGATGGCAGACCTATGGTGAATGCGGATTCACTCACTTCATGTGGTCCCACAAGACTAGGCTAGGCCCTGTAAAGAACAGGTCTATGGAGAGGTCCCGGTTCAACTGATAGACCAGTTTATGTTACTTGGTCTCATGGCATGCCCTTGGTCCCACACAAGAGTGCCTTGTTGGCTGCCTCTGGCGAGACCCGGTGAGAAGAGGTCCACATCATGGTGCCGGTTTCAATGCCGGTTCACCAAACGTGTAGACCCCGACCCATGGGTACTCTTCTCCTGCCCAATATGAACGGTGAGTTTTGAAATCCACCTTGATGTGTATGAATGTTTGTGCTGTTCCGGTGAATAGTTCTCTCTTCCACCTCCTTCATTTTGTGGAGTTATTGAGTTAAAGCCAATGCCCTCAATAGTGGTATTCGGTCATCCTAGTGAGATGTTTTGGCTTGATAGACACACCTTGTAGACTTGGTCCACAACTAATGTGTGTGTGTGTGTGTGTGTGTGTGTGTGTGTGTGTGTGTGTGTGTGTGTGTGTGTGTGTGTGTGTGTGTGTGTGTGTGTGTGTGTGTGTGTGTGTGTGTGTGTGTGTGTGTGTGTGTGTGTGTGTGTGTGTGTGTGTGTGTGTGTGTGTGTGTGTGTGTGTGTGTGTGTGTGTGTGTGTGTGTGTGTGTGTGTGTGTGTGTGTGTGTGTGTGTGTGTGTGTGTGTGTGTGTGTGTGTGTGTGTGTGTGTGTGTGTGTGTGTGTGTGTGTGTGTGTGTGTGTGTGTGTGTGTGTGTGTGTGTGTGTGTGTGTGTGTGTGTGTGTGTGTGTGTGTGTGTGTGTGTGTGTGTGTGTGTGTGTGTGTGTGTGTGTGTGTGTGTGTGTGTGTGTGTGTGTGTGTGTGTGTGTGTGTGTGTGTGTGTGTGTGTGTGTGTGTGTGTGTGTGTGTGTGTGTGTGTGTGTGTGTGTGTGTGTGTGTGTGTGTGTGTGTGTGTGTGTGTGTGTGTGTGTGTGTGTGTGTGTGTGTGTGTGTGTGTGTGTGTGTGTGTGTGTGTGTGTGTGTGTGTGTGTGTGTGTGTGTGTGTGTGTGTGTGTGTGTGTGTGTGTGTGTGTGTGTGTGTGTGTGTGTGTGTGTGTGTGTGTGTGTGTGTGTGTGTGTGTGTGTGTGTGTGTGTGTGTGTGTGTGTGTGTGTGTGTGTGTGTGTGTGTGTGTGTGTGTGTGTGTGTGTGTGTGTGTGTGTGCAAATGTATGATCATTCCAGTGAATGGTTTTTTCTTCCATCTTTTCCATCCACATGGTGGGGAGATGAGAAGTGCAATTTTGAGCCTTGACTGGGGCATAGATCCGAACACTATTTTCTGTCTCCTGCTCTAGGTTACAAATGCATCGTCTCATTCCAGTGTTTAACCACATGCTGATCTCGGGGATGTTCCGTTCGTTTGTTCTATTGTTTGTTACCTTGCTAGGGTGGACGTTTTACCCCCAGACCCACCTCGTATTTATGGGCCCCGCCATCATGTAGATAGGAATCCAAATGGTGCAGTAGGACACTGTGGCCCTGGCTGGAGGAAACTTGGGTGCGTAGCCGTAGATAGGGAAGGGTGGTGTATATCATTTCCAGATTGACCCTGGGATATGGTTGAATTATGTGGGCTAACCTTCTTGGACTTTGGCTGACCATGAACGCTCAAATGCCCCCGGTTAGGCCGCTATGGTGTGATTGCCTTCTTCATAAAAAAAAAAAAACTGCTTGAGTGTCTGTCTTGATGGAGGGCCCGGATTACTGTAGCAAGAAAGCGGATCAACACACAGAGAACTCATTGCATGTAAGGTTTGTTCCCATGCGTCCGCATTGATTCTCCGCCTGTGTCTTGTGCTGTTCACATAGCAAAACAAAATAGCAGAAAACAACATCAGTCCAAGTGACTGCAACACGTACAAATCTACACATCCTGCACAGCACGGCCTGTGGGTGCCACCACTGTCTTCGTATGTCTGATATGGAAGGGAAATGCAGAGAAATGCAGATGGAAAAGTAGAGAAATGATGGGCAGCATGGCGCTCTCTGCTGCAACCCCTTCAGAGGCTGAGTGATGTAGATGACGGGTGAAGAGCTCGGTCTCGTAGCCTTGCACTAAAGCTCAGAGAAAATGGGTGTGGGAACCCTGTCAGAAGAGACAAAGAAAACTGGGCATTGGTGTTGTTCCACATCCACAGTCCCCTTGCGAAGGCTTTGCAGAACGGCCTGGTGTCCATTTGGGGTGGTTGGGGACAGAGTTTTAGGGGGCAGGTATGCGGTCGAAAGCCAACAGTGTGATTGCCAAAACAAACATACTTCTTCTGCTTGTCATACTTCTCTTTTGCGGCTTTGTATTCGTCATTTTTGGCTTCGTGCTCTGCCTCCACTTTCGCCCACTCCTCCTCATACTTGTAGCGCTCCTGCAATTCAAGGAGCTGTGACACTTAAACTCAATATGCACCGAGTGATCATGCCAACATTTCCCAGAGTAATGCCGTGCTTCATGTTGTCTGCTTCGCCCGGAGTGCCATGTGAGGGAGTGTGAGGAGTGCCATGTGAGGGAGTGTGAGCGTGTCAGGGAGGGGATGTCGCCGGGATGCCCAAGCGCGGGCAAGGGGAGAGCAAGGGAGGGAGTGCCAGGGTCCTCGGCCTCACCCTGCTGCCAGCGGTGGGGGCGCTGGGCCTGGCCCGCGACCTTGAGGAGGAGTTCCACACCACCATGGGGGCCTTGGAGACGCGGATGGACAAGAGGCTCCATGTATGTATTGTGTGCTCCCATGCACTCTCTAGTCGTTTTAATTAGAAATTCTAAGACCATTCTAACACGGCCTCTGCTGTTGGCACCACTTTTAGAATTAGAATGCTTTCAGAAGCTAGTTTTAGAACGCTTGTAGAATCCCATCTTTGTCTAAAGGTGATTCATCAGGAGATGTCATGCCAAGGTCATGAGGGGAGGGGGGTTCTCCGTTCGGAGGTCCAACGGCGACATGGTCACGTTATCCCTGCCTAGCCTCTAGCAGCAGATGCAGTAGTCGCCGTTGGAGGTTGTGTCGGTGCTGAAGGCGTTGGAGAGGTGGGGGGGTGCAAGACGAGGGGCTGCGCTGCGGGGCATGGGGCATGGGTAGACTGGGGATGGAAACGGAGGAGTTTATTGCGGCGGAGGGAATTGGGGCTGCACACCTCCCCACCGTCCCCATCCTGGTCCCCATCGTGACCGGTCACCCATCCCCCTCCCCTCCATTCTTCCACTGACCCCCGCCCCCACGAAGGCGTCCAAGCCTTCCGCTAAGGCCCCCGAAGCCAAGACCACCCACTGGCCGGCCCCCCCATCCCAAGAGAATTGTGGGTTTGGGTCCTCTTCGAGGGACTCTAACTGCCACAGCGCGCCCAAGATGAGGCGTCTGTCGCAAGGGGGCCCAACCATGGAGGAGAGGAAAAGGGATGAGGAGAAGAAGGAGAAGAGCAAGAAGGAGAACGAGGAGGACCAGAGGAAGAAGGACAAGAAGAAGATCGAGGAGGGGGACACAAGCACCTGGCCCGACCCCTATGGGGCGGGGGGGGGGGTGGGATCACTGATGGGGAGGAGCGGTGGTTGCCGTGGAGGGAGAGCTGGCATCTACTGAGCCCTCACAGGGGGTACCCAAAATCAAAGGTAGTCAACTGGCTCCCTCCGGTGGGCCCCTGGAGTTCTGGTTGATCCCATTGAGGGACTGGCACCCAGCGTCGCGGAGGCACCCATGCTTCCACTGGTTCCACTGAGCAATTAGGATCAATGTCCCAGTAGTATCTGCTGTTATTCATTCAGTGGCCCAGGGGGTTGCCACAAAAACAGACATATGCGGTGGTGCTTAAAGACAAGTGCTAAAGTCAGGCATAGCAGGAAATTTCACAGTCAAACTTGAAACAAGAGGAGAATCACCAAACCGCCGTGCTCAACTTAGCCAACCTGCATCTTATCTTCCCAACACTTCCGCTTGTATTCGGCAGATTTCAAATACTTCCGCTTCTCTGCTTTCTCCTGCCTTTTGGCTTCAATCGCTGCAAGTCGGTCCTCTTCTTCTTGCTGCTGGATTTTCTCTAAGAGGGATGAATGATTGCGGCACAATTGACACAGACTGAATCAACTGCTGTATGGGACAATTGGCACTGATGGCCTCTGGATTAGACCCCTGCACAGAAGCCACCCAATTGAACCTACCCAATTGATCCTGAGAACATTCCTCCATAGCTCGCAACAAAAGATTGTATATATAGTCACATTTATTGATTTATTGTGGCTTATACATAGTCTTCCCCCAACAAATGGTGCAATAATTTGTGTTAACTACAAAGTGTGGTGCTGTACCTTTGGCGGCACAAAACGTAAACATTGGGGTGGTGATGTGGTGACACACATTTTGAACTCTTTTTGGGTGCCAAACTGGCAGTTTTTCAGGCATAGGTATAGGGACACTTTTGTGCCAATAGTGGCCATTCATGGCTCAAGAACACCAGTTCACCATCCCAAGTGGTCTGCAATCCGTTTTAGAAAAGAGAATTTTGATTCAAATTGAGCTTGATCCCCCGCAGGGCAAAGCTGTAAATTTTCGCCCCTGCCAACCTCGGTTTGGCCAGCTTTTTTTCCCATGACCCACAGCACCCACCTTTGCCAACCAGTGGGGCCAAGTTGTGTGCGCATGTGTGGGATAGACCCTTGGTACCCGTATGAAAGGTAGTTTTGTTCATCATAAATGGTTTTATGAAATATGAACGGATTTTGCTCTTGCTAGGGTACCAATGGGCCATTTTCGTTCAAAATTGGGGGGGTTGGGTCAACACCCTTGGGTGAGTTTTTTTTTGTCCGCCGGGGGTTCTTTGGAAAAATTGCCATTTTTGCCAGTTTTTGAAAAATATGAAAACATCCTCCCCTATTCATAATTCGGTTCATAATTCAGTTCTCGTTTTATGAACGCGCCGAGCGTTTTATTAACGCGTTTTATGAACGTGTTTTATGAACAGATGCACAGGCACACAAAACTCGCTCAGGCTTCAATCTTTCCTGTACACGGCACTGCTTTTCTTTGTCCCTTGTCCTTGCTTGTCCTTGCTTGTCCTTGCTTGTTCATGCCGCCCTACACCTCAGGGCTGAGGCCTGTCGGGTCCTCCCAAAGGGGGGTCGTGGCCTGGGTTTTGCCCCCATCCAGGGCCTGGTCATGGGTTTGGGCAGGTGGTTGGGCTTGCGGGTTTGGCCGAGGGGTGCGCTGGGGCATCCACCTCCATGGGTGCGGCCTCAGGGGCAGCTTTGGGCTTGGGTTGAGGGGCCTGCTTAGCCTCAGGCTTGGGTTCAGGCTTGGCTGGCTTGGGGGCCGGCTCAGCCGGCGGGTCAGCGTCCGGTTTGGGGTTAGGCTTCTTTTTGGCCTTGGCGGCCTTCTTACCTGCAGCTGCAGCCTTCTGCTGCTCCCAATGGGTCACTGCTGCAGCATGAGAGGCATACAACAGATGCCTCTCAACCCGAAACATCTCCTTTTCCCTTGGGTGTTCCACCCACACTCTGCCCCCGCCCCACCCCCACAACCGAGGTCACAACCCCCGGGTAGACACCATCGGTGTAGGGCACATACACTTGTTCACCAAGCAGGGGGTCAGGTGACTCATCCCCCTCCAAAAAGAGGGGCTCCTCGCGCCGCTTTTGCTGCTGCGGCTGCTTCCCCTTCCCCTTCCCATGTCGACGGTGCACTGCCTGGTCCGACGACGAGCTGCTGCCCGATTCGAAGGACTTGCGCTTCGGTGGGGGGGTCTTTTTGGGTTGCGTGGGTTTGGGGGGGGGGGGGGGGCACAGCAGGGGGTTTGGGTTTCTCGGCGGGGGGGGGGGCTTTGCTGGGGAGGCGCTGCGAGGGCTGCCCGGGGTGGGGGGGGTTCAATCCACAACTGGACACGGGCCTCCTCGTTAGCACACCCCTCCTAGGCTCGCCCAACAGGGCGTATTCGCCGCCCACGTGTCCGTCAGGCGGCGGGAGCGCTCCCACTCCCGCAGCCCGGACAGGATGGCGCACCCCCGCTGGGGGTTGAGCAGCAGCAGTTGGTACAGGGCGGACAGGGCAATGCTGAACTCCGCAGTGCCCAACCGCTACCGGATGCGGACCCCCGCGACGTCCGCTGGGTTCACTTCCACGTCCACGACCAGTGACAGTGCCATTCATAAATGGGTTCATAAAACGCGTTCATAAATCGCGTTCATGGTTCATAAACGGGCAGTGCACGGTCGCTGAATTATAAATGCCGAATTATGAACGAATTCTGAACGAATTATGAACGAAGATACCTCAAAATTCGGCTCTGGTCCGACGGTCCCCATGGCGCCCAGGGCGGTCCGCAAATTCGCAGCTGCGCTGGGAGGGGCGCCCTGGGGGGCGCCGGTGGGGCCCGTGGTGCTGCTGGTGGCCGGGGCTGCCCGGCCAAGGGGCTTGATGGGGCGGGTGATGGTGAGGCCCTCCTTCTTCTTCTTCTTCTCCTCCTTCGTCTCCTCCTTCTTCCTCTTCTTCTCCTCCTTCTTCTTCTCCTTCTTCCTCCTCTTCCTCTCCTGCTCCGAGGAGTCTATTGACTCCTCACTCGAGGAGTCGGCGGCGGGTCGGGAGGCGGAGGCGGGGTGAGTGGCGTGGGGTTGGGGTAGGGCTTGAGGAGGCGGAGGAGCTTGAGGTGGAGGTGGAGGTGGAGGTGGAGCTTGAGGAGGCGGAGGAGCTGGAGCATGGGGTGCCAGTCGCTGCTCCTGTGGACATGGGGGACACTGTTCATAATTCGTTCATAAAAGGGGGTCATAATTTATCAGTTCATAAATCGGTTCACAATTCATTTATGACGGCAGTTTCGGTTTTATGAACGCCGAATTATGAACGCAATATGAACGGGAACAACAGCACACAAACAGCAACCACCAGGGCCAGCGTCGCCTTCTGGCTCTCCTCTAGCAGCTTCCTCAGCTCGGCGGCGTCCATGGATGGGCGAAGAGTAAGAAAGTTGGGTCGCAGAGGGCGCGTTGGTGGAGGGTGCTTGGGGGGTGGTGCCTAGAAGTGAAGCGGCGGTGCACGCCGCAGTGTGTGGGGTGTTGTAGTGCAACAACGGCAGGTCAAAGGTCAGAAACCACCATTCCCAAACCTGCTGGACGACCATTGCTTCCCGTTCCACTGCACTCTTACCCGCACCCCCACCCCCAGCACTTTGCCCATTGTACCGCTTCTTCAAAATGTAATTTACGCTCTCCACAACGTCCCCTGACACAGCAGCCAATCCCATCCCACATGCATCCGCACTCTCGAGCATGGCATCACAGTCCTCTTCGAGGAACAACAAATAGTGCGACCCTGACTCCCCGCAGCAATGTTCCCGAAACACAGCACCAGCAGGTCGGCACGAAGGGCGTGGCACAACCGGAATCGGCGAGTACCACGTGGGGTCCTCCTCAACATTTGCAAGCAGCAGCGCAATCTGCTCCCAGGCCCAGAACAGGTTGTGGGCCTCCTCCCCGTCCGGTGCGTTTTGCGCCCCCAAACGCACGCCACACCGGTTGCAGTACAGAATTTTCTGCACCTCCCCTGCAACCTCAAGGGGATGATTTCCCACCTAGGCCTCCAGGAAGGCCACGAAGAGCCTGCCGAAGGCCATGCAATAGTGCAAAATGCACAAGAATACACGGTTTCTGGCTATGACCAGCAGCGGTTCACCTGTGCATCCTGCCGCATCCAAACTTTTGCGGGTCGCCGGATAGCGACGATGATTGTGCGCATCCGACTGCGTTGTCCTCCGAGCAGCGACGCCATTCCACTGCTTGGCCGTGTTGTCACGCACAGCCTCGTTGAAAATGCTCCCCACTTGGTAGCCATGCTGATGCCCAGCAACCGCCGGAGCCACGGCTGGTCCCCACCAAGGAGGACCGCTGCCGGCACGCAGCTGTCGCACCAGTAAACTTTTTGCAGTCAATAATGGACTGCAGGACGTGTGTTCATAAAAGGTGTTCATAGTTCGTGTTCATAAAACGCGTTCATAATTCATAAATCGGCAGCACGGCGTTTTATGACGGCGGTTTTCGAATTATGAACGCGCGAATTATGAACAACTTATGAACACAAAAATGCACACTACAAACCTGTAGCACCTGAGCCCAAATTTGGCCCAGGGTAACCATATCCTTGTCCCCCGTGACGGCCATGCCGACGACCCATAGGAAGGCGGGTGTGCGCGCCTTTACCCCATGGTTCAATAGCCCCACCGATAGCTGCGACCAACTGCCACCGGCGCAAGGATACACCTCATCCCGCACCACAAAGGTGAGGGGGCGGGTCTAGTCTGGCACAGTGCTGGCCGGGATTGCACGTATTGTGCCCACGACCGCAGGGGCCAGCAGCGACCCGACGATGGGGAGTCGGCACATTCCACCGCGGGGGACAACGCCAGCGGAGCGGTCAATGACTTCCACGTTGCGTCAAATTGGTCTCGTGTGGGGATGGGCCGTGGGAAGGGCAGTCCCGTGCCGGCCGTGTAGGCATCGCCCTGGCGGGTGATGTACTCAGACAACACCCGGAAGCCGGACCGGGGTGCACCCAACTCCAAAAGGAGCCCTATCAGATGGGGTGCGGGAAAGAGGGCCTCCGCATACGTACGGATGGCGTGCACCTTGGTTTTGTGGACCGCCGAGAGCGGAGCGTGGTCCATTGCCTCCGTAAAACGGGCCCGGACGAGGGGGAACGATGACATCCATTGGGCCAATAGGTCGGAACACTTGCTGTACCGAAGACTGGTGGCACCACTGAGCCGAACAAGCATCATGTTCAGCTCCGTGAAGACGGAGGGAGGGTAAGACATAACAAAATCCGTGCACAAAGCAGCGTTCATAAAAGCTGTTCATAATTCATGGTTCATATATGAACCGTTCATATATGAAAAATGAATTATGAACAATACTACTTTTCATACAATTACCTAGGGGAGCTGCTAGTGGAAGCAGTAGAATGGCATTAGGGTGGAACAGGGGTTTCTAGGCAAGTAGCAACAACAAGCTGCTGCAGCAAGCAAGCAAGCAAGTGCATGATGGGAGAAAATCAGAACTCAGCCTTAGTGGCTCAGATTCTGGCCAAACTTCAGTAGATAATACAGTTGAATGTGGAATTGCATGATGCAAAGTTGGGGCAAAGAATTCAACAGTGACGGCTGTCCATGTACCTGCGGCTCACTGGTGGCTAAGTGGAAATGTGAAGTTGGGGCTCATTTGGGGCTCAGTTGTGCATTGCGATGTCTTTGTGCTTGTTTGTTGTGCGTTTTGCATGCTAGGTAATGTGCATTTAATGTTTTTAGAAGTTTTAGATACTCAGTTGGTCAAGGTTCAAGGTGCGGGGTACTTTTTTTGGCGACGGCTCAGTTGACTGAGCGCCCGACTTAGCCGTCACTGAGCCGTCACTGAGCCGGCTCACTGAGCGCTCACTGAGCGCGCCAAATGGCTCAGTGAGCGCTCACTGAGAGCTAATTGGGGGCTCACTCAGGGCTCACTCAGGAGTTTCTCCCCCTTTCCGCCCTCTCTTCCCACCCTTGCTGGCCCACACTTCACCCTTTTCACACCAACATTGGTCCGCAGTTGTCACCACGTCTTTTCTCCAAGAACTTGAGCGTGCATGCACACATACATACTTGCATACATGTACCCGTGGCGACAAACATACAAACATCCAAACACACACACTTCGTCAGGGACACAAATATCCAAACACATACACACACATACACCATACACACGTCCACACACACATGCACATGCACAAATTGACAACCACATTCATTCTTGTGTGCAATTATCTTGCGTGTACATAAACACATGACCACATTGAACCATGTGAAGTGAAGGGCTAGGGAGAGATGGTTACGGGGTTGGGGTTCGGGGATATGAACCTAACCATTTGCGAGGGTGTTCCTTGTTGCCTCATGAAAATGGCACCCACCCACCCCATACACACACACACACACACACACACACACACACACACACGGGCGCGCGCGCCATGAAGCACAAATAGGGCACACAGGATATTGCTCGCTTCTGTGAGGTTGATCGTACAACCATCGTGACCTACACCATGACACACTCATTCCCCTCCCTCCTTATCCCCCCCCCGTCCCCTTTTGCCATGCCTGATCCCCCCGCTTACCCCATGCCAACCCCTTCTCTTATCTTGCCTGTCGCGTCCCCTTGCCCTGCCCTTGCCATGCCTTCCCTATTTATTGCCATGGCATCGAGTGCATGATGGTGGCGGCAATGACGATGACCTTTGCAGGTATGTTGTGCTAGTGTGTGTGTTCGCGGGTGTGTGCTTGTGCCCATGCGCATGTGTGCAAGTGTGGACGGTTTGTTCCCTCTTGGTTTCTCTCATTTAGTGTGTTTGTATTTATGTTTGTGTGTGAGTCGGGGGGGCGGGGGCTTGCTTGGATCGATGCGTGGATGAAGGTGTCCTTGTGCGTCACTATGAGTGTGTGACTGCATTCTTTGGTTTCCGGTTGTCTAGGTTTGTGTGCGTACGTGGATTCGTGAATGTGTGTACGCGCAGGTGTGTGTGTCTGTGTGCCAATGTGTGTGTGTGTGTGTGTGTGTGTGTGTGTGTGTGTGTGGCAGCTTTTGCAGCTGTTGTTTTGGATCCTGTTGTTGGTTTTGGTGTTGTGTGGCATAGGCTTTGATTGTGTGCGCATAACATTGTGTTTGTGGCTGCAGATGCAGGTATGGTTGTGTTTGTGGTTGTGGCTGTGGTTCTGGGCTTGCGTACGATTGTTGCCATGGCTGTTGTGGTAGCTGTCGTTCTTGGTGTGGTTATGGTAGTGGCTGTGGTTGCGGCTTTGGTTGTGGGTGTGGGCGTGGGTGTGGGTGTGGGTGTGGGTGTGGGTGTGGGTGTGTGTATGCTAGCTGTGTTGTGTGTGGATTTGGTTGTGGTTGTGTCAGTGTGTGTGGCCCTGGCTGTGGCGAGGGTTGCAGTTGCAGCTTTCACTGTGGCTGCAGCTGTTCTTTGGGTTCAGGCTGTAGCTATGGGGGGGCGGGGGCGTAAGGGACTACAAAGAGGGGGGCTGAAATCACCATCCACCCCCTCCCAAAAAAGACCGCACCAAGTTTACAGTGACAGTGTACAGTGACAGTGTACAATGACAGTGCATAGTGAGAGCATACAGTGCGTGTAGAGTGACAGTGTAGAGTGCTAGTATAGAGACTTGGGCGTTGTGGCGGACGTACTGTGTGTGGGGATACATTCTATGAGACCTTGGGGAGTACAGTGTACAGAGTACAGTGTACAGTGTACAGTGTACAGTGACAATGTACAGTGATAGTGTATAGTGACAGTGTGCAGTGGCAGTGTGCAGTGTGCAGTGACAGCGTACAGTGCCAGAATACAGTGTACCATGTACAGTGACAGTAGACAGTGACAGCATTGACAGTGTACATGGACAGTGTACAGTGACAGTGTACAGTGACAGTGTACAGTGACAGTGAACCATGAGTGAGCCCTCACTGAGCGCTCAGTGAGCCCTCACTGAGCGCTCAGTGAGCGCTCACTGAGCGCGCCAAATGGCTCAGTTAGCGCTCAGTGAGGGCTCACTCATGGTTCACTGTCACTGTACATTGTCACTGTACACTGTCACTGTACACTGTCCATGTACACTGTCAATGCTATCGCTGTCTACTCTTCCACGAGACGGGCCCGCAGGACTCCTAGGGCATGGTGCACTCCGAAAATCAGTCGCGTCACCATGGGTACCATGCGTTCCCGGGGGTGGATGCCCAGGCGGCGTCAGCGGCGGCGGTGCGTGGCGGTCTCTTGATTGCCCGGACGTGTTCGCTGCGGAGGAGGGTCGAGACGTCGTGGACATCGTGCCGGGCAAGGCCATGGCCCTTGATGTGGTGACCGCGGGTGGCACACTCACGGTCATCAACGTCCACGGCCCGGGCAGTGGTGGCGACTCCTGGGCGTCTACGGCGTCCTTTTGGGCTGACGTGGCCATGTACGCGGTGGCCAAAAGCACGGGAGGCACGAAGGCAGTGCTCCTCGGGGGGGACTTCAACGTGTGGTTGGAGTCCCCGGGACACCCCACCACGAAGAGGTTCCACACTCCGTGGGAGCAATGCGGGTTCCACAGGGCGGGGGCGGCAGCGGAGGAGGACAGACAGCCCACGAGAGCGGGGCATCGGCTGGACTCCTTCCTGCTCAACTCGCCTCTGGTCCCGTTGGCGGTGTGTGAGCGCCCGCACCTAGCGCCCGTACGGTCTCCAGCGTCGCTGGGGTCTCACCATGGCCCTGTGGTCCTCGACATCCGGCTGGCGGTGGCAGGCAAAGAGACGGTCACCAGGATGGCCTACTCGCACGCCCAAGGCAGGCTGCATGCCATACGCCCGGACTACCCGAGGGTTCGCGAGGCGGCGGCAGCACTGCTGCGGAAGGCCTGCGAGGATCGGACGCTACGGGCGTGGCTCTCGTGGGACCTGGACACTGCCACCATGGGCACGTCGGAGGTGCAAGCGATCTTCGACTTGCTCTACGCCTTCCGCGATGACGTGTCCAGGGTGACAGGGGTGCGCATGCCGTCAGGCATGGACCCGCAGTATCCGTATGGACAGGCGGAGACGGAGGCCTCTCTGGCCTAGGTCCGCTCGGATCAGCAGGCCCTGGCGTGGCTCGCCCATGAGCCGTGGCAGCAGGACGCGGCGACGGCCGGGCTCCACTCCTAGTAGGCGGCTGCCTTGCTGCGGCACCTCTGACAGGTGGACCCCGACTTGTCCCCCGCCACTGTGGAGGACCTGCACGCTGCTTTGGACCATCAGCTACACCAGCTCGAGACTCGCGTGGAGAAGCTACGAGGTGTCCTCGGGAGCAACAGGCGCAGGTCCATAAAGGACTATTGGCGGGGCAGGGTGCCGGATCTGCAGCTCCGATGGATGGCGATCAGGGGGGCCATCAACGTGGTGAACTATGCCCCGTCAGGCCTATGGTCAGGGCGCGTCCGGGAGTCGGAGAAGGTGCTCATGGAGGCTTCAGACGTCATCGGCGAGGTCCAGAGGTACTAGGAAGCGCTGTACGCCAAGCGGCCAGTGAACCTTCCAGCCTTCGAACGGCTGTTCAGGGCCCATATCCCTCGGGGGGTGCCGGAGGAATGGAGGTCAGTGCAGGACTATACCCTACGGGATCTCAAGGATGCCGTCAAGAAAGCCGTGGCGGACGACAAGGCTCCGGGGTCCAATAGGGTCACGGCTGCCCTCATAGAGGAGTTGCCTGAGCCAGTGCAAGGGCTCCTGGTGCATGCATACCGGGCCATCCTGCGAGGTGCGGAGGTCCCGGAGTCCTGGCACGAGGCCATCATCTGGCTGATGCCCAAAGGCACGGCCACAGGAAACCTGGACGCGTACAGGCCCATAGCATTGGGGCAGCAGGACATGCGGATGCTCATGACCCCCCTCATGCGGAGGTTCACGGCCGTCTTGGCACGCAAGGGGTTGGCCGCGGACTGGCAATTTGGAGCCATGCCAGGCTCCACGGCGGCTGCCCCGGTGTTCCTGGCGCAGCGCAGGCTGCAGCGTGGACAGGAGGAGAATCATAATCTGGCCTTTGACGTCTCCAAGGCGTTCGACACAGCTCCGCTTGGAGCGCTGGCGCTTCTCCTGCGCCACATGGGAGTCCCAGAGGAGCTCATCATGCTCTTCTACACACTCAGCTGCGGATCTCTAGTGCGCATCGTCACCGCGCATGGCCCCACACAGCGTATCCGTCTCCACAGAGGCCCGCGGCAGGGCAGTGCGGAAAGCGCCGTGCTCTACCTCCCCCTCTTGGAGCCCCTCTTGCGGAACCTTGCCAGCAAGGCTCAGGCGGATGCTCGCCATGCTGTGCCGCCTCTTGTGCAAGCATATTGTGAAGACCTCCTGCTGATACCGCACTCCTTGCCGCAATTGCGGGAGTATGCGGCGGCAATCGCACAGTACATGGCGGACATGGGCATGTCCCTCAATGTCGGCAAGTGTGCATATGCCACCACTACTCGCACCCCCTCGATCATGGTGTGCCTGAGCCCGGGAAACGCGGCAGCCCCCTAGGTCTGCTTGTAGGCCAAGGGCACAGTGCCCCACCTGGGCCTACGCCTTGATCCGACGGGGGTAGCGTCCATGAAGGAGAAACATGTGCTCCGGTGTGAGGCTCTGCTGGGCTGGTGCAAGAATATACAGGCACCGGCGTCGGTGCCCCATGAGGTGATGGCGGCTGTGGTTGGCGGCATCGTGCGGTATGCGGCGCCATACCTATCTGATACGGCGGAGGCGGTGGTCAAACTGAATCCTGCCATCAAGGCTGCAGCCCTGCAGGTCGAGAACCTGCCCAAGGACCTGTCCAACGTGGCGGTGCGGACTGGTCATGGGTTACGACTGGCGGATGTCCAGGTCATATGCCGCGACTCCGTCGCGGCGACCCTGGCTCAGCTCACGCACCATCGGTCGGCAACAGTCCGGACTGAGCTGCGAGCCATGCTTCGAGACATGCACTTGCAGTACGGTGTATGCGGGCAGTTCGTGGTGCCCTCCACGTCGTTTGCCACGCACGCGGGGAAAACGTGGGTGGACAGGGTACTCCGGGCGATGGGGACGTTGCGAGTGGGACTCCTCATGCCGTCGTCGGTGTACTCGTGCGTACACGCCCATCTGCCGCAAGTGCAGTGGGCAGGGCGGAGGTGGGCGTCCCGATCCTACACCTTCAAGGGTAGGGACATTTGCTTTCTTTCCGGACCCCGCACGGACGCGGCGGTAGAGTCCCTAACTGATCCTGCGAATGACCTTCTGCATGCGCGGCTCCCGTGTCATGAGCCTGGGCACTGGGCCGTTCAGCTCCAGAAGTGTCACGGGGACCATCTGCACCTTCCTCACACGGGGGTTGGGCCCACTCGGCTGGACCACGTGTGGTTCACGGGGCTCCGCGACGTCTTCCGACCGCAGATGCCCGGTCCCTTGATTCATCGTCTGATACACCCGGTGCACCGTAAAAAGCCCAGCAAGCACACTCGGCAGTCCGCTGCAGGAGACGCATATGTGGTGGGCGGGTAAGGGGAAGACGACTGGGACCCATAGAACCCGGGGCCATCCATGCCGTTTGTCCCGCTGGCCGCCCTCGTGTTCCTGCTAGGAGACGTTTTCAAAGGTTACCGGCAGCAGGACGATCCGGCGTCAGTCCCTGCTCACACCACATGGCGGGGGCAGCGTAGACCCATCGCCCCTGTGGGTTGTGCACGGGCGGCTCGCGTTTTCCAGGGCATGCGCAGCGGTGCGTGGGTGCGGCGAGTGGGCAATCGTCCTCCTGCTACCAACTGGCCCCGTCCCAGATGCCGATGAGTGCTCGGTCCCGGAGGTGGTCTGGATAGCCAACGTGCCGCACGATCCGCATGTAGCTGTCACCTCGTTGCGTTACGGCGGGGCGGTGGAGCAAGGCTCTGTGGTGGTGTACCAGCTTTCCTGCTCCACGGCGGTGTGGGGGATAGTGTATACCACGGCCCTTAACGCCATCAAGTCTGTCTGCGGGTGCGATGTGGCCTGGCGGCCGCATGCGGTGTATCGGCCGAAAGCTGTCCTGTCCCCGGAACTCACGGCCTCTAGTGTGGCGTCCCTGGGGAAGGTAGTGCAGAGCCCCCACTCGGACGTGGAATGGCTGGAACCCCAGCGGTACTGCTAGGTGCCGGCGGCGACCAAGGTCACGTCGTCTGACGCTTCACCCCAGGAGGACGGGGCCACCAATGTGGCGGTAGTGAGCCATGGGAGCCTCACAAGGACGGGTGCAATCCGTGGCACGGTCCCGGGGGCGGAGATCATCGGCGCGGCGGCGTACCTGCTGCACACCCCCCCGTCAGTCTGCACGGTACATGTGGTGGATGCCTCCATCATTGGAGCGCACCTGCGCAGGGCGCAGGAGGCCCTATACCGTGGCATCAAGGGGCCGACCTCACATCTGGTCAACCAGCACACGTTGAACTGGATAGTGGAGGGACTGCGGCGGCTACCACGCAGAGTCGGGGGGCCGCACCATTGGGTGGCGAGGAAGAGCTCGCACTTGGCGGCAGTCCCGCTTGAAGAGCCGGACTTCGCTGTAGCCCTTGCGATGGCCCCGTCTGTTCATCTTATCGTGCCCAAGGAACACTCCGTCCTCTTGGTGCCTAGAGACGATGGGGATCTGAGCCGCATGTACCCTCCATGCAAGGTCTCCAGCAAGTCGGGGAGATGGGGTGGCGCTCGTTGGCGGCGCGCACCAGGGCCCATACGCCGCTGGTAGGCGCCTGTGAGGCGGTGCCCCTGGGAACGGTGCACCACGGCCCAACACACAGGAATCTGCTAAGGGCGCGTGACGGCCGCTTGTCCACCATGCAAGTCATGCGGCGGTGGAGGCTGAAGCTCACCCGTGCAGTGATACCGGCCCACCCGTGTATCTTCTAATGGGGGGCGGGGGAGGACAGTGGCCACATGCGCTTGCTGTGTGCGCAGGACGTGGAGGTGGCACGGCTCCTGTGTGGGCGTGTGGAGGAGTTCACAGCGGAACTTCCCCTGATAAACAGGGCGGTGGACTTCTTGGCTTGGAAGGAGCACGGCTGCAGGTGGACGGAGTCCCTGATGGCGGGTGTCGTCTCCGGGGACCTGAAGCGGCTCTTCGCGACAGTGCGGGCGGCGTCATCCCGGGGCCCTGCAAAGGCCAAGCTCTTTGTGGAGGCCATGATCTAGATTGGGGAAGACGTGTATGCCCGCAAGAACCATCGGCTTACTCAGATCATGCAGATACCGATGCAACATCAAAGGAGGGCCGTGTACGCGTTCCTGCGGGGTGACACACCCTTCTGTCCGCCGGCGGGGAGGGTCCAGCGGCAGCCGCCGTGGAACCCGTACAACAACCTCCCCGACAACCTGCAACAAACCTTTCAACGGGCGCCGCTGCATGCGTTGTTGGTGCCCAGGCCGTACATCACGTACGAGGAGGCCATGTCCTCGTTCCCCCACTGGATGGTAGCGGTGGCACACGCCTTCAGCCAGTGGATCGAGACCTGGATGGCCCGGGACTATCCTGCATTCCGGGGGCGGTCCCGTATGGTGTCAGCGCAGTCCTGGGCCACGCTGCGTGGTACCATGGTGCGGGGCCCTGATGGCCAGAGTGAACCTTGGCTCTAGGTGTTTGCGGACCATCCGGCTTTTGGAAACATCATGGGCTGGCCTCGTGAGGTGCCGCCGGTCCTCCAGCAGCCTCTGTGCAACCTCCCGGTTGTGGCGGTGGCCATCGTGCTGGACGTGGGAGGGTTGTGGCTGTATGACCGGCAACTGCGGAGAGTCATACCGGCGGTGACGGAGCAGCCGTCCATGGCCGTGCTCGTGGGTTCCAAGCAGCTTGCACGGATCCAGGGGGACAACGCACAGGGCCGCGTCACGGAGGCACTGTTCTCTCTGCCTTAGAGAGATGAAAACGTGGCTGCCGACGCCCGTCACACAATAGATGCCTTGGGCCTGAAGGCGGTCGTCGAGGCTCGGTCGGGAGGACAACGCATGGTTCTCGCGTCCGCCACGGGCCCGGGGCTGGCCGGAGTAGATGCCATCGCAGAGATCGTACAAGACTATGGCTCGGAGCTCTTGACGAACGGCTCACGAAGCCTCAAGGTGGTGCGGTGGCCCCGGCTGCTGGAGAGCCTCCCAGTGATGTCGAACGGACACCCAATTCTCGGCCCGGTGTCCACATGGGAAGAAGCGAGGCGAGGCCTGCTGAATTGCGCCACTGCACGCGCGCCGGCGGGTGCGTTGCTTCGCCACTAGGAGGCGTGCTGTGATGTGTGGCGGGACCTGTGGTCGCCGTGCTGTGAAGGCGGCTGCGTCCCGTTGCGCTCAGTGCTCCCGCTACGGTGCTGCGGGTGCGGGGAGATAGCACCGGTTTGGGTGCATCAGTGTGCCTCCGCCCTGCTCAGTGGATCGTGTCGGGAGCGCGCCGGTAGGGGGTGGCCTAAAGCCAAGTGGGCGCTACGACACTCTAGGCAGCTGTCGTCAAGTGCCTGGAAGGCGATTCAAGGGGACCTGAGGAGCGTCCGGGTGGATGGGGTAAGGTGCCCCGGTGTGCCGACGGCGGCCCTGCCCCTACTGCTGTGGTGGGCAGGTCTGGATGGTGACTCGCGGGTTCTTCGGTTGTGGCATCACACAGGGCATGGTGAGGAGGCAATGGGAGCCAAGGGTAATGCAGCTTGACAGGGTGTGGCAGGTATGGGTGCGCTTGCCATCGTCCCTATGCTGGACACAGCGGCGGTGGTGGCTCATGGGAAGCAGTGTCCTCATGACCTGGGTGTGCGGTGACGGCAGACGGCGTATGACGTCCAACGCGATGTGACAGGTCGTGCCGGCCTGATAGTGAGCCGTACTGCCCCCGTACACGAGGGTGAAAGAGGGATGTGGTGCTTCACCCGCCAGTCCCGGGTCGCCGCATACTACAGTGAGGTGTTATGGGTATGCGGCGTTATGGGTCGTCCAGACCAGGGTAATAAGGCCCAAACCCCTGTAGGGTATTCCCATGACACCGGGGACTCTACCGGCGGCCCGGTTACGGCAGTCACGAGGGTGGTTCCTCGGGTTACTCCGGGGGTTGACGGGTCGGCATGGGGGCGAGCGGCAGCGCCTCCAGCGTTGCAGTGAGCGGGATGAGGAACAACAGGCGGGTGGCGCTGGGTACGACCGAGGGAACATTGGGCCTGCCCGTGACCCCGGGGGGGGGGGGTTGGTGCGGGTGGGGAAACGCCCCCTGGTCCCGGGTTTGGCGCAGGGGGTTGGCAGAGCTGCTTGAAGGCCCCGGGAGCGGCGAAGTGAGAATGGGAGATGGAGACGGCGTGGTGGTACGGTGGACCGTATGGTGGGTGTACTTGGGATTGCGTGGCGATACGGGAGATGTTGTCATGGAGGGTACACGGCGGCGCAGTGGACTGTGTACTGGGATTACCGGGGTACGCGTGGCAGTACTGGGGTCCATACTGTGGGAGTACCGGGGATGCGCGGCGGTACTGGGGAGCAGTACAGTGGGAATATTACGGGGTCGCTTGGCGGTATTGGGGTGTCCTCCTGACCCCTCCAACATCGCACGGGGAGTACAAGGGCATCCCCTGGCCCCCTGAACAAACTAGAGGGGCAGTGCCTGCAGGCATGTACATAGCCTAACCGTCTGACCTCGACACACGGCTTGCGTTCGCGGTGCTGCATGCGTTGGCGGTTCATAGGTGACGGCGGCAACATGGCGGGGTGGCGGTATGGCCCAGCAGAGGTGCTGCACGGCGGCGTAGCGCCAAGTTTGGAGTCGCCTTGTGTAGTTGGGTGTCCGGTTGTGTGTGTTTGTGTGTATGCGCGTGTTGGTGTGAGGTGCGGCAAGGGTGTGTCTGTATGTGTGTGTGTGTGTGTGTGTGTGTGTGTGTGTGTGTGTATGGCTTGTGTGTATATCTGGTTTGGTGCTCCTCACATCCTCACCCGCCCCACACACACAGGCGCACACCCACACCCATAACCAAAAAGACAGTCATACACCCCCCCCACACACACAGAGACACACACACACCCATGCACAAACACACACATACCCTCAATGAAAGCAAACAGCCCCCCACTCGACCCATACCCACACACTGCCCGCCCACACACCCTCATACGTACCTGGACAGTGGATGTGTCACGGTTAAATGTTTGGGGGGGTGATTCTGTGTGTGTGTGTATGCGTATGGTTTGTGCGGATGCGTGTATGTTGGTCGGTGTGTCCATGTGTAGTTGGGTGTGTGGTTGTGTGTGTTTGTGTGCGCGCGCGTGTTGGTGTGAGGTGCGGGAAGGGTGTGCGTGTGTGTGTGTGTAAGGCTTGTGCGTATATGTGCATGGTTTGGTGCTCCTCACATCCTCACAGACAGTCGTACATGTACCCCCCCCCCCCCACCACACACACCCACATGCCATTAGTGGAATCAAACCGCCCTGCCACCCCACCCACACCCACACACTGCCCAACCACACATACGCACACACACCTGCATAGTGGATGTGTCGTGGTTAGGTGTGTGGGGCGGGATCATTGTGGGTGTGTCTATGTGTGTGTGTGTGTGTGTGTGTTGATTGGTTTGTGCGCGTGGGTGCGTGTTTGTGTGTGGGTGTGTATCCATGGATCCGTGGTTGTGTGTTTGAATGTGTGCGTGTTGCTGTGAGGTTTGGGACGGGTTTGTGTGCGTATGTGGTCGGGTGGCCCCCACATCCTCACACACACCAACACACAGACGCACGCCCGCACGTAGAAACAAACAGGAAGTCACGCATCCACCCACATGCAAACCCAATCATACAACCATACACAAACCCACACAAACCCACACACCCCACACAAAGGCACACCCACACACATGTGCACATGTTGCCTGTAGCCAAGGTGCCTGCAGGGGTGTTTGGGGGGGAGGTACCAAAACCAAGAACGGGCCATATCTTGGGCTACGTGGCTCAGAACTGAATTCCACGGGCACCTAGTCCACCCGCAATCCCCCACTTTTTGTGGTGTCCAAGGCTCAGATTCGGCCCAACGAGACGCCTAGACTACCGGAACACTAGTCACTTGGTGGAGCCGGAGGGCAGCCCGGCCTGCGCACGGTGGGGGCTAACAGTGGGTCCACCAGGGTCCCCGTGGTGAAAAACATCATTTTTTCCAAAGTTGTTCCTAGACCACTTGGGAGGCTGAAACAAGTGTTTTCAGCCCATTTTGAGCCCGTGGTGACACGTTTTGGCCCATGGAAAATCCCCAAATACTTTCAAAAGGGGCCGTTTTGGGTGAAAAACGGGTTCAAAAAGTGTTTTTCCAAAAGTGATCCCGGACCATTTGGGATGTTCAAACAAGAGGTTTTAGCCCATTTTGAGACCGTGGTGACGCGTTTTGAGCGTATGGAAAATCCCAAAACGCCTTGAAAAGGGGCCGTTTTTGGGACCAAAAATGGATGAACAAAGGGTCAAAAATGTGTTTTTCCAAAAGGGAATCTGGACCATTTGGGGTGCCGAAACAAGTGTTTTAAGCTTATTTTGAGCCCGTTTTGACGCCCTTTCCCTTTCCCTTTTCGCCACATGTATGCACCAAGTTATACCCTTCACACGTACCTTAGAGCCGTATGATAGTATGCACGAAGTCGACCCCCCCTACCGCCCCCCCCCCCCAGCTACCCCCCCCCCACCCCCTACCCCCCCCTACCTCCCCCCCCCTACGTTCGGCTCGCTTCGCTCGACGCGGGGGCCAGCCCCTGCACCCCCCTTAAATGACATGACTCCTGCGGTGGCCACAGACCGCCTTGTGTGTGCACCGCCTTGTGTGTGCACCGCCTTCTGTGTGTACCGCCTTGCCTGTGGCCCCTCAAATAACAAGACTCCTGCAGTGGCCACAGGCCGCCTTTTGTGTGTTCCGCCTTGTGTGTGCACCGCCTTTTGTGTGTACCGCCTTGCTTGTGGCCCCTTAAATAACATGACTCCTGCGGTGGCCACAGGCCGCCTTTTGTGTGTTCCGCCTTGTGTGTGCACCGCCTTTTGTGTGTACCGCCTTGCCTGTGGCCCCTTAAATAACATGACTCCTACGGTGGCCACAGACCGCCTTTTGTGTGTTCCGCCTTGTGTGTGCACCGCCTTTTGTGTGTACCGCCTTGCCTGTGGCCCCTTAAATAACAAGACTCCTGCGGTGGCCACAGACCGCCTTATGTATGCCCCGCCTTGTGTGTACACCGCCTTCTGTGTGTATGATCCTCTCCCCCCCCTCCCCTCCAACCGACCCCATCCCCCCCCGTACCCCCCACCTACCTTCTCGACCCCCCCCCTACCCCCCCTACACCCCCCCCTACCCCCCCTACACCCCCCCCTACCCCCCCCTACGTCCAAGGTAGGGGGGGGGGGGGCGACTTCGTGCGATATATGGCCGTATGGTGGAGCCACCTAGAGTTGGCGAGAGAGATTTAGGTGAAAGGATATTTATCTATTTCGACACCCCTCTCCCCAGCAAGCAAGCAACAAGCAAGCAACAAGCAAGCAAGCAAGAACTTCTCCCATCGGTTTTAGCCATTACTGCGTTTCAACACTTCGGGCGTTACTGTACTCTAGCCATCCTAGACCCTAGATGGTGCCCTTGTCAAATCCAAGTTTTGCGACAAAAACTCACCGGTGGCGCCCCGGGGCGGGGGCGGCAAGTTGGGAGATGCCCTCCCAAAACTACGCATTTTGTGCCCTAGCACAGCCCTTTTTGGCCCTAATCGGCCCCGAAACTCAGTCAACATGGCCAGAGGAAGGGAAACGGTTGCTACACTCCACGTTCGCGTTGATTAGCCCGTGACAAAGAGCCTTTTGTTGCCCTCTAACCCCACGAAATGTCCACGCAACGGCCCGAAATTTGCCAAATATGGCCCTTAATGTGCGCAGTTTGTGTCAAATAGTCCCAAGACCAAGAACGGGCCATATCTTCGGCTAAGTGGCTCAAATCTAAATTCCGGGGGCACCTAGTCAATCCACAACCCCCCACCTTTTGTGGGCCCCAACTCTGAGATTCCACCAACGAGACACCGAGACCCGCGTATTAGTGGTCACTTGGTGGAGCCAGAGGGCAGCCGTGCCCGCGCTGCAAGGGCCAACGGAGGGTCCACCAGGGTCCCTAGGCAGAAAACAATGATTTTTTCGTGATGCGTTTTGGCCCATGGCAAACCCCAAAATGCCTTGAAAATGGGGTGTTTTGGGCCCCAAAATGGGTCAAAAATGGGTCAAATAAGCATTTTTGCCAAAGCGATTGTGGGCCATTTGGGACGCTCAAACAAGTGTTTTTAGCCCGTTTTGAGCTTGTGGTGACGCGTGTTTTAACCCATGGGAAATCCCCAATTCCCTTGAAAAGGGGCCGTTCTGCGAGCAAAAACGGGTGAAAAACGGGTCAAAACCGTGTTTTTCCAAAAGTGATCGTGGACCATTTGGGGTGCACAAACCATGCAACATGGACGCATTTTGAGCCCCATTTGAGCATTTTTTGGCACCTATGTGCTCCCAAAAGCCTGAAAAATGGCCCATTTTAAGCCTTATTTGACCCAGTGTACACTGTTTTGTCACATTTATGCACCAAGTTTTACACTTCGCACGTACCTTAGTGCCGTATTGGAGCCACCTAGCGCCGGGCAGGGGGGTGTATATAGATCAGAGGATATATTACTACACCCCTCTCCCCTTAAATCTAGCTAACAGGGAAGCAAGCAAGCAAGCAACAACAACAACTGGCATATCTCCTTTTCGTTTTGGCCATTGCTCCGCCTCATCGCTCCAAGCTCTACTCCAATCTCGCCACCCTAAAACCTAGGTGGTGCCCGTGCCAAATTCAAGGTTTCAGCCAAAACCCCACCGGTGCCGCACTGGGGCGGCGGCGCCAAGTCGGGAGGGGCCTTATACAAACTGCGCATTTTGTGCCCCCAAAACAGCCTTTTTTGGCCCAAAGCGGCCCCGGAAACCACTCAAGACGGCGAAAGGAAGGCAAACGGTGTCCACAGTGCACGTGCGCCTTGACTTTCTTTTGACAAAGAGCCATTTATTGCTGTCTAATTGCGGACTTTGTCCAAGAAACGGCCCAAAAATGGCCAACAATGGCCCAAATTGCGCACAACGTTTGTCACGGCGCCCTAAAACCAAGCGCGGGCCGTATTTTGGGGTACGTGGCTGAAAACTGAATGCCCAGGGCACCTAGTACACCCGCAATCCCCCACTTTTTGTGGTTTTTCCAAGCCTCAGAATCGCCCAACTAGACGCCTAGGCCCCCGTACCGGTGGCCAATTGGTCGAGCCGGAGGGCTATCCGGCCGGCGCATAGTGGGTGCGAACGGTGGGTCCACCAGGATCCCCGGGGCGAAAAGATTTTTTCCAAAGATGTTCCCAGACCACTAGGGCTTCTCAAAAAAAAGTTTTTCGACCTCTTTGAGCTCTTTGGCCCATGGAAAACGCCAAAATGCCTTGAAAATGGGTCGTTTTGGGACCAAAAATGGGTCAAAAATGGGTCAAAGAATCATTTTTCCAAAAGTTATGCTAGACGGCCCGGGATGCTCAAACAAATGGTTTTAGCCCATTTTCAGCCCGTGGTGACGCGTTTGTACCCTTCGTGAACCGGCCGTTCGAATCCGAGATTCACGGTACCGTGAATTTCACCCAATTTTGCTGTGTTTTGCTCGTAACTTGGTGCTATCGTGTGCTTTTGTCGTGCTATCTTCGCCCAAAGTAAGATCCAACAAATGTGTGCAATTTACAGTTTTGAAGTAGCCGCATGGTTCAACACATTTGGTGAGATTGGCGTGAATGTGAAATTCACGCACCCAAATTCACTCATAAATTCACGCTAGATTCACAGATTCACGAGAATGTGAAATTCGCACGAATTTCGTACGAATTCGTACGAATTTCGTACGAATTTCGTGCGAATTTGTACGAATCGGCCCCAATTTTGTCTTGTCACTGCTATTTGTTGCACACATTGGATATTGAACAATTTGTTTTGTAGATCAAATCAAAACATTACACATTACATTTCTTAATCTTTGTTGCGTTGCTCACAAATTTGTTGGGAAGGGCATAGGTTATAGGTGATAGTGGATGCAGTGGTGGGGGGTCCATTGGTGTCGAACCATTGTTGCCTTGCTCACACAGTTGTTGGGAAGGGCAAAGGTGATAGTTGCTAGTAGATGCATGAGGGTGGGGTGGGGGGGTCCATTGGGTCAAACCATAGGAGCGTAATCAACCACGTCTAGGGTTGGGAGGGGGGGGGGGGCAAGGAGACCCCCCACTTACAGCCCCTGGGTGTCTGGGTGTGGGGTTATGAGGGTGTCTTGCTTGTTGCAGTGCGGTTAAGGTTAGGGAGGGTATCCTTTTTCTCTTCACAGGTTTTGTGTATTGAGTCGCTTCCCAATGGTGTTGCCTGGCTTCTCACCACAGTCAGCCGCATCGCGTCGCGGCACGGCCTGGCTCTGCAGGATCCAGCACGAGCATTCTGTAGAAGGGGTGATTGGGAGCACAGATTGTGGGGTATTGAGAGGCCTCTTCTTGTGCACTTTCCAGTGTTGAACAGGGACGGCATTGCTATTTCAGGATTGCGTACAGATGGGGTGTAGCCTGTGCTGATATGAAAGCAAACAGGTGTGTTTGTGTTTGGGTTCGTGTGTTTGTGGAGGGGTTTGTATGGGTGTGTGTGTGTGTGTGTGTGTGTGTGTGTGTGTGTGTGTGTGTTTGTGTGTGTGTGTTTGTGTGTGTGTGTGTGTGTGTGTGTGTGCCGGGGGGGCAGGTATCGGGAAATGTGTGTGCTTGGTTCTTTGGTCACCTCACGCCGTGTGTGTGTGTGTGTGTGTGTGTGTGTGTGTGTGTGTGTGTGTGTGCGGTGTGTGTGTGTGTGTACATTGCTGCACTGTATGTGTGTGTGGGTGCCAGGGGGGCAGGTATAGGGAAATGTGTGTGGGTGTGGGGACTCCGGTACATGCTCCTCACTGGTGACTGTTGCTGGTGACCTGACTGTATTGTTCTTCTGTGTTGTTGTTGTGTTGCTGTGCTGTGTGCTATGAGTGGGTGTGGATGGTTGGATGGGTGGCTGCCTGTTGTTGAATCATGTGGGACAATACTTTTGTGTTGTTTGTAGTTTGTGACTGTCTGTCGTTTGTGTTTGTTGCTGCTGATTGTCATGATGTGTGTGTAATGCCTGCTTTTCGGCTGTGTTGGTACCGTTGTTTTGCTTGCTGCTTGTTGTGCTTCGTCTGTCTGCTGCTCCTCATTGGTGACTGTTGCTGATGACCTGACTGTGTTGTTCTTCTGTGTTGTTGTTGTGTTGCTGTGCTCTGTGATATGGGGTGAATGTGTTGTTCTTCTGTGTTGCTGTTGTGTTGCTGTGCTGTGTGCTATGGGGTGAGTGTGTTTGTTCCGCATAAAAATGATACAAATTCATGCAAATTGGTCGAAATTCGTACGAAATTCGTGCGAAATTCGTACGAAATTCGTGCAAATTTCGTACGAAATTCGTAACAACCACATTCACGGTACACTTTGGGGACGAATTTCATACGGAATTCGCACGAAATTCATACGAAATTCGTACGAAATTCGAACGAATTTCGTACGAATCTCGTACGAATTTCGTGCGAAATTCGTGCGAATTTCGTACCATTTTTGCAGGACACTGGCAGAAGAGCCACACCAACACCACCCATGCAATAACGAAGTCCCCACACCCACACACATTTCCCTGTACCTGCCCCCCTCCCGGCACACACACACACACACAAAAACACACACACACAGACACACACACACCCATGGACAGACACACACATACCCTCAATGAAAGCAAACAGCCCCCCATGCACTCGACCCACACCCACACACTGCCCGCCCACATTGGTGTGAGGTGCGGCAAGGGTGTGTCTGTATGTGTGTGTGTGTGTGTGTGTGTGTGTGTGTGTGTGTGTGTATGGCTTGTGCGTATATCTGGTTTGGTGCTCCTCACATCCTCACCCGCCCCACACACACAGGCGCACGCCCACACCCATAACCAAAAGGACAGTCATACACCCCCCCCCCACACACAGAGACACACACACACCCATGCACAAACACACACATACCCTCAATGAAAGCAAACAGCCCCCCACTCGACCCATACCCACACACTGACCGCCCACACACCCTCATACGTACCTGGACAGTGGATGTGTCACGGTTAAATGTTTAGGGGGGTGATTCTGTGTGTGTGTGTATGCGTATGGTTTGTGCGGATGTGTGTATGTGGGTCGGTGTGTCCATGTGTAGTTGGGTGTGTGGTTGTGTGTGTTTGTGTGTGCGCGCGTGTTGGTGTGAGGTGCGGGAAGGGTGTGCGTGTGTGTGTGTGTAAGGCTTGTGCGTATATGTGCATGGTTTGGTGCTCCTCACATCCTCACAGACAGTCGTACATGTACCCCCCCCCCCCACCACACACACCCACATGCCATTAGTGGAATCAAACCGCCCTGCCACCCCACCCACACCCACACACTGCCCAACGACACATACGCACACACACCTGCATAGTGGATGTGTCGTGGTTAGGTGTGTGGGGCGGGATCATTGTGGGTGTGTCTATGTGTGTGTGTGTGTGTGTGTGTGTTGATTGGTTTGTGCGCGTGGGTGCGTGTTTGTGTGTGGGTGTGTATCCATGGATCCGTGGTTGTGTGTTTGGGTGTGTGCGTGTTGCTGTGAGGTTTGGGACGGGTTTGTGTGCGTATGCGGTCGGGTGGCCCCCACATCCTCACACACACCAACACACAGACGCACGCCCGCACGTAGAAACAAACAGGAAGTCACGCATCCACCCACATGCAAACCCAACCATACAACCATACACAAACCCACACAAACCCACACACCCCACACAAAGGCACACCCACACACATGTGCACATGTTGCCTGTAGCCAAGGTGCCTGCAGGGGTGTTTGGGGGGGAGGTACCCCGGGTGTTAGGACAAATGAGGGGGTGCACAAGGGTGAAATTGGTACGTGAATTCACGTGAATTCAGGTGAAATTCGTACGAAATTCGTGCGAATTCGTGCGAATTTTGTACGAATTCACGTGAATTCACAGCCGTGAATCGGCTATAGGCTTGCCGGGTTTCGGCACCTCTCGTTTTGGGCACGGTTCGGACATGATGGATGCTTTTGGGGCGGGACTTTCATTGGATGATGCGTAACGAAGCTAGGGGAGGAATTTTGGCCCCTCAAATCTCTCGGAATGAACCAATAATATGGCATTTTCCCCAAAAAACCTCAAAATTTGGGTAAATTCACGTGAAATTCACGCAATTATTCAAACGGCCACTTAACGGCCGTTCACAAAGGGTACATTTGGGCCCATGGAAAACTTCAAAACGCCTTGAAAAGCGGCCGCTTTGGGAGCAAAAATGGGTCAAAAAAGAGTCGAAAACGCGTTTTTCCAAAAATGATCCTAGACCATTTGGGATGCTCAAACACTAGTTGTGCCTCGTCTCAACTTTTGTTTGCGTCTCCAATGTTTAGGCAGTTTTCCTGTCTTTGTTTTTGTTAACCCATGGACGGGGTTGAGCAGCCCAATCAGAACCAACAGGCGTCATCCGAGGAGCGGCTGGCAGCACAAGCCAAAGAAATTCAAGAACTCAGAGAGCAACTCGCCCGAGTGGCAGTGAAGGAGGGGCCCCGCTTGCCCCCGTTGAGCGTGCCCGAGATAAACCGAGCCCTCGAGAAGCCCCAGTTGGCACAGTGGATGAGACTCATGCTGTCCAACATCAAGGCGTACGTACGACTTAGAGCCGGTGAGGTGGGGGAGATCCCCCGCCCGAGCCAGTTCGGCGGCCAGGCAACGGAGGCCGCGGTCGACCCAGGAGAGCAGCTGGCGTGGAGGGTCTGGGACTGTGTGTCCCAGTCCCAGGCGGCCTATGCCCGCAGGTATGTAGGGACGCAAGGGAAGTCCAGCTCCGAGTGCAGCCAGTACGCCACGTTGGAGGAGGCATGGAAGGAGCAGGGGTCGGCGTTCACATGGCGGAGCGTAAAATTCAGGGAGGTTGGCGGGGTGTTGCAGTGGCAGTCCAGGCAGGGCGAATGAATCCCTGTGGACTCGCCACCGAGCGGAGGGTGCCAGAGGTGCGCGCAGCGGGGCTCCCCCGACGAACGCCACTGGCACTTTAGATGCCCACAGTGGTCCTGACAGGACCGGCTGGAGCCCGGACCGGCCGTTCCGGGCTCCGGCGTCGCGGACACAGCGGCGGAGCTGCGGGCGCTCGCCCGCCGGTGGGATACGGCAGCCCGGGCGGACGACCCCTGCTCGCCGGAAGAAAGCGCCATGCGGTCCTGGAGACCAAGAACCCGCTCGCAGTATGTGTCCCGGCTCGGGGCCTTGGCGGCTTACGCGGAGCGCGCGGGCCCGCCTGATCCAGCCGCGGCACTGGCAGGCCTCGTGGCAGAGCGGGCGCAAGCCGGCGCTACAGCGTCAGCCCTGCGGGGTATTACTTCCGCGGTCCGGTCTGTGGAGGATCTCCAGTGGCTGCCCCCAACAGTCACCACCTTGCACAAGAGGATCGCGGCGGGAGCCGCCTCCTCGGGCTCCCAGCCCTATCTGTCCCCAGCAGGCTTGGTCCAGCTGGTCGAAAAGGCCAGAGACTCCAGGACCGGAACGGTGTTCAGCGCATTGGCCATCATCAGCTGGGTATGCTACCTACGGGTGGGCCAAGCAGCTGGCATCAGGGTTACTGACCTGGCTACGCCGGGCTTTGTCCAGTTCTGGAACTTCAAGACAGGGGAGGAGGGGTACACCACCCGACCCCTGTACAGGTATGCGGACGGCGTCCGTGCGTGGCTTCATCGCCACATGGTCTCACTGGGCCGATCCTCAGACATGCTCGTCTGGCAGTCAGGGGAGGCGGGATTGGAGGCAGGCATGGCCGAAGCCCTGGCTTGCACCGCGCACGCCCGAGCCAGGTGGCATGCCCTGCGCAGGGGAGGCGCCGCAGCGACCTGGGCGCGCAAACCAGACCTCGCCTACTACAAATGGTGGGGCAGATGGCAGAGCACGGCCGTGGCGATGCAATACGGCACCAAATGGTCCGACCCGGAAGTTGTTGCCCCTACGGTACTGCCTGCGTGGTCCCGTGACCAGGGGCCTTTGCCGACTCCGGAGCGTGTGGGTGTCCTTGCGCTGTGGGGCTCACCGATGTTCCCCAGTATCGCGAGCGCCCTCAACACCCCGACCAAGCGCAAGCCGAGGCATCCGCGGGGTCAGGGACTGGGGCCCGCCGCGAGCGGCACAGTTGGGAGCGGAGGCGAAGGAGACCAAGCCGCGACCGAGCTGGAGGAGTCCGCCGAGGATGGCTCTGCTGAGATATATAACTGGGGACGGTGCGAACATACAAAACAACATGGCACGTGTCATGCCTGGATTCTTGGTATGCGGTCACGTTGGTGAGGAACATCTCATCCTCTCGGCGACCCTTTCTGCAGGCCTTCTTGCGGTTCACCCAGGCTGCGTGCCAAGCGGCGGTGAAGAAATGTGTGGCACGGCCCCAAAACTAGAAACAAAAAGGCGAAACGAACGGCATCGACGGTGGAGGCATCAAAAGGCACAACACCCGCACTCCACCCCGTAGAACAATCACATGCATGTTTGTTGTTTGATCTGGAACACGATGAACGCGTTGTGCTTCAGCGTGGCTGCGTTCCCCCGGCTGCCCGAGTGCCCCCCCTTGGCAAGCCACTGCTTGAGGCTGTCCAGGAAAAGGGGTGCGAGCATAAAGAAAGGGCTAAGGTACAGGAGGACGCGTAGCTCGCGCAAAACGTGGGTTCCGGCCTCCAGAAGCATAGTGTTCGTTACGCGCGGCACGTGGAACGCGCCCTGCACGGATACGTGACACCTGTTATTTGGTTTCCGAAGGCACACCTAGAATCAAACGCTAGGAACGCGTAACACGCGTAACACGCACGGCACACGAGCCACGAAAGGCAAGGTAGAGGCAGCGGCACGGTACGCTTCTCACATGGGAAACGGTGGAAATGAACAAAACGGATGCTTCCACGACGTCCGGCACGTGCGAAAACTTCCCGGAACAACAAATCTTTATGGATTCATTTTTGACGAACAAGAAATGTTGATTGTGTTCTGTGTGCGGTACACAAAGGAACATATTACAACACCCCTCTCCCCATAAATCTAGCTAACAAGCAACAACAACAAGCAAGCAAGCAAGCAACAACAAGCACTTCTCCTTTCTGTTTTCGCGATTGCTCCGCCTCATAGCTCCGGGCTCTACTCTACTCTAGCCTGTCCTTGAGCCTAGGTGGTGGCTTTGCCAAATCCACGGTTTGAGCCAAAAACTCACCGGTGGCGCCCCGGGGCCGGGGCGCCAAGTCGGGAGGTGCCCTCTCAAATCTGCGCAGTTTAGCGCCAAAAACAGCTTTTTTTGACCCAAAAGAACCCCGAAAGCCAGTGATAACGGCCAAACGACGGGAAACGGTTGCTACACTCCACGTGCGCCTCAATTGCCCCGTGACCAAGAGCCCTTTCTTGCCCTCCAACTCCACAATATGTCCGAGCAACGGCCCAAATATGGCCAACAATGGCCTAAACGTGCGCTGTTTGTGTCCCACAGGCCCAAAACCAAGAACGGGCCGTATCTTGGGCTACGTGGCTCAAAACCCAATTCTGAGGGCACCTATTCCACCCGCAACCCCCCACTTTTTGTGGTTTCCAAGCCGCAGAATCGCCAAACGAGACGCCTAGACCCCCCTACTATTGGTCTATTGGTGGAGCCACAGGGCAGCACGGCTCGCGCACAGTCGGGGCCAACGATGGGTCCACCGGGGTCCCCGCGGCGAAAAATATCATTCTTTTCAAAGTTATTCCTCAACCATTTGGGGTGCCCAAACAAGTGTTTTTAGCCTGTTTTGAGCCCGTGATGGCGCGTTACGGGCCATGGAAAATCCCAAAATGCCTTGAAAATGGGCCGTTTCTAGATCGAAAATGTGTCCAAAACGCATTTTTTCCAAAAGTGATCCTTGACTATATGGGAAACTCAAACAAGTGTTTTTAGCCCATTTTGAGCCCGTGGTGACGCGTTTGGGCCCATGGAAAATCCCAAAATGCCTTGCAAATGGGTTGTTTTGGGACCAAAAATCGGTCAACAATGGGTCAAAAACGTGTTTTTCCGAAAGTGACCCTGGACCGTTTGGGATGCTCAACCGATTCGTTTTAGCCCATTTTGAGCCTGTGGTGACGCGTTTTGTTCTATGGATAATCCCAATATGCCCTGAAAAGGGGCCGATTTAGGAGCAAAAATGCGTGAAACATGGGTCAAAAACGCCTTTTTCCAAAAGCAACCGTGGACCATTGGGGATGCGCAAACAAGTATTTCCGGCCCATTTTGAGCCCGTTTTGACCGAGTTCAGCCCCTTCAGCCACATGTATGCACCAAGTTGTACCCTTCGCACGTACCTTGGAGCCGCATGGTGGAGCCACCTAGAGTTGGGGAGAGGAGTAGATTAGAGGATATATTACTACACCCCCCTCCCCTTAAATCTACCTAAGAAGCAAGCAACAAGCAAGCAAGCAACAAGCAAACACTTCTCCTTTCTGTTTTGGCCATTGCTCCGCCTCATCGCTCCGCGCTCTACTCTACTCCAGCCATCCTAGAGCCTAGGTGGTGCCCTTGCCAAATCGCAGTTTGGAGCCAAAAACTCACCGGTGGTGCCCAGGGGCAGGGGCGCCAAGTCGGGAGGTGCCCTCCCAAAACTGCACATCTTGTGCTCCAAAACAGCCTTTTTTTGCGCAAAACGGCCTCGAAACCCAGTCAAAACGGCCAAGGAAGGCAAACGGTTGCTACACTCCACATGCGCCTGGATTGCCCCGTGACCAAGAGGCCTTTGTTGTCCTCTAGCTCCACTATATGTCCGAGGAACGGCCCAAAAATGGCCAAAAATGGCCTCAATGTGCGCTGTTTGTGTCAAACAGAACGGAAACCAAGCACGAGCCGTATCTTGGGCTACGTGGCTCAAAACCGAATTCCGAGGGCACCTAGTCCACCCGCAAACCCCCACTTTTTGTGGTTCCCAAGCCTCGGAATCGCCAAACAAGACGCCTAGACCCCGCAACAGTGGTCACTTGATGCAGCCGGAGGGCAGCGCGGCCCGCGCACGGTTGGGGCCAACGGTGGGTCCAACGGGGTCCCCGGGCTGGAAAAAATCTTTTTTCCAAAGTTATTCCTAGACCACTTGGGATGCTCAAGCAAGTGTTTTTAGGCTGTTTTGAGCCCGTGGTGACGCGTTTTGGGCTATGGAAAATCGCAAAATGCCTTGGAAATGGGCCGTTCCAAGACCAAAAATGGGTCAAAATGGGTCAAAAACGCAATTTTCCAAAAGTGATCCTGGGCTATATGGGATGCTCAAACAATTTTTTTTAGCCCATTTTCAGCCGGAGATCACCGGTTTTGCCCCTTGGAAAAGGCCAAAATGCCTTGACAATGGGCTGATGTGGGTCAGAAATGGGTCAAAAACCTGTTGTTCCAAAAGTGATCCTGGACCATTTGGGATGCTCAAACAAGGGTTTTTAACACGTTTCGAGCCCGTGGTGGCGCGTTTTGGCCCATGGAGAATGCCAAAATGCTTTGAAAAGGGGAAATTTTGGGAGCAAAAATGGGTGAAACATGGGTCAAAAACTTGTTTTTCCAAAAGTGATCGTGGAACCTTTGGGGTGCACAAACAAGTGTTTCGAGCCCATTTTGAGCCCGTTTTGACCGAGCTTAGCCCCTTCCCCCACATGTATGCACCAAGTTGTACCCTTCGCACGTACCTTAGAGCCGTATGGTGGAGGTACCTAGAGTTGGGGAGAGGGGTGTAGATTAGAGGTATATATACATATACATATATATATACATATATATATATATATATATATATATACATATATATATATATATATACATATATGTATATATATATATATATATGTATATATATATATATATATATATATATATATATATATATATATATATATATATATATATATATATATATATATATATATATATATATATATATATATATATATATATATATATATATATATATATATATATATATATATATATATATATATATATATATATATATATATATATATATATATATATATATATATATATATATATATATATATATATATATATATATATATATATATATATATATATATATATATATATATATATATATATATATATATATATATATATATATATATATATATATATATATATATATATATATATATATATATATATATATATATATATATGTATATATATATATATGTATATATATATATATATATATATATATATATATATATATATATATATATATGTATATAATATATATATATATATATATATATATATATATATATATACATATATACATACACTGCCCTGCTACAGCACCTCCGGCGAGTGGACCCCGACCTGTCCCCCGCCTCGGTAGAGGACCTGCGTGCCGCATTGGACCAACAGCTCCACCAGCTGGAGACACGCGTGGAAGAGCTGCGGGATGTCCTCAGGAGCAACAGGCGCCGGTCCATCAAGGACTACTGGCGGGGAAGGGTACCGGATCTGCAGCTCCGATGGACGGCGATACGGGGGGCCATCAACGTGGTGAACTATGCCCCGTCAAGCCTATGGTCCGTACGCGTCCGCGAGTCGGAGAAGGTGCTCTTGGAGGCACCCATGTGGCGCAGGAGGAGCGCCAGCGCTCCGTGCGGCGCTGTGTCAAAAGTTTTTGACACATCGAAGGCCAGGACGTGGTTTTCCTCCAGCCCACGCTGCAGCCTGCGCTGGGCCAGGAACACCGGGGCAGCCGCCGTGGAGCCCGGCATGGCTCCGAACTGCCAGTCCGCGGCCAGTCCCTTGCGTGCCAGAACAGCTATGAACCTCCGCATGAGGGGAGTCATGAGCATTCGCATGTCTTGCTGCCCCAGCGCTATCGGCCTGTACTCGTCCAGGTTGCCCGTGGCTGTGCCCTTGGGCATCAGCCAGATAATGGCCTCGTGCCAGGACTCCGGGACGTCCGCACCCCGCAGGATTGCCCTGTACGCATGCACCAGGAGCCCCTGCACGGGTTCAGGCAGCTCTGCTATGAGGGCAGCCGTGACCCGGTTGGACCCCGGAGCTTTGTTGTCCGCCACGGCCTGCCTCACGGCGTCTTTAAGGTCCTGCATGGTGTAGTCCTGTACCGACCTCCATTCCTCCGGCACCCCTTTGGGAATGTGGGCCCGGACCAGCCGCTCGAAGGCCGGCAGGTTCACTGGCCGCTTGGCGTACAGCGCCTCCCAATACCTCTGGACCTCGCCAATGACGTCCGAGGAGGAGCTCATCAGGCTCCTCCACACCCTCAGCTGCGGGTCTCTGGTGCGCATCATCACCGCGCACGGCCCGACGCCGAGCATACGACTGCACAGGGGCCTGCGGCAGGGCAGTGCGGGGAGCGCTGTACTCTACCTCCTCCTTTTGGAGCCTCTCCTGCGGAGCCTCGCCTGCAAGGCGCGGGGAGATGCTCGCCATGCGGTGCCACCCCTGGTACAGGCGTACTGTGATGACCTCCTGTTGATAGCGCACTCCCTGCCGCACTTCCCGGTATCTCACTGACATGGGCATGTCCCTCAACGTCGGCAAATGCGCCTATGCCAATACTGCTCGCATCCATTCGATTATGGTATACCTGAACCCAGGGAACACGGCGGCCCCGTGGGTATGCTTACGTGCCAAGGGCACGGTACCATACTTGGGCCTGCGCCTCGATCCCAGGGGGTTGGCGACCATGAAGGAGAAACATGTACTCCGGTGTGAAGCTCTGCTGGGCTGGTGCAAGAACACGTTGGGGCCGGCTTCGGTGCCTCATGAGGTGATGGCGGCTGTGGTTGGAGGCATCGTGCGGTACGTGGCGCCCTACCTGTCCGACACGGCGGAGGCGGTGATCAAACTGAATACTGCCATCAAGGCTGCGGCCCTGCAATTCGAGAAGCTGCCCAAGGACCTGTCCAACGTGGCGGTGCGGTCGGGTCATGGGTTACGGTTGGCGGATGTCCAGGTTATATGCCGCGACTCCGTCGCGGCGACCATGGCTCAGCTCACCCACCACAGGTCGACGACAGTCCGGGATGAGCTGCGGACCATGCTCCGAGACATGCACGTGCAGTACGGAGTGTGCGGGCAGTTCATGGTGCCCTCTGCGTCATTCGCCACACACGCTGGCAATACGTGGGTGGACAGGGTACTCCGGGCGATGGGGACGTTGCGCGTAGGACTTCTCATGCCATCGTCGGTGTACTCGTGTGTACACGCCCATCTGCCGCAAGTGCAGTGGGCGGGGCGGAAGTGGGTGTCCCAATCCTATACCTTCAAGGGTAGGGACATCTGCGTTCTCTCGGGGCCCCGCACAGATGCGACAGTACAGTCCCTGACTGATCCCGCAAATGACCTCCTGCATGCGCGGCTCCCCTGCCCTGCGCCTGGGCACTGGGCTGTCCAGCTTCAGGAATGCCATGAGGACCACCTGCACCTTCCACACGCGGGAGTAGGGCCCCACCAGCTGGACCACGTGTGGCTCACGGGGCTCCGCGACGTCTTCCGGCCGCAGCTGCCCGGTCCGTTGACTCACCGGCTAATACACCCGGTGCGCCGAAAGAAGGCCAGCAAACGCAATAGACAGTCCGCTGCGGGGGACGTGTATGTGGTGGGCGGATACAGGGAGGAAGGATGGGACCCGGCCAACCCGGGGCTGTCCATGCCGTTCGTCCCGCTAGCCGCCCTCCTGTTTCTATTGGGGGACGTCTTTGAGGGCTACCAACAGCAAGACGATCCGGCGTCCGTCCCCCTGCTCACTCCTCACGCCGGGGGCGGCATAAGCCCGCCACCACTGTGGGTTGTGCACGGGCGGCCAGCGTTTTCCAGAGCGTGCGCGGCGGTGCACAAGTGCAGCGAGTGGGCAATTGTTCTTCTGCTGCCAGCAGGCCCAATCCCGGATCCGGATGAGTACTCGGTCCCGGAAGTGGTCCGGATGTCCAACGTGCCGCACGATCCGCACGTCGCCGTCACATCGTTGCGTGATGGCGGCGCAGTGGAGCAGCGGTCTGTGGTGGTATACCAGCCTTCCTGCTCCGCAACAGTTTGGGGAGCGGAGTATACCACCGCCCTGGACGCCATAAAGTCAGTCTGCGGATGTGACCTGGCCTGGAGACCACATGCGGTGTATCGACCGAGGGTGGTCCTGTCCCCGGAGCTCACGGCCTCCAGTGCGGCGTCCCTGGGAAAGGTGGTGCAGAGCCCCCACTCCGACGTGGCGTGGCTGGAGCCCCACCGGTACTGCTGGGTGCCGGTGGCGACTAAAGTCACATCGTCTGACGCGTCGCCCCAGGGAGACGACGCCACAAACGTGGCGGTGGCGAGCCACGGAATCCCCACGTGGACGGGTGCCATCTACGGCACGGTCCCGGAGGCAGAGATCATTGGCGCGGCGGCGTACTTGTTGCACACGCCCCCGTCGGCATGCACGGTACACGTGGTGGATGCGTCCGTCATAGGAGCGCATCTCCGCAGGGCGCAGGAGGCCCTGTACCGTGGCATCAAGGGGCCGACATCACATCTGGTCAATCAGCACGCACTGAGCTGGATAGTGGAGGGGCTGCGGCGGCTGCCGCGCCGAGTTGGGGGGCCGCACCACTGGGTGGTGAGGCAGAGCTCGCACTTGGCGGCGGTCCCGCTCGAGGCACCGGACTCTGCCGCGGCCCGTGCAATGGCCCCACCTGTCCATCTTGTCCTGCCAAAGGAGCACGCCATCCTCTTGGTGCCGGGGGATAATGGTGAGCTCGAGCCGCGTGTGCCATCCATGCAAGCCCTTCAGCAAGTCCGGGAGATGGAGTGGCGTTCGCTAGCGGCTCGCACCAGGGCGCACACGCCACTGGCTGGCGCCTGCGAGGCGATGCCCCTGGGAGCTGTGCACCACGGCCCAACGCACAGGAATATGCTGCGGGCACGTGACGGTCGCTTGTCCACCATGCAGGTCATGCGACGGTGGAGACAAAAGCTCACGCGTATGGCAATACCAGCCCACCCCTGTATCTTCTGTGGGGGGCCGGAGGAGGACATTGGCCATATGCGCCTACTGTGTGCGCGGGACGAGGAGGTGGCTGGCCTCCTGTGCAGGCGTGTGGAGGAGTTCACGGCGGAGCTACCCCTGACAGACAGGGCGGTGGAGTTCGTGGCGTGGAGGGAGCACGGCTGCAGGTGGACTGAATCCCTGATGGCGGGTGTCATCCCCGAGGACCTGAAGCGGCAGTTCGCGGCGGTGCGAGCGGCGTCGTCCCGGGGCCCTGCCAAGGCCAGGCTCTTTGTGGAGGACATAGTCCAGATTGGGGAAGATGTGTATGCCCGCAGGAACCATCGGCTCACCCAGATCATGCAGCTGCCGATGCAAGATCGAAGGAGAGCGGTATACGCGTTCCTGCGCGGTGACACACCCTTCTACCCGCCGGCAGGGTGGATCCTGCGGCGTCCGCCGTGGAACCCGTTTGCCGGCCTCCCCGGCGACCTGCGGGCAACCTTTCAGAGGGCACCGTTGCACGCACTGCTGGTGTCGCGGTCGTGCATCGAGCATGAAGAGGCCCTGTCCTTGTTCCCTCACTGGATGGCGGCGGTGGCGCAGGCCTTCAACCTGTGGATCGGTTCCTGGGTGGCGCGGGACATCACGACATTCAGGGAGTGGTCCCGCGTGGTGGCGGCGCAGTCGTGGGCCCAGGTGCGTGGTACCAAGGTGAGAAGCCCTGACGGCCAGAGTGATCCCTGGCTTCAGGTGTACGCCAACCATCCAGCTGTGGGGAACGTCATGGGCTGGCCTCGCGAGGTGCTGCCGGTCCTTCAGCAACCTCTGTGCAGTCTCCCAATCCTGGCGGTGGCTGTCGTACTTGACGTGGGTACGTTGTGGCTGTATGACCGGCAGCTGCGACGAGTCGTACCGGCGGTCACGGAGCAGCGGTCCATGGCGGTGTTAATGGGCTCCAAGCAGCTGGCACGGGTACAGGGCAACGACGCGCAGGGCCACGTCACGGAGGCCATGTTCTCTCTGCCAGAGGGGGACGACCACGTGGCTGCCGATGCCCGTCACACCCTTGACACCCTGGGCCTCGAGGCGGTCATTGAGGCTCGGGCGGGAGGACAACGCTTGGTTCTGGCATCCGCCAGGGGCCCGGAGCAGGACGGGGTTGAAGTCATCGGGGAGGTCTTACGGGACTACGGTTGGGAGCTCCTGGCGCATGGCACACACAGTCCCAAGGTGGCGCGGTGGCCCCGGCTGCTTGAGAGCCTGCCGGTGATGCCCGACGGGCGACCGATACTCCGCCCGGTGTCCACGTGGGAGGAAGCGAGGCGCAGCCTCCTCAGTTGTGCCACAGCACGCACGCTGGCGGTGCCTTGCTCGGACTACAGGACGCGTGCTGCGATGTATGGCAGGACCTGTGGTCGCAGTGTTGTGATGATAGCTGCGTTCTGTCGCGGTCTGTGCTCCCGCAGCGATGCCACGGGTGCGGGGAAACGGTGTCAGTTTGGGTTCATCAGTGTGCCTCCGCCCCGCTGTGCGGGACATGTAAGGAGCGTGCCGATAGGGGATGGCCTAAGGCGAGGTGGGCACTGCGGCACTCTGGACAGATGTCCTCTAGCGCCTGGAAGACTATCCAGGGTGGCCTGAAGAGCGTCCGAGTGGAAGGGGTACGGTGCCCTGGAGCGCCGTCTGCGGCCCTGCCCCTGATGCTGTGGTGGGCGGCTCTGGAGGGCGACTCACGGATACTCTGGTTGTGGCATCGCGGAGGAAATGGTGACGGCGTGGTGGGGGCCGGGGGTGCAGATTGATGGGGTTGGGAATTGTGGGTGCACCAGCTACCGTCCCTACGCTGGACGCAGCGGAGGGGGTAGCGCCTGAGAGGCACTGCCTTCACGGCCTGATTGTGCGGTACTGGCAGGCCGCGTATGACGGCCAACGCGATGTGACAGGTCGTGCCGGCCTGATGGTGAGCCGTACTGCCCCCGTGCACGAGGGTCGGACAGGGATGCTTCACCCGCCTGCCCCGGGTCGCCGCATACAACAGTGAGGTGTCATGGGTCGTCCCGACCAGGGTAATAAGGCCCGAACCCCTGTAGGGTATTCCCATGGCACTGGGGTCTCTACTGGCGGCCC